>OY755253.1:38795670-39395670 GCA_963576725.1 Azorinus chamasolen | reverse complement strand
TTTATGCAATAACTAGTAATGCTAAAACACATCTATTATCACAATTAATTCTAGAATACAGTAAAACCTCTCTATAACGACCACTTAATGTCATCAAATATTTTGTGCTAAAGGCAGGTGGCTGCTTAAAGCAAGGTGAAAGTAAAACAGAATGCTCCTATAGGAGCGTTCTGTTTTACTTTCACCTTGCTTTGAGCAGACACCTGCCCTAAATACCAACTTATTAACACAATTTAGTGGCCGTCATAGAGCGGTTTAACTGTATAACAATTAAGGTTTTATAATAATATACTATGTCCACTCTTTAGAACCGTTTCTTCGAGTCGATTACAATGTAGAATTTTGTGGAGAAATAAAGGGAATATTCTTGGAGTAAGATTTGATTTACGCTAGGTACATTTGTACATGCATGTCACAAAGTATTATATTTGGCTGTTTCAGAGAACAGCGGGTTACAGCCTTAATGGTGGGCATTCTCTCAGGGTTGGCTGTATTCTTGACACCAATTCTAACAGTAAGTACCTTACAATTCAACATGCTGAGCAAACCCTTTCACCGATGGAATATATATATGTAGATCTATGTTCTTATTTTGGTTTGCAAGCAGATTTTCTTTTACCAAAGAAATGGTTGGATTGTCAACTGTTTAGATCCATATCAGACACTTTGTTGTTCGTCATCTAATATGCCCCCAAATAACATAACAACTTAGACTATGCTAAGTATCAGTACGTGTATTTCTGTTTGTTAATATGTCTGTATATGTCGTTGACCTTTCTCGATATTACTTGACCTTTTAAGTTCTATGTACATCGTTTGTATTTCAATACATTAAGTAACTAGTTCAAAACAATTCAGCAATATTTCATCATTACTGCTATATTGTCCTGAACATCATTGATATTACTATATATTTCATCAATATTTCTATACATTCATCAATATTTCTATATATTTCATTAAAGTTGCCATATATTTATATATACATATGTATTCAACCATTAACTATATATTTCCTCTATATATCTCTCAATATATCTATATACCTCATGAATATTTCCATATATTTCATCAATATTTATATACGTTTCATCAATATACATGTATCTATAGTTTCATCATTATTTCTATATATTTCATCAATATTTCTATGGTTTCATCACTATATTTTATATATAATAGATATTTCTATATATTTCATCAATATTTATATACAGTTAATCATAATTTCTATATATTTTATCAGTATCTCTGTATAAGTCATCAATATGTCTATACATTTCATCAATATTTCTATAGTTTCACCAAGTGAAAGTTCTATATATTTCATAAATATTTCTTTATGTTTAATCAATATTACTATATTTAATCAATATTACTGCATATGGCCTTAATAATTCCGTATATAATGTAAACTTCATCAATTTTTCTATATATATTTCTTCTACATATTTCATCAATAGTTCTCTATATTATTTCAATAGTTCTGTAAGTCAAATCAGTATTACATGTACTATATTTCAGCATTATTACTGTATATACTGTCACAATTACTGTCTCAGTTCAGACCATCGTCAACATGTCTATACATGCCATCTATATGTCTATTTCGTGAATATATCAATTTTATTTAATCAGTATTTCTGTACATTTCATCCATAGTCCTTCATTTCTTCTTTATATTTCAGACCATTCCTATGCCTGTGCTATACGGCGTATTTCTGTATATGGGTGTAGCTGCTCTGAAGGGAATGCAGGTAATTTAAAACTCGGAATTAATTTGGATGAATGATGCAATACTTTTGTTAGTAATTGTTACCAATTATCCCCTGCAATACATGCACTCAACTCGGCCTCTCATCTAGATCCTAGTTGTTTGCATATGCAAGTCATATCCCGGATAGCGGATTAGAGGTTAATGTTTCATGTTATGTAGGCTAGAACCTCAGGTACCAAAACACCTGTAACTCCTGGTTATAGAAAATAATTGTACATATTTACTGTCTCACGCTATAGCTACCACCTAGTAATGTACAGTGAACCCTCACTATACCGGTTCGTTACCATGACACCCTTGTTATTCCGGCAGTATGCATTGAAACAAAATTACCTTTAAGTCTTTTAAACAACCACTGAATAAATAGGCGCGATGCCAATAAGACAGGTGATCGCAGAACACAAGAAGCGCAAAAGCTCCCACTAGTTGTGTTCTGCATTAAGCGTTCACCTGTTGGTACTAGTTTAAAACTGGCTATATGGTTCCTTTTATATTTAAACTCGTTATAACGGCAACCTCGTTTTACCAGCAAAATATCTGGAAACAAACACCTCGGTTGTAATGAGGGTTGGCTGTATTTATTGGTGTCTTTTACCCATAAAATATCTGGAAACAAACACCTGGGTTGTAATGAGGGTTCGCTGTATTTATTGGTGTCTTTTACCCATAAACTATCTGGAAACAAACACCTCGGTTGTAATGAGGGTTGTCTGTATTTATTGGTGTCTTTTACCCATAGAATATCTGGAAACAAACACATCGGTTGTAGTGAGGGTTGGCTGTATTTATTGATGTCTTTTACCCATAAAATATCTGGAAACAAACACCTGGGTTGTAATGAGGGTTGGCTGTATTTATTGGTGTCTTTTACCCATAAACTATCTGTAAACAAACACCTGGGTTGTAATGAGGTTTCGCTGTATTTATTTGTGTCTTTTACCCATAAAATATCTGGAAACAAACACCTGGGTTGTAATTAGGGTTGGCTGTATTTATTGATGTCTTTTACCCATAAACTATCTGGAAACAAACACCTGGGTTGTAATGAGGGTTCGCTGTATTTATTGGTGTCTTTTACCCATAAACTATCTGGAAACAACCACCTCGGTTGTAGTGAGGGTTGGCTGTATTTATTGGTGTCTTTTACCCTTTACTCCATGAATATCCATGTGAGAAATAATGACACCATGAACATAAATTAACCCTTCGCTTGCTGAATTTTAAAATACATTTCCCCTTCTTTACCAATGCCCTGTTGTATAATTACATATATATTCACTGTGTACAAGTATTTCGCTGTGCAATCACTGCTGTGGAGTGTCCCTGGTTGCACGCTCAACTTGTAAATAATGCAGACCCTGATGAGACAGCTCCTGCAGGAGCTGTCTCATCTGGGTCTTCACTATTTACCGGTAGGTATATTGACGTGAATAGCAAGCGAAGGGTTAATTGGACGTATTATAATGACTTATGAATAAGAGAATAGCTGACCATAGTAGAATCAGAGCTTTATTATTTCATAAGCAATTAGAGCAGGCCTGGATAAGACGGCTCCTATAGGAATCGTCAGATCTGTGTCTTCTTTGTTTGCAAAGTCTTTAAAACGCGTCTGTATGGAGTAAAGAGTTAAAGCAGGTAGGCGCGTTGGAATATGAGTTGTCTGGTTTATACCAGTTAAACATCAGTCTGTATTTTACTGCCGCATAAAACATAGTTTAATTGGTATGTCATTAATTATTCCGTATCCCGCTGACTGCGTCGGATAGGCAAACAGTTTGGATCCAGATGAGACACTAAATTATGTCACATTAGGATCAAGCTGGGTGGCACTTGGTCAATAGTTTTTCAATAGCTTGAACCAATTTGGCATAGGTCAAAATTGCATTAGATAACAATTTGAGCAGGCATTGTTTTTTACAGCAAGGTAATGTTTAACGCATTACCTTACAGGCTATTTTAGACCCATTACCTCATATGCTATTTTAGATCCAACCGCTTTGAACAAAGGTATTGAAAAGGAGCATTTACTAGAGAAAAGGAAGCTTTTAGAATTTTGTAGTTTTTAAACCACTGTGATAAATAGATCATTCGCTCCTATGGAGCAAATGCTGTATTCATCACAATGGTTTTCAAACAGTTACTTTTACTGAGGCGTCAAAAGACGTCAATATGAGGGAATGTGTTAAGACAGAATTTGACTGGGGCAACTATTGACTGTATAAACACTGTCTTGTCTCCTCATTTCATTTGTCTGTAAAATCCCTCTTAAAGAACTGACATTGGCGTTATCTAAAGAAGGTAGTTGCTAAATGCAGGACGAAGGTATTGCAGAAAGCTCCTCTACTTTCGTCCTGCATTAAACTATCATTTGCCTCAATGACCCAGTATTGCATCCCTTTTTTGTTGAACGGTTATTTCTTCAATAAATGTTTTTCCCACATCGGGCACCAGCTTATATAATTAATTTTATATAACCACTGTTAATCTTGTTTCCAGTTTATTGACCGACTCGCTCTGCTGTTTATGCCTGCCAAGTACCAGCCAGACTTAAGTTATCTGAGACACGTGCGTATTGGGCGTGTCCACATGTTTACCGCCTTGCAGGTCTTCTGTTTAGCTGTGCTCTGGGTTATCAAAATGGTCAAAGCTGTGTCAATCGCTTTCCCAGTTATGGTAAGTTTGTTTCGCTATTTTATCTGTTGCTTAGATACATGTATAAAATGATGAAATGGAGACACAGTTGCCTCCATTTTTCCCTACTTATATTAAAGAGTTTGGCTATTCTTCCTTACCATGTTGGGATGTTTAAACTCTTTACACATTAAGTAATGTCTCGTCTGCAACAATTGTCGTCTGCTAAAAATATTTGTTTCTCATTTCTTTGCAAAAATATCGTCAACGTGTCAAACAATGATGATCCTGATCAGACGTCGCATCGTGCGGCTTATCATCTGGATCCAAACTGTTTGCATAGGTAATCACTGTTTCACTGGTAGCATGCAAAAAATAAATAATATTAATTTCTGTACTAGCATTACTTCTAATTTTGAAAAATAAGAATTGAAAACTGAATTGATGTATTTTGATCTTGACTGAATTTTACATTTACATTAAAAACTCCATAGTTCGAAATTTTAGTATTGAAGAGGTGATATATTGTTAGGCAGGTGGCTGCTTAATTATTATTTTTATTATTTTAGAGTAGCCTTTTGCGTGACTTTCATCCTACATGAAGCTGCAACCCGTCTTAAAGACCGATAATGATACCTGTTTCAGTGGTAGAAATATCGGGTTTTTACTGTATTTTCATTTTTATAAACCTCTTTAATTTGCTCGTTTGATTTTTTTGTCAAAAACGTGTTGACATTAATTGTTGTTTAATGGAGATTAAGACAGTCCATGTATGTAGCTTTACACTCTTACTCCCCATATTACATAAGGTGAACTCATCCATATTAAACCATTTATTGCCATATTATTTAATGAAAACCCCTCAAGATCTTATTTTGCAACCCATCCATTTTCATGTTTAGGGGATTGAGAAAACAAAATAGTTGCTGGTATAAGCCATTCTCATAAATGGGGTCAGCAAACATTGCAGACCCTGATCTGAGGACCCCTTCAAGGGCCCTCTGATCTAGGTCTACACTATGTGTAAAATATAAAGCCCGTCCATTTTTATGACGGAAGGGTCAAGCAAGAGAAATACGTCCTGGTGGCAACTTTAACATCGATTGTAAGAGTGGTGCGTTAGGTCTACACTGTTTGATTATATCCCATGTGTGGGTTCATGGGGTCTTTTGGGTAAATGCAGGGACAAGCGTTATGCAGGAAGCTCCCGGCGGGAGCTTTCTAAATTCCTTTTCATTTTGCATTAAGCAAACATTTGGAGCTTTCTGCATAACCTTCGTCCTGCATTTAAACAACCACTTACTTTTAAAAACCTCTGAGTTTGTTCCTATATTTGGTCACTATAGAGGAATTTTGTTTCAATTTCTGTGATAGGTTGTTGGCACGTGTTTTGTGCGGAAGGCAATGAACTGGGTTTTCACCCAGTATGAGCTCAGTTACCTTGACGACATCATGCCAGGAGATGACAAGAATGCACAAGAAGATGCAGAGAAAGATCACAAGGTAGGGTATAACATTTGGTACGCCGAACAGTCCTCTGTAGAACATCTGTTTCGAAATTATTTGTCACTTCAGTTATATTTTAGAACTTAGAAGTAATTCGTGGAAATTCCTGTTATATTTAACCCTTTTTACCTCAGTCTTACAGAAGTATCTTCCAGATAAGAAGCGTAAATTAAGTCATTTTCAAGAACAACTTTGTTATTTATCCACCAAACCCTATGTTGTGACCGCTGTTAAGAATCGCCTCGAAGAGACAATTCTAAAGAGTGGTCACACAATAGGGTTTGGTGGAGAAATGGCAGTTTTAGTATTTTAGTAAGCACGTTTATTTGCAGCTCTACTCATAGTGACGTATTTTAACATCTTTGCAAACAAACATAGTAGACCCAGATGAGCCGGCACCTGTATGCTTATGAAATAATATAAAACTCATTCTACAGTGTCTGACATATTAAAAAATCACCACCCAAATATTTACACAGCCAAAAGGTGTTTCGTGAATATTTATGAGATAAATGGTTAAAGAGGAAGTCCCTAAAACGCGTCGATTGTAGGGACCCCCGCTTATTACATGTAACCCTTTCGGTGCCAAATAAATTTCATCTGCTAAGAGTCTGCTTCGGGTTTCAAAGTGGAGTTGACTTCATAACGAAACTATAATCAATGTCAAACAGTTTGGATACTGATGAGATGTCAAGTTACTCGGCGTCTACTCTGGATCTAAACTATTTGCAAAGGTTATCACGGATTTGACTGTAGGTATATATCTCATTGTACATGTTATCTGCAGAGTGAGCTCTCCTGTAAAGGAGGAAATAAAGGTATCTACCTGATTGTACATGTTATCTGCAGAGTGTGCTCTTCTGTAAAGGAGGAAATAAAGGTATCTACCTGATTGTACATGTTATCTGCAGAGTGTGCTCTTCTGTAAAGGAGGAAATAAAGGTATCTACCTAATTGTACATGTACATGTTATCTGAAGAGTGAGCTCTTCTGTAAAGGAGGAAATAAAGGTATCTACCTGATTGTACATGTTATCTGCAAAATATGCTCTTCTGTAAAGGAGGAAATAAAGGCATCTACCTAATTGTACATGTTATCTGCAGAGTGTGCTCTCCTGTAAAGGAGGAAATAAAGGTATCTACCTAATTGTACATGTTATCTGCAGAGTGTGCTCTTCTGTAAAGGAGGAAATAAAGGTATCTACCTAATTGTACATGTACATGTTATCTGAAGAGTGAGCTCTTCTGTAAAGGAGGAAATAAAGGTATCTACCTGATTGTACATGTTATCTGCAAAATATGCTCTTCTGTAAAGGAGGAAATAAAGGCATCTACCTAATTGTACATGTTATCTGCAAAATATGCTCTTCTGTAAAGGAGGAAATAAAGGCATCTAACTGTGCGTGCTATCTGTAGAGGAAATAAAGGAATTTACCTAACTGTATGCTATCTGCAGAGTATGTTCTACTTTAAAGTGGAAAATTAAGTTATCTAATTATACATGTTGTCTGCTCTGCAGAGGTTGGTCGATGATACTGACGAGAAAGACGAGAGGGAACTATTGATGGACATGAAGATGAAACACACGATGGGTGACAAGTTTGGGTACCAACCAGTACCCAGTTCTGACCGTGTAAACATCTCAGAAGAAATGGGCAAGACTGGAATCTGGATGCAAGTGCGACGAGAATCCTTACCCGCTCTAGAAGGCATGAATAACGGGTCACAAAAGTGAGTTATCTAGATGGTTATTTGGAAGCCTTACACAGAGCAACAGATAAATTGCATACTCTGATATTGATATCGTCATTTCTCCACCAAACCCTGTGTTTCGACCACTCTTTAGAATCGTCTGGAAGAGTGGTCACAACAAAGGGTTTGGTGGAGAAGTAAAGGAGCTATTCTTGAAAATGTTTTAATTTACGCATCTTATCTGGACCTCTGTCCTACATATACACTGTTATCCCGCTGTATAACCCCGATTTCTTCTAAAACTCCGACCTGGTTCAGTGTGACTTAACTCAAGTTCGTTCAAGCTTTTCAAAAACTGTTCTTAACTAAGGATTAAGCTACTAAGAACTAAGATACTTTTAGGCAGGTGACTGCTTAATGCATGGTGAAAGTCATGCAGAAAGCTCCTAGAGGAGCTTTCTGCATGACTTTCACCCTGCATTAAGCTGCTACATGTACCTATCTCCAAGACCGATATCTATACTGAATTTAACGTCCGGTTTAGAGGGGTTTGACTGCATATTTTGCTATTTTCACATTGGATGAAATAGTGTAGTACTGACAAATAAATGTATGAAAAGGTGATTGTATGAGGGAAAGCATGAAATAAAGCGAGCGGGCGATCATAGTCAATTTGCATAATTCCTTTATTTTTCAGATATTATTAGACTGTAAGTTGTGGCAATATTCTTTTTTGTTCTATGTTGTTCAACACTTAACTGTTTGCTTCGTAGAGTCGCACTTTAACGATTTTGCAAACAGAGTAAACGCAGAACAGACGGCTCCTGTAGGATCAGGGTCTACTCTGTTTGCTTTTGAAATCATATATATCTGGATCTAGAATTTGTTTCCACCATGCCTAACCTTTCCTGTATTCATATGCTATTTTAAAAAGTAAGCTTATTCATATTCATGATGTAATAATTTCTTAGATGAATATTCACGAGGTAAAAGGTGGAAGGAGCTTACTAGTGGAGTGTTTGGGAGCACATGTACTCTGATACTATTGTTCGACAAATTAATATTCCGAGGACTTAACGAAAAACTACTGTAACTACATGTATATTCCATAACCTTTCCTTTATATAAACGCGTTTTCGTCGCTTGCAAACAGAGTAGACTCTGTTTGCTCAGGGTCTACTCTGTTTGCTAATGTAGTTTGATATACATGTATCTGTTTCTTTACTTTCTTAAATGACTACAATGTTTCACCTTCCATATTTCATTATAGCTATTTTGTCTATAAACACTCAATAGGTATTGAAATTTGGAATGAATATAGAACAGGGAAAGGGTTAACCCTTTCCTTTATATAAATATTCCATTTCATGCATTTGCAAACCGAGTAGATCCATATCAGACACTGATCAAATATAAGTCAGGGTCTGCTCTGTTTGCTCCATTTACTCAGGAAATTATATAGATTTGATCTTAAAGTTTTTCTCTAAGCCAACAATTCTCTTTTAAAATGTAACATTATGAAAAAACAGTGTATTAACATTTCTGAAGTGATCAATTCATGCAGAAATATTCGTTAGGGAAAGGGTTAATATTTATAAACATTTGCAAATCTGTCTTGTTCTTTTATTCTGAAAATATATTTTCTTCCATTTCTTTCCTAATGCACGATCAGTGCATTTGGCGTCTCAATTTCGATCCTGATGAGACGTCGAATTACTCGAGTGAGTTACTGGGCGTCTCATCAGGACCCCAGCTGTTTGCGGCTGTCATCACTGTTTCGTCATGTAGATTTAGTTACAACAGTTTTCCGCTCAGTCTTCGATTTGTACCCAAGATTTATATAGTTTTTCGCTTTGTCCTACATGTATGTATTTTTGATGTTCAAGTACAATTAAGCACTTCAAACCCATGGTCAGGGAAAGAGGGTGTCCGAATAACTAGGGTAAATTAGGGTACTTAGCCTATACTTGTGTGATTGATCTGCCATTATTATATGTTTTACATTTATTTGGTACTAGGATATACTTCCGGAAACTATTCAGGTGTGTGTTTTGGTTTGTTTTTGATTTGCTGTGATATAGTAGGTACACAACCCACAATTTGATCGAACACTTTCGGAAACGTTCGGATCACCGCGTAGTCGTTCGTGGTGATATTCGGGTAGTTCCGGATTAACTTTGACATGCCGATTTATTCCAAAACAACCATAGACCATGCAGTCGTTCATTTTCTGTATGTTAGATAATGGTATTTGGAGTCTGACAGCTAGCATACAAAACGTTGCAAAGTTGTTTCGCTGCTGAACTCATGCCAGCATGGTATGTTAGACCATTTGTCGGCTCAGTCAGGCCTTGAGATTATAAAACATCTGAGTCTGAGTCTGAGATCATTTCCAAATATCTCATTGGTCAGATTTTGAGCAAGTTCAAAATCTTACCAATCCGATACTTTAGAATGATATCAGACTCAAGCAGAACGTTGGATAACCCCAGGACCTGGCAAGGTCTTAACTCAATATACATGACACAGCTGAGGTGATCTGGGTCCATGCTCATAAAGCTTTTAGTTGAGTCTGAATTCGTTCTCAAGCTTTTGCTCAAATCTGCTCAATCAAAAGCTTGAGAACTAAAATCTGACCAATCAAAAGCTTGAGAACTAAAATATGACCAATCAAAAGCTTGAGAACGAACTCAGACTCAACTAAAAAGTTTTATAAGCATAGACCCTGATTGATTACAGACACAACTAGTATTGCGTTCCAGTAAGAACTCTATACCGGTTGTTTCCGACTAAGAACGGGTATCTTTCCGACTAAGAACGGTTATCTTTCCGACTAAGAACGGTTATCTTTCCGAACGGTTATCTTTCCGACTAAGAACGGTTATCTTTCCGACTAAGAACGGTTATCTTCCGGGTCGCATATCTTAACCTTTAACCCCATGGCTTTTAACCTCAACGTAATGAATATTTTCTATAATGGTATACGAACCAGGAATTATTAGCCCTGGTAGAAACTTAAAGATCATATCTGTATTATTCCAAAAGAAAACAGAGTAAACCTTGGTAAGACGACCCCTACATGAGTCGTTTGATCTGGGTCTGCACCTTTTGCAATAGTTGTCATAAAGCGTTAAAGTCGTATGCATAGAGTACGCGGTAAAGCAATGTGTGACACTCCTAACTTACAGTGTGACAATCTTAACTTTGTTGTGTGAGAAATGATCTATAATAATAATAATAATAATAATAAAAATAATAATGATAATAATTTGTGCGAGAAATAATAATAATAATTATTATTAATAATAATAATAATAATAATAACAATCACCTTGCACATAGAATTTCAAAAACGATATGCACAAGGTATTTATATGAATGTAAACAAGAACAGCCGTACATGTAATATTCCAAAATGTGGACAAAACAAACACTGCTGACCTTGATCAAGTCGTATTAATTTGGACAGTACAAACTCTGCTGACCCAGATTGAGACACGCTACACTGTTTGTCCAGATAAGCCGTTACTCTCCGTCTCATCTGGATCCAAACTGTTTACAATATAACCAAATACTCGCCCATTGCAACAAGCTCTGTGAGTCATGTTTTGGTTTCCATTCTGCATTTTGTTTCCCTCATAGGCTAGTTTTAGATCCAACCTATTTGAATACATCTACCGAAAATTAGCACTTACTAAAGGAAAGGATCATTTTAGAATCGTGTAGTTTTGAAACTATTGTGATAAATAGATCATTTGCTCCTATGGAGCAAATGCTCTATATATCACAAAGGTTTCAAAAAGTGACTTTTACAGAGGCGTCAAAAGGCGTTAATGATTGAATGGGTTAAACAGCTATTTGTCTTAATACTTACTTGAGTTTTCCGATTAGCGAGGGTTCACTGTAAGTGAACGAAAATAAAGCTGCAAACGTTATGGTGATAACAGTTTGAAACTGTGGAAACATAAACATGTTAAAGGCACGCTTTGATGTTGCAAAATTATTCAGTAAATCATATTCATGAAACGCATACACGTGCTAAAACCCTGCTAACTAGTACGACTTTAAATTTGATTATGATGCCTTATCAATGACTCTTATTGCTTTTTGCCTAGGCCAAATATTCATGGACGAGAAAGTCTGACTGGAAACTAACCCATGGCTAATATTTATAAACAACTTAGAAATTCCCGCCAGATTCACGCACGTGAAATTCTGGCCGATCGGCATGTATTATATTATAAAACCCTTAAACGTTACCATGGTAACAGTAATGCGTTAGTATGCTTAGGCGGTTCTTGAATTTAAATTATAAAACTAATGTTGCGAAATTAAATTTCGATGTGTGCCTTTAAAACCCTAAAGTATCTGGTAAGCATGCCTTAATCCTTTACTCCATGATTATTCATGTACGAAAATATAACATCATGAATATTAATTAGGTTATGTTTTATAATTGCACATGAACAAAGGAATATTAAATTTTCAATGACAGAAACTGAGAAGCATATCTATATTAATTCATAACCAGAGAGAGCAGACCCTGATCTGACGGCTGCCATAAGAGCCGTCTGATCTGGGTCTTCTCTGTTTGCAAAGGCGTAGAAAGGTATGGTATTGGAGTAAAGGGTTAATTAACACATATAACATATAATAAAACACGGGAACGTGCGAGCCTTCCGATTCAGGACCTCTTAAATTTGAGGCGGTTACTGTACCGCTGAACTGCTGATAACAAGATGTAAACACAAGTAAATCTGCGTGTAATTTAGATAACAATTTGTGTGTGCGTTTTCTTTAACACTTTCCCTGTTCTATATTTATTCCAAATTCTAATACCTACTAAATATTCATAAACCAAATAAGCATAGTGAAATATGGAAGGTGAAACATTTTAGCCATTTTAGAAGCTAAAGAAACATACATGTATCTATCAAATTCCATTAGCAAACAGAGTAGACCCTGATCAGACGGCTCCTACAGGAGCCGTCAGATCTGGGTCTACTCTGTTTGCAAAGGCTTGAAAAGACGTTTATATGAAGAAAATGGATAAAGAAAACAAAATAATTTAAATGCATTATATAAAAATATATACTATTCAGTGGGCACACTTTCATTCCAGGTTAACCTGTAATCTCTCGAATTTGCTATAGGTCAGAAAAAATGACGTCATGTATAGATTGTTAGCTGAATTTGTATAGCTGCATAATAACAGGTACTTGTGGAAATGTCAGACCCTGTAGAATCTGATCAATATAATTCCATAAGCAAACAAAGTAGACCCTGATCAGATATCCCGTACAGTAGCTGTCTGATCAGGGTCTGCTCTCTTTACTTATGGAATCATATAGTTCTGACTGTATTGTTTTTGCAATGACCAAAATATCCAGTGTGTATTAACCATTTAATGTATAAATATTCATCTAATGAATATTGATTATGTTCGTTTTAGTTACATGAATATTCATCTAGTAAAGGGTCATTAGTCGCTGTTACAAATCAGAGATGTTTCAAGTCTGTGCATGGGGGATATACAGTAAAATCCCGATTATTCGAACACTAGAAAACGTATTATTATCGATATTTAAGACAGGTGGCAGCTTAATGTATGGTGAAAGTCATGCAGAAAGCTCCTCTAGGAGCTTTCTGCATGACTTTCACCATGCATTAAGCAGCCACCTGCCTAAAATGGTCTAAATTCTTCTATAAAGAAAATTCGAATAATCGAGATTTTTCTGTAGTACGATAACTCTTACGAAGCACATTAGACCATATGAAGCGACGACTAAATAGATAGAAGAAACTGATGTCATTTCAAACAGGTGTATGCTTAATGCAGAACGAAAGCAATGCAGAAAACACTTTTGAAACTTTCTGAATTACTTTCGTCCTGCATTAAGCTACCATCTGGTTACAAGACCCAGATGTTTTTCCTATTTTATGTAGTCGCTTTAGAAAGGTTATAGGATACTTCAAACGGTATTTCTATTATTAATATTTATTGAAAGTGGTTTCTTTTTTATTTTTGCAGGCCGCTGCTTTCGAAGAGAAATGGATCAAAAGCTAACTTCACATTAGGCGACGAAGAGGTTACCATACCCGAAGAAAATTGACTTTGAACAGATATTTAATTAATGAGCTATTGTGTGCTATTTTTGAATATTCTATGCCCAGAGACAGTGTGATATAACCATGTCTTCCCCGGCTGCAGGTCACGTGAACAGGTCAAGTGAACGTGTCATTTTGTATTTCCCATGGTGCCATTGAGCTTCGTGTAAATATATACATGTACCCTAATAATCCCTAAGTATTCGGACAGGCAAACGTAGGCAAAAAATGCAGATCCATATCAAACGGCTCTCCAGGGAGCTGTTTGATCAGGGTCTATATTATTAATGTTGTAAGCTTTTTGCATATAATTTATTATGTCCTGAATTAAGCTACTCCTAGATATAGAGCGTTTTCGAGCGTCAGTTTCGGAGACGGTTTTAAAGTAACATTTAACAAGATCACAGCTTTTAAAAAAGCTTGAAGGTGCTTATTCTTTTGTTGTCAGGGTTTTACTGTCAGAGAAATCATGTGAAATTATATTATGCATATTACATGTTTTTATCACCCAATATCTTACATATCAAACACATTCCATTTTTTGTTGATTTTGCTTACGCTCATTTTCGGTCAGTTCGACATAGTAACATATGCAGTTATCTGCACGCACGTGCGTCCGTCTGTCTTTGCATGCGTGCGCTCAGACCCCAGTTTCATGAAAAAACTTAAGCTTAAGTCAGTAACTAACTCAAATTATTTTGCGAGGAACATTTTCCCAACAGTCTTTAATATCAGAGACATATGCATACATGTATGTATATGTCTCTGTTAACATATACTCATACTAATGTACTGGATTCATAGTCACTTATTTTGCGATGAACACTTTTTCAACAATCTTTAATATGATTTTACTCGTATAATGTACTGGATTCATAGTCACCTATTTCATATATTGACATGCGATAATTGACTCTTTGATTTTTAAACAAACAGGCTCAGTCGAGTCATTGCTTGAGCCTTTGCGTAAAACTGGGACTGGCTCATTGATTTCCCTTTTCTGGACCCTTTGAATGAGGGACACGTGTCTACTGTCATCTGTAAACAATGTAAATCCAGATCAAAAGACTCCCAGAGCAGTCCTCTGGTCAGTGTCTACACTGTTTGTCCTTCAAACTCCTCCTGTAAAGCATACCATGTTCATGCTGACTGAAATGCTTAATCAAGCGTACACGTTAGTGTGACGGTTAAGAACAATAATTATGTCACAATTATTGAATTATCTCCCTTTTGTCTGACTTTTCTTGCGTATAGTAAAGCTCGTGAAGTTTGCCATGGGCATATTGTATCAGTCATGTTTTATGAATCAGTCATGTTGTATAATTACATACTCATATGTTTTATTAAGCATTTGCTGTGTACATGTATGTTGTATATCAGACTGTTTGGTAAACTTATATCTACATTTTCTACAAATAGCAGTCAGATTGTAACAAAATGTATATATTGCCAATATATATTTGATATAATTATACTTAGATTTATTATTATACAGTGGAGCTTCTCGAAAGCGATTGTTAGACATTGTTGTCTTTAATAGGTGCTTAATGAAGGAAGAAAGTCATGACGAAAACCCCTGTAGGAGCTTCCTGCATTACTTTCATCCTGCATTCAGAAACAGATCTATTCCTCCTTTGGCTTTGGGTAGTTTTTCCTGTATTTGCTATATTTTCGACTTTAGTCTCAGATAATAGACTTTAGTTTTGATCGTCTTTGTGGTTTAACCCATTCCCTCATATTGAAGCCGTTTGGCGACTCTGTAAAAGTCAGTTTGTGAAACCATTGTGATAAATAGAGAATTTGCTCCTATAGCAAATGCTCTATTTATCACAATTGTTTCAAACTACAAATTCTATTTTTTTCCTTTTCTCTAGTTAATTCTCCTTTTCGGTAGATTTATTCAAAGAGGTTGTATCTAAAAATAGCCTATGATGTAATGGGTTAAATAACACGTGACGTTTCGCCAGCCAATCATATTGTTAAGTATGCATGTACCTTTATTTGGTGAATGTTGATGTAAGGAACAGTGACAGTACCGACATTAACCCTTTCGCTGCCAAACTCTGTCGTCTGCTAACTTTGTCGTCTGCTACAAATTTTCATTCTTTTGATTTTCTTCATTTTTGTTTCAAAAAACATAGTAACAGTAACAAACAGTTTGGATCCTGATGAGACGCCGAGTAACTCGGCGTCTCATCTGGATCCAAACTGTTTGCATAGGTAATCACAGATCCGGCATTGGCAGCGAAAGGGTTAATCACCGGAACTTTTATAATGGAATATGAAAACAGTATTAGTTGGTCGTTCCAGACACTGTAGACTCACACCTATATCATTTCATAAGCAAACAGAGCAGATCCTGATTAGATGGCTCCTACAGGAACCTTCTGATCTGGCTCTTCTTTGTATGCAAATGTGTACATGTAAGTAGATAAAAGAGAGAAACGGTTAATGAATTGACACGGATGTCTGTAAAACGTTGTGGATTTTTTTAATGATAATAATACAGAGCCCTCTTTCGGACGAATTCTGCATTACATTCGCTCTGCATTGAGCTACAGGTACCTTCTGTCTTAAAACGCAGCCATTAGATATTATTTGATTCAGTAAAAGTGATATACACAAAAGGTACGTATTTATCTCTAAGTCTGAAAGAAATGTGGTAGCTTAAAGCAGGACGAAAGTTTAACAAAATACTATTCAAGGCGTATATAACAAATATAGCAGACCTGTATAGCTCAAAGTATTACCTTCAGTAAAAACTCTCCAAAGCGACCACCAGGAAGTATAATACTATGTCTTAAAGGCAGAGATGGTAGCTTAATGCAGGGCGGAAGGTTTGCAGAACGCTCCTGCTGGAGATTGTTGCATTTTCCATCTTCCTGCATAGGGGCAACTGTATAATATTAACCCGTTTCCTCATATTGACGCCTTTTGACACCTCTGTAAAAGTCACTTTCAGAAAACATTGTGATAAATAGAGCATTTGCTCCATAGGAGCAATGCTCTATTTATCACATTGGTTTAAACACTACACAATTCTATTTTCCTTTTCACTAGCAAATGCTCTGTAGATGTATTTAAACAGGTAGGATCTAAAAATAGTCTATGAGGTAATGGGTTAAAGATAACTATTTTTATTCACAAAGTGATCGCTTCAGAGGTGGTTTACTTTTACAAATCTCGGTAAAGCCACCCATTGGCATACAATTTAAGGAAAGCCCGTCCTGATCTTGAGAGCCCTCTGATCTGGGTCTACATTCTGGGTCCTGATCTTAGGAGCCCTCTGATCTAGGTATACATTCTGGGTCCTGATCTTAGGAGCCCTCTGATCCGGGTCTACATTGTTTGTTAATGTTCTTTTCAAGTGATACTGGGCACATAATTTTACACATGGGCACATATGTTTGCCTGACTTACTGTTCTATTTTAATCCTATGATACTTTGCATTTCATCTTACCTAACGGAGATAGTCAAATAGTTCGACTTATTATGCTTATATGGAAATCTATTATACTCGAATCTTACAATGCAATAACTCTTTTGGCACCAAATAATTCTCGTCTGCAAACAATGTCGTATGCTGTGAGTTTCAGAATGGACTTTTCGTCAAGTTCCTCTCTTAACCCTTTCCCTGGTGAATATTCATATAGGAAATAACGACGTCGTAAATATTAATAAGATTATTTTTTATAATGGATTATGAACACATGACATTTTGGCTCAGGAAGAAGCTGTAGATCTATATTACACCATAAGCAAACAGAGCAGACCCAGATCAGACGGCTCCTATAGGAGCCGTCTGATCAGGGTCTTCTCTACTTGCAGATGCGTCAAAATGCGCTTACATAAGGGAAAGGATTTAAACGTCAGCGATGTGTCAAACAGTTTGGGGCTGTACTCGGTGTCTCATCTGGATCCAAACTGTTTGCAAAATAATCACAAATTCGCCCATTGCAGAAAGCCCTACGAGTCGACTTCTGGTGATTTTGGTGACGAAAGAGATACTAATGAACTTTAGATTAAATACGTCCTATTATTTTATATTTGTTTGAATATTTACGTGTAATCAAGAATAGCTTGAACAGTCACTAGATCATCTTTGTACACTGTATGACTCTGGTATCAATTATCATGTTAAATGTGACGGATATAAAGCTGTCGTCTTGATGGAAAAGGAAAACAGCATATTCTATATATCGATCACTGTATGTTTTGTACAACAATGGAGTGTTAAAATAACCCTTTACTCCATGAAACTTCATGTTAGAAACAGTTTAGATCCAGATGATATTAATTAATGAATGAATCAAATTTCACGGGGAAAATAACTAACAAATAGTGTAGACCCTGATCAAACTTCTTCTTTAGGAGCATTGTGATCTGAGTCTGCACTGTTTGCCTAGTGTGTCCAATTATGGTAATTACTATAGTTGTTCGAGATATGAGTGAAGTCACACACAGTGTATATTCAGATCGGATACCGAGTTGTTATGCGGGGTGTTATTCTGTTCAACATGTACACTGTTGTCAAAACCTCCATTATTCATTTTCTTAAGCCTCAGCTCTATATCTGATATATAATATATTGTGGAAATGCAGAGCTTGTGAGCAAGAGTCTGAATGTGGCGAACGTAGAGCAAATTAACCCAAGTGTATGAGAAACTGTTGACCGAATGTCAAACAGCATGTATCCTGATGAGATGCCGAGTTACTCGACATCTCCACTAGATCCTAGCTGTTTGATTGTCAGATCGCTGTTAACAGGCAAAGGGTTAATACATGTATAAATGTGTTGAAAGAAAACTGATTTTTAAGACACAAAACATTTTTGATAATAAATGTGTTGGATTTCAATGCTAGTATATGTGTATAGAACCTGTATGATACACAGAATCTTTTTTTTATCACAGAAAATTAAAAATAAAAAAAATACCGTTACTTGACTGCCTCTGTTTTTATGTTGTCCTTGTTTATAGACTGAAATCCTCCGATGAACGGACTGACGTTCATAAAATAATGTCATTGATGTAAATACGATGATGTTGATAATAATGATGATGATGGTGATGTTGATGATTATTATAATAATACAATAATAAAAATAATAATAAAAGACTATTATCAATGATGATGACGACGACGTTTTGTTGTTGAGTATGCTGCTGCTGATGATGATGTTTAATGATAATGATGATGATGCTGGTAGTGGCGGTGATGCTGCTGATGTTAATGGTGATGAAACAAACAGACAATGTACACCAATGTAGGACAATGTACATGCATTCCCACATTCGGTGTATATAACGTTAAGACGGGGGATAACTGTGAATCAATATTGATTCCATGAATCAGTGTGTTTCTCTCCCTTTAACCATTTCCGCCATTAACATTCATGTAAGAAAAAATGACATCATGAATATTAATTAGATTAATATTTATAATTGTACCTTGAAATAGGAATTCCTAGCCATTGCTGAAACTGTAGAGTCATATCTATATGATTTTAAGCAAACAGAGCAGATCCTTTTCAGAGGGCTCCTAGATCTGGATCTACTCTGTTTGCGAAGGCGTAGAACGGCATATTTACGGAGTAAAGTGCTAAATATATTCGAATATGAAATGAAACAAGTGGTACTTTTGACGCATTTGCAAACAGTGTAGACCCAGATCAGAAGGCTCCTGTAGGAGCTCTCAGATCAGGATGTGCTCTGTTTGCATATGAAATACTATATACAATGTCTACCGTATCTATCGTGCCTAAATGTTCCCTTAATATTGAAGCATTATTTCTTAATTGTTAAATTCACATCTTCACAGTATCGAACAGTTTGAATCCTGACGAGACGCCGAGATATTTGTACCGCAAACACGATGGACAAAGACTGGACTTGAGGGTTCGAGGATATAAAACTTCTGAGTCTCAGTCTAAGTTCACTCTAAAGTATCTTATTTTTTTCGTATTTTGAGCAAGCTCAAAATTTTACCAATCAGATTCTTGAGAATGATCTCAGTCTCAAGTAAAATATTTTATAATCCTGAGGCCAGGTCTATAATGAGGGATGTAATCAAGATTAATAAAAAAAACACCCGTGCATGATCCGGTACGTTTGGCATAGGCAAACAGTGTAGACCCAAATCAAAGGACTCGTGAAGGAAACCTCTGATCTGGGTTTGCTCTATTTGTTATGCCAATCTTTATCAAAGGTTGTCACCGGGCCATATTTTCAGGACCTTTTCGCCATGAAAAAATACGGATGTTTGTTTTTAATATTTGATTGAACGAGTTGAGCTAATGCTATATGGGAATTAAAACACTGTAAGTAAAGAAAGAGAACAGCTCACTATATATTCTAGCGGGTGTCAAACAATGCCTACCCAGACCAGTCCCGAGGATGCGGGGACTTATCTGGGTCTGCACTGTTTGTAATACAATAGAACACCTGTGGATAGTGACTCATTCAGTGTGGGCGTGGCTTATCATATATGTGTTGTTAAGCAATATTTTAATAGCATTTTAGTATAGAAGAATATATACCCTTTTATGTAGGAGACTGCTTAATGGAGGTTGAGTCACGCAGAAAGCTCCCAGAGGGAGATAATTCATGTTGAATGAGTTCAAGTTATTGTTCTATACAAGACACACGATCTAGACATGCCCCGACACATACTCATATTAATGAGGTTACTACCAAGAAAAAATAGAATGGACGAACAGACAGACACAACAGCGTTCGTATCAATTTAGCAACTATGTCAACCTGACATCAGATTGACACATCAAATAAGAATGTCTGCGTGAAAACAACAACACGAACACCAACACGAGAAAGTGTACATACTTTTTTTTTGTAAGCAATATTTCGTAATACAACAAACACGCAAAAATACAAGTGCAGACTACTAAACTGCTAAACATACATATACAGTGTGATTTCATAATATGACTTCTTACGAGTAACTTTTTTTACTTACTAATCTTCAGCATGTCAGATTTGTATTAAGGATCAATTTTGGTCTTTTTAGGCAGATGGCTGCTTCATACACTGTGAAAGTCATACAGAACGCTCCTTTGGGAGGCTTCTGTTTAACTTTCAACCTGAATGAAGCTGCCATCTGTCTGTAAGACCGGTTTTAATATTATTTTAACGTCTGGTTTAGATGGGTTTTACTGTATAAAGAATTCTTTTTACAGAGAACAGCTAAAAAATAGGTCTAATGTGGGGCTATATATTATGTTACTCCGTGATTATTCGTGTAAGAAATAATGATATAACAGAGCAACAGATAAACATGCATACTCAAATACTAAAATCGTCATTTCTCCACCAAACCCTATGTTGTGACCACTCTAAAGAGTGGTCACAACATAGGGTTTGGTTGAGAAATAAAGAAGTTATTCTTGAAATTGTTTAAATTTACGCATCTTATCTGGACCACAGCATAATACAGGCTTTTTATGGCATTATTATGAACACGGGAAGTTTAGGCAACGGAAGAAATTAGAATCAGATCTACATATTTCCATCAGAAAACAGAGCAAACCCTGATTAGACGTCTCCTATAGGGACAGTCTGATCTGATTTTATTCCGTTTGCAACTTAGGCGTTAAATACGTATCTAGTTCTATGGAGTAAAGGGTTAAGACAGGCGGCAGCTTTATGCAGGAGAAACGGTATGCAGAGAGCTCCTCCGGGAGCTTACTTAAAGTAGTCTGCAATAAGTAATAATTTATTATTAATGAAACCAATTTTTTAAATTGTTCCTTTATAAAGCAATTATCGTTTAGATCTTGCGCTGAGGCGTTTGTCGGACCTGCTCGTCTTGCCTTTGTCTGCATTTTTTTCCCGACTACTCTGTCGCGCAACATCCTTAGTTTCCGACGGTGGCTTTTCTTTCCGTCGGGTGTTGGACTTGGCTCGACGGCCGTCATGCATCTGTTCTCCCTTGATAGCGAGGCGAGCTGAGGGAAAAAAGAAAGCTCCACGTATACAGTTACTGTTTCACCGTCGTTTGATGACGTCAGTTTATTACGTCAATTTATAGTCCTACGCCGTTTCTAACTATCACTGGTAATCGACCAACATGGCTTGATTTGCGAATCTCATTCCGTGCATTACATTTGCAAACAATTTGCAATCTGTGATTACCTTTGCAAACAGTTTGGACACAGATAAGACACCGAGGAACTCGGCATCTCATAGGTATCCAAACTGTTTGTTGCACAACACTTGTTTGTTTTGTCTATGTGTGTCTCTTTATGTTTTTGGTAGTTATGTACATTTGCCGTACTTTCTTGTGTTGCTGTTCGGGCGGCTGTTTGTTCTGCATGTGATGTTTTCTGCATGACTCATATTTGTACTTTTATGTTTTGATCATTCAGACTCGAGCGAAACGTTTTGTAACACCGGGACCAGGTTGCGCTATTTAAAGGATATAGATCTAAATATAGGCTATGTAGATAAGACTTGGCTGTACACAATTTGACCCTTTATTTAGTGAATATTCATGTAAGAAATTATGACATCATAAATAGTAATTGGATCTACATTTTTAAAATGACATGTGAACACAGGACATGTTGACCATAACTGAAACTGTTCGATCAGATCTGTACTATTCCATGAGCAAACAGAGCAGACCTTGATCAGACAGCTCTGGATCTACTCAGCTTGCAAAGGTGTTAAAAGGTGTATCTGTGAAGGAAAGGGTTAACTAATGGCTGAATGACTGATACAAAAACATTAAGTTTGTATTACATGTATTTCAACAAAGTTTGGTTTTCAATGGCATTGTTTACAATTACACCAAACTGCTAAATTTTAAAAGTTGAGTTATAAAAGAAACACGCTTTTAGGGCACATCAATAAGTTGATAAACACAGCTGACAAAATCAGTAACTCACCTCAGTTCACATTTTGCGGAAGAGCAACCTTTGCAAATAGAGTAGACCCAGTTCAGATGGCTTCTGTAGGAGCTGTCTGATCAGGGTCTTCTCTGTTTGCTTTTGAAAATAAATATAGATGTGATTTTTCAATTTCTGTCATGGCTTAAATCCATGTACCGTTATAGAAAAACAAACCGAAACATCTAATTAATATTCATGGAATTAATAATAATATTTAGCATTATTTTTATATGATCATGAGGTAGATGATTACAATACATAATTATAATCAATATCATAGTGTGGTTTGCCATTGTCTGATCTGAATCCAAACCATTTTATAAACATGTAGATAAAATCACAATAACATATAAAACACATTCACTATGTTAGAGTTATACATGCCCATGCCTATACGTATATGTCCAGCACGATGTGGCCGGTATCTGCTAACAGATTGGATCCTGATCAGATGCCCGATGACTCGTCGTCTCATTACGATCCAAGATATTTTAAATTAAACTACAGTAAAACCTCTCTATAACGGCCACTACATTGTGTTAATTAGTTGGTATTTAGGACAGGTGGCTGTTTAAAGCAAGGTGAAAGTAAAAACAGAACGCTCCTATAGGAGCGTTCTGTTTTATTTTCACCTTGCTTTAAGCAGCCACCTGTCTTTAACACAAAAAACTTGATGTAATTTAGTGGCCCTTATAGAGAGGTTTTACTGTACCACTCAAAAGTTTTTAATGAACTGGAAGGTAAAGGCGCTATTGGAATTTGTATCAACGTTTTTGTTCTATATCATAAGGTTTAACCCATATAAGAATAATGCCATAATGAATATCAATTTATATTTGCAAATGGACACATGAATGTGTAGCCATGTTATAACAATTAATTCAAAGCTGTATCATCGCATAAGCAAACAGAGCAGACCCTGATCAAACATTTCCAACCGACTCTGCCCGATCTGGTTCTTTTCTGATTACAAAGTCGTTAAAATGTGTGTATATATAGTACAACTGATTAATTTGAGATCACATTATTCGGTTTTATGCCTAATCTGATTGACTATCGATTAATCAACTCCGTCACAGATAAGCAGCTTAATCACAGACACGTTTGGCAAACGGTCTTCCTATCAAAGTGCTTCCTACTTTAGGTCAAAGTGCTCCCTAACTTAGACCAAGTATCCCCTACGCTAGATCAAACACAGAGACGAATGCTGCCTTCTATTAAATGACAATACAATATATAAAATTTGGCAGACAGTTTGGATCCATATGAAACGCCGAGTTAAACTGTTGTCAAATTACATGACGCATTTTCTGGTAGTAAGTTAAAGGTGCACAAGAATTTGCAGAATAAATCGTTCGACTGTTGGAGAATTGCTGGTCAATATTATAAAACGATTGATAAGGATTGGGTGAAATAAGATTAAAGGGTGAAAGGTCAAACAAGATCAATTTATCGAAAGTGTAGGTTCAAGAGTGTCTGGTGTAAAACGATAGATATCAAATGAGTATAATGAAACAAGAAAAGAAAACAAACATTGACAAAATGAAACAGAGAAAAAAACATAGAATAGTCAGGTGGAGGGAATAACTATGGTATTAACCATTTCCCTCGTATAAACGTGTTTTCACGCATTTGCAAACAGAGTAGACCCAGACCAGACGGCTCCTAGGAGCCGTCTGATCAGGGTCTGCTCTGTTTGCTAGTATAATTTGATATATCTGTTTCTTTGCTTTCTAAGATGTCTACAATGTTCCACCTTCCATATTTCTTTATAGCTATTTTGTTAATGAATATTCAGTAGGTGTTGAAATTTGAAACACACATAGAACAGGGAACGGGTTAACCTATACCCGACTGTGAAAAAATAATGTCTGCTCAAATATTGATTAGGGCAATTTGATTATACGTGCTTCCTATTTAATCTTACGTGTGATGAACTATTTACAGAATACCAAACAGCTTTGATCCTCTTGACACGCCGAGTTTTTCGGCGTCTGATCTGGATCCAAGTTATTTACAAATAACATATAGTTCGCGGATAATTCGAAAAATGGTAAACGCAAAAGAAGAGAGCTTATTGTTAAAAGATGAATATAAAAAAGACTGTGGTGTGTTAGGAGAAGTCATAAAATGAAAATGTATACTTATTTATGTTCATTTCAATAGAGATAAGGTAGAATCTGACTATACGCCTAGGAGACTGTAAAATCTGACTATACGCCTAGGAGACTGTAAAATCTGACAATACGCCTAGGAGACTGTAAAATCTGACAATACGCATAGGAGACTGTAGAATCTAACTATACGCCTAGGAGACTGTAAAATCTGACTATACGCCTAGGAGACTGTAAAATCTGACAATACGCCTAGGAGACTGTAGAATCTGACTATACGCCTAGGAGACTGTAGAATCTGACTATACGCCTAGGAGACTGTAAAATCTGACTATACGCATAGGAGACTGTAGAATCTGACTATACGCCTAGCAGACTGTAAAATCTGACTATACGCCTAGGAGACTGTAAAATCTGACAATACGCCTAGGAGACTGTAGAATCTGACTATACGCCTAGGAGACTGTAGATCTGACTATACACCTAGGAGACTGTAAAATCTGACTATACGCCTAGGAGACTGTAAAATCTGACTATACGCCTAGGAGACTGTAGAATCTGACTATACGCCTAGGAGACTGTAGATCTGACTATACACCTAGGAGACTAAAATCTGACTATACGCCTAGGAGACTGTATGATCTGACTATACGCCTACTATACGCATAGGAGACTGTAAAAGCGGGTGGTAGCTTACTGCAAAGCAAAAGTGGCGCGGAAAGTTCCTATCACTTTTACCCTGCATTAAGCTACCACATGTTTTAAAAAATACAAACCATTTTGGATAATCGTATTAGCGATATTTTACTGAAGAAAGGGGAACATACTGTCAGTACACAATTAGTACACGTACCTAGAAAATCGTCATTTAGGATAGCATCTCCAGACTGTAGCATTGGTCTGTACGAAACATGGTGGGTCCCTTCTGCAAGGGTTCCTATAATAATAAGCAAACACCGAGGCCGGTGTAATAATGACCGTATTTCAAAAACGTAATGATATGTGATTAAGATATTGTCTGATCGTTTATCATTGCGTTATACATAATTATATTACACGTATTTAATCTTTTCCTTCATATTAACACTTTTTCACACATTTGCAAACAGAGTAGACACAGATCAGACGGCTCCTATGTACGCCGTTTTATCAGGATCTGCTCTGTTTGCTTATGACACGATAAAGACCCGATTCTACACTTAAAGGCAAAAACTTCCCTTGGAAAGTTTATATTATTAAATTTCAGCTAATAGATATTCTTTATATATTATGTCATTACCTCTTCCGGACCAAGTCCTTCGGACGAGACTATAAACCGAGGTCCGATGTATCAGTGCTTTACACTGGGCATCTAAAAGAACCAGAGAAACTCAGTCGATAATAAGACTAGGGCATCGCGACCGGGTTTCTCTGTATCTTCTCCCCTCTCTCTGGGGCGTCCAATTAGCCCATAGTGAGCAGTAACGGACGTAAATCAACACAAACAAAAACTTCTTACATAAATATTGAACAGGAAATTGGTTAAGATATATGGTGTTGTTAACCCTTTACTATTCATGAAAAAATAATGACATCAGGAACATTAACTAAAAGAATGCTAACTGCCTTAACGCTTTACTCCACAAATACGCCTTTCTACGCCTTAGCAAACAGAGTAGACCCAGATCAGACGGCTCTTATTGGAGCCGTCTGATCAGGGTCTGCTCTTTTTGCTTATGATATACATATATAATATATATATGATTCTACAGTTTCTGCCACGGCTGAACAATCAAATTAATCTAATAAGTGTCCATGACGTCATTATTTCTTACAGGAATATTCATGGAGGAAAGGGTTAAGAAAATATGATCTTGTAGCAATGGCAGACACTGTGTATAGAATCAGATCTATAGATTTTCATAAGCAAACAGGGAAGATCATGATGAGATGCATCTGACAGGGGACTTCTGATCTGGGTCTACTCTAGTTGCAAAGGTTTCTCTGTGAGATAAAGGGTTACTAGCGAGTGTCTTTTTTATTCAGAACAAATGCAGTAAGCTTAATTGTTTATATTTGCCCCTCTATAATGATCATTTTATAAATAAAACTTTTTTTGTAAAGCAGCTGGTTGTTTAATGAAGGATGAAAATAATGCAAAATAATCTGCATAACCTTTCTCCTGCATTAACCCATTTGCTCCTACGATCCCATATAAATGGGGCTTGGCAAACAGTGTAGACTCTGATCAGACGCCGCATAATGCGGCGTCTGATCAGAGTCTACACTGTTTGCTGATAGGAATTTCAATATAAAACAATACGCAATTGAAAATTTAGGCAATGCACCCCTTAGATAAAAAATGGACTAGTCCAATATATAAGCATTGAAGAATCCATTGGGAGCAAATGGGTTAAGCTACCACCTGCATTAATATCCCAGAATTAGACATCCTTTTAGAGGAGTTTTGCTAGTAACTTTGACATAGCTTCAATCGCCACCTGTCTCCTACAGAATTCTATTAGGGCCATCGTATATATACATCGCCTAAAGTTGTCTTTTCAAGTGATACTACGATAGTACGGTACTACGTTGGTAAACAAGTTACACGAAATTACTTGAACGTTTGTAATACTATCATAGTAGTGACACTATAGCACTATTGCGATATCACGTTGGTGATACTACATCACGCTGGTGACACCACGTTATCACGTTGGTGACATTACGACATCGCGTTAGTGACACAATGACATCACATTAGTGACACTATGACATCACGTTAGTTACACCATGACATAACGTTGGTGACACTACGACATCACGTTGGTGACGCCATGGCAACACGTTAGTGAAACTACGGCATCACGTTAGTGACGTCACGATATAATGTTGGTGACACTATGACATCAAGTTAATCACACCACGACAAAACGTTGGTGGCACTTCGACATCACGTAAGTGACACCACGGCGTAACGTTGATTACGACACTGCATTAATGGCCCCACGGTATATGGTTAGCGACACTACGACATTACAAAAGTGATACTTCGACAGCAAGCTAATGATATTACATCACAATGATGATACCACAGCAACACGATGGTGACACCATGACAACACGGTGATGATATTACAATATTCGGTAGTGATACCACCTCACTGCGATAATGAGGACAGAATCATACAGTAAAATATATATTAATCCTTTCCCTTATGTAAGCGCATTTTGACGCATCTGCGAACAGAGTAGACCCAGATCAGGGTCTGCTCTGTTTGCTTATGGTGTAATATAGATCTGATTCTACAGCTTCTGGCTGAGCCAAAATGTCATGTGTTCATATGCCATTATAAAAAATAAGTGGTTTCTGAAAATAAATTTATAGTCGGTCATTTATGGAAGGCTGTAGATTAATGCAGCGCATATGGTTATTGTCTTTCAGCCATTATGTAACCCCCTGCTTTTAAGGTAGTTCGCGCTGTTGCTCGGCAAAAATCGAAGTTTATCCAATTATTATCATATTTGGTCCAGGTATACAGAAAGTTACCGCCGACACGACTACGACGTTCATTTTAAATTTGACATCGGTTGCTTAGCAATACATGACGTCAAAAGCGCCCTCTGGTGTCATCTAAGCAATTCACGTGTGCTTGCGTATTTCTTTATTTATTTACAAATGCCGTTGCGTATTTCAATGATTCGAAAACTGTTTGGAAGAAGAAGAATAGTTCTTCAATATGATATGCGATATATGTTTTACAAGCGTAACACTTTTGTTACTTCGGGAGTTGAAATTTGGGAAACCCATTTTACCGCATTCTGATATTGAATTTTTTTCTCCATTGTCGTATTAACATCATCGCTGTATTGTGTTGTAGAGATCTCGTCCTTTGAAAACGCAAAGGCGATGTCAAAAAGTAGATGTTTGCTCAAGTTTGAATTTTGTGAAATTTGGATCACTTACCGATTCAATCAAGGTTTTGAGAAACTACTGACAGTTATCTAACAGCTTGGTGTCTCATCTGGATCCAACCTGTTTGCAAATGCAGGTCACGGTATAAGTATTAACAGGTTTACATAATCTCGCACATAAGTGGAAGGCTGTAGATTAATGCAGGTGGTTGCTTAATGCAGGACAAAAGTAATGCAGAAAGCTCCTGGAGGAGCTATCTGCATTACTTTTGTCCTGCATCAAGCTACCACCTGCATCTAGCACCCATAATTATACCTATTTTAGGTGGTCGCATTAGCGATGTTTTACTGTACTTACAAATGTACATTATGTAGTCATCATAGTGTGCTTCTACTGTTGAGTAACTATGGAGGTGTTCCGATTGTACATTTTTAAAACCAGTCACATACTTACGTTCGACTTTAAGAAGCACCAATTTCTCCCTCTCGTCCAGAAACTCATTTGCATATCGATGTTGGAATCCCGGGTCTCGCAAATTCTTGATGTTTCCAGATTCATCGGATAGTTCTATATCAGCTAAAAGAGGAAATGCAATAAAAACCCTCTTTTGAGCGACTACTAAATGTGGGTATAATAATACTAGACGACAGCTATGCAGAAAGCTCCAGGATTCTGCATTTATTTTACCCAGCATTAAAGTGAATGTCCCCATACATGTAATAAACGCATATTTTCAATAACACCACTTGGTATTTGTTATGTTCAATAATTATTATGAAGATTGTCAATTTGAAATCATATCGAAAATGACAATGTGATACAAAATAAACCGTTTCCGTCGATACTGATAATTTTTAATTACAACAAAATATTACAACAAATTACGTTCGACCTTTGTCGAACAGTTAGCGAAACTAACACGCAACCCGAATAGATACTAATGCATTGCCGAATAACCTCGCTATAAGTTCTAATTGATACACTTCATAATACTGATAGAAAATAACAAATACCACGTTTTATAATGTTATTGGAATTATCAGTTCATTGTAGGCACTGTCACTTTAAGTGAAAAGTACATGATATGTAAATATAACAGATAACAATATTTTCGATAGAATAAGGGAAAATGTTTAAAGCTTTCTCGTAGATCTTCAATATAGCTTCTGGAGAATGCAGTAAAACCTCTCTAAAGCGACCACCACAAGGAAAGACCGAATACTATGTCTTAAACCAAGGTGGCAGCTTAATGCGGGATAGAAATAGTTTGGATCCTGCTCAGACGCCGAACTACTCGGCGTCTCATCTTGGCCGAAACTGTCTGCAAATGCCAATCAGATTGTGGTATGCTGAATGAGGGTTAACGCTTTGAATGTATGAATTGGCCTTTGCAAACAGTGTAGATCCAGATCAGATGTCTCCTATAGAATCCTATCAGAGTGCCCTTAGAGGAGCCCTCTGACCTGGTTCTGCACTGTTTGTCATTAAAAATCGTCTAGCCTTTCATACTGAGTGGCCCCTATAGTGAATCATTGATGGGCTATTTCACTCTGAAAATTCAAACAATTTCTTCTCAGTACGAGTCTATAATGAATATTTAATGCTGTAAAATTCCCGTTCTACAATAAACCTTTATACCACTAACTGCGACCTGACTCTAATTTGCAAACATGGTGCACCCAGATCAATTCGGTGTCTCGCCAGGATCCAAGATGTTTAACACTTTTTTAACAGTTTCTCAAAAGCCTGTTTCATGACACTTGATCAATAATTTCACAAAATAGTCGACATTGCACCAGATCCCAATTTGAGCTGACATTGTTTTCTACAGCGAATTAAGGGTTAATGTCAACCAAATGCCATTACTGTCTTCAAATGATTAAAATTTTAAAAGGCCTCTCTCCAAGCCAGTTGCAAGTCGGATAAATTGTCGACGTCGAAATATGTCGTGTACATCTATTTTCAGATTTCATGCTGTTACAGTTTAAAATGCAAACCAAACATGAACACTCGGCGTCTGATCTGGATCAATCAGTGTTAAAAGACTGTCAGTATTTCGCACTTACGAGTACTAATTTGTTTTACATGCACCAACACATGAATGCATGTACATGTAACGTCTGTCTAAAAAGCAAATACAGTTAAACCTCTCTATAACGGCCACTAAATTACATCAAACAGTTTGTGTTAAAGGCAATGTGGCTTCTTAAAGCAAGGTGAAAGTCAAACAGAACGCTCCTATAGGAGCGTTCTGTTTGACTTTCACCTTGCTTTAAGCAGCCACCTGCCCTAAATACCAACTAAGTAATACAGTTTAGTGGCCGTTATAGAGAGGGTTTACTGTATGTTTTTGCATAAGGTTTATTCTTCTTTCAACTAACCATTTTCTTGATAGAGCATCTTTAAAGGCATTTGAAGACAGAGTAGACCCAGATCAGGCGGCCATCAATTATTATCTCATTATATAAATCCGATTGTACTGTTTTTGCAATGGCCGAAACTCATGTTTTATATACCATTATAGATATACCTAATAGATATTGGAGACTGGCGTAATTATTTCATATATGAGTATTAATCCGGTAAAGGGTGAAATGTTAGTTAAAAAGCTTATGAGTCCAGGGCCTGGTTAGGATATGTTCTGTTTGGTTATGGAATCATATAGACCCGGTTGTGCCGTTTATGTAATGGCCAAAAATTCCGTGTTAATAAAGAATTTATTAAAGCTAGTAAATAAATGTGTGTCTCGAAGAAAATCCCAGTTGTACCATTCTTTAGAAACCGGAATTCTAGAATCTAGAAATCTAAATAGTGATCACAAGATAGTGTTTGATTGAGAAATGGAGAAAAATAGGATTTGGAGGAGAATTGTTAATTTCAGTGTGCACCTTTATCCGCGTTTTCTTAAAACACGGACTAGACTGTCCTATCATAGACTAATTGCTAATTACCTTCTCGCTCACACTTGCATTTTCGTTTAATGGACTTCAGCAGCAAGTAGGTCTTGCAGTTTGGGTTGAAGATTTCTTGTTGGCTCTCTGTAAATATAAACAAACGAAATTCAGCAAGGAAATATACAACATGACCTCTCCACAGCGGTCACTTCATCAATGTGCACGATTGTGTTTTAACCCTTTCGCTGCCAATGCCGGATCTGTGATTACCTATGCAAACAGCTTGGATCCAGATGAGACGCCGAGTAACTCGGCGTCTCATCAGGATCCAAACTGTTTGTTACTACTACTATGTTTTTGAAACAAAAATGAAGAAAATAAATAAATGAAAATTTATAGCAGACGACAAAGTTAGCAGACGACAGAGTTTGGCAGCGAAAGGGTTAACCCGTTCAGCCCTGAATTTTAAGAGTGGAATATCCCATCAGTGTTAGCCCATACAGTAACTACAGAGCTCGCTTAGTATGAACGGCTTAAACTTACTGGAGGATTTTGAACGACAAACAGTGCAGATCCTGATAAGAGGACTCTTCTAGGAGCCATCATTCTGATCTGGGTCTACAATGTTTGCTAATATCACTGCATGTGTTTCACGGGTTTGAATGGTTAAAAGCCATTGGTTACTGGAAGTAGAAGGAAAGCAGTGCTGAAATATCTTAACGGAATTTTCTGCATATTTTTGTCGTGCATTAGGCTACACGTGACGTCTGACTTATTTTTGTCGTGCATTAGGCTACACGTGACGTCTGACTTAACATTTACTTAACCATTTACTCTATGAATATTCAATTGAGAAATAATGACATCATGAATATTAATTAGATTATCGTTTTATAATGGAACATGGACACAGGACGCTTTGGTCATAGTAAGAACAGAACAGATCCTGACCAGACGGCTCCTATAGAAGTCGTCTGGTCTGGGTCTAGTATGTTTGCAAAGGCGTAGAAAAGCGTATTAATGGAGGAAAGGGATAATGAATATCTAAACATTATACATACAGTTGAGCGTCGATATCTCGAAATTCAAGGGACCATTAAAATTATTTCGAGATAACCAAAGTTCGAATTATCAGATTTATAATCTGAAAAAATTTCTCACATTCACAGCTTAATGCAGGTCTAAAGTAATACTTAAGCTGTCACGTATGTTTCTAGATATGCGTAATGATACCTTTTAGAGGAATTATGTAAAGCAAATTTAGGAAGGACCGAACTTTTAGTTCGAGTTATCTCCAAGTTCGAGTTTTCCGTGACCGATATATCGAAGTTCAACTGTATGTACATGTATATACGTGATCTCAATTATTTTAATCTTATCTCACACATCTTAAATTTAGTTTCTTTCAGTCTTACATGTACAACGCATTTGTCATTTTTATGCTTTCTCCATCATTATTTCGATCAGTCTTAAAGCCCAACTTCGTTCCTGATTGCAAACCTAAATTATTTATGACTGATCTAAATTGCGATCTATTAGATATACTGAGTGCATTTTTGTTGGATGTGTTGGTGCCTCACGATTTATCACCGAGAGCTCGACACTTTTTGACCGCCCCTTTTCAGATAACTACCTGATTTATCATTACACTTTCATTAGGTCCCACGACGGACAATGCAAAACGTCTCCGATTTAATCAATAACCGTTTAAATTTGTGTTTAACATTTAGCCTGTTGTCGGCCAATTAATCAATACCTTTGAAAATAATTTAGTTCCAAATGAAATGATAAGTAATATGGCGTATACCAGCAGGGTCTACACTACTGGCGACACTCCGATTATGATTATATGGAAGGCAATGGAGGCAATTTTGCATCTGACACTGTATTAAACGACAGTCTCTAATGGCAATCTCTAAAAAACATTGCATAACAGGCAAACCGATGCGAAGAAAATGCCTGCTCACATTTGTTTTTTTTTAACTACGTCCGATTAGAACAAAATTTATGGAAGGTATTGACCGCGTGTCAAACAGCTTGGATCCTGATGAGACGCCGAGTTACTTGGTGTCTAATCTGGATCCAAGCTGTTTGCGGATGCGAGTCAGGTCGTGAATAGCGCGGTGATAGTTAAAAATCGAATTTGACTCTGTAACAGCCTATTAAAATACGAGCGAACGGCTGACTAGGTAATACAAATATCGGTAATGGGGTCTTCAGCATTCATGACAATTGGTTATCAGGTTGGGTTGTCGTTTTAACCTTTGTCCAGTTAACTGTGGCCTTAGTCGCATTTGCAAACAGCCTGGATCCAGGCAAGACGCCGAGTAACTCGGCGTCTCATCAGGATCCAAGCTGTTTGACACTTGGTTAAAAGTTTCTCAAAGCATTTGTCATCTTACCTAATCAATCTTTTCTAAAAGGCTTGATCGGTTCACGGAAGTAGTAAAAATTGAACCGGTCCAAATTTGAGCAGACATTATTTATTTCACAGATGGGTAAGGAGCCGTGTGACATGGGTCTATTCTGTATGCAAAATGTGTTAAAGGGCGTGTGTATGAAGGAATGGGTTAAACGTTAATACATTACCCCCTAGTGACGCATTTTTGCGCCTCTATAAAATTCACATATTGAAACCATTGTGATAAATAGAGCATTTGCTCCTATGTGCTCTATTTATCACAATGGTTTCAAGACTACATAATTTCAAAACTGTCCTTTTCTATAGATAATGCTCCTTTTCGGTAGATTTATTCAAGGAGACTGGGTCTAAATATAGCCTAGGAGATAATGTGTTAATTCGAGTAGTACATGTATACTATAGTTGGACATTATCGAAATAATGCCGATTTAATAGATGTCTCATCTGGATCCAAGCTGTTTGCAAATGTTTAGGAAAGTGTGTGATAACATGCACAAACGGTTTGGATCCAGATGAGATGTTGAGTGACTCAGTGGTACATTAGGATTCGAACATATATGAGCCCATGCAGAGCTATATACGGTCGCCGGGAAGTAAGATTTGCTGCAAAGGGCCAATCTGTAATTATCGGTCAAATTGAGACGCCGAGATTGTCGGTGTCTCAACATGATCATAACTGCTTGACACTCTACTTATGTTTGAAAAAGAATTTCAAGGAAAGTCAGCTCTGAAACTTTAAGCAGACCGCAATAGCTGAAGACGAGAATTATTTGGCAGTAAAATTATGTTGATTACAAACGAGTGATACCTTGTTTTATCCATTGAACTGGTGAATATTCATGCAGCCCATTGTCTATTATATATATGAAGACTATCACGAGCTGTTTATAAAGAATATCATGAACTGTTTAAATGATATCACAAACTGTTTATAAAGGATATCACGAACTGTTTATAAAGGATATCACGAGCTGTTTATGAAGGATATCACGAACTATGTACAAACGATATCACGAACTGTGTATATCACGAATTGTTTATGAAGGATATCACGAACTGTTTATGAAGGATATCACGAACTATGTACAAACGATATCACGAACTGTGTATATCACGAACTGTTTATAAAGGTTATCACGAGCTGTTTATGAAGGATATTACGAGCTATGTATAAACGATATCACGAACTGTGTATAGCACGAACTGTTTATAAAGGTTATCACGAGCTGTTTATGAAGGATATTACGAGCTATGTATAAACGATATCACGAACTGTGTATAGCACGAACTGTTTATAAAGGTTATCACGAGCTGTTTATGAAGGATATTACGAGCTATGTATAAACGATATCACGAACTGTGTATATCACGAACTGTTTATAAAGGTTATCACGAGCTGTTTATGAAGGATATTACGAGCTATGTATAAACGATATCACGAACTGTGTATAGCACGAACTGTTTATAAAGGTTATCACGAGCTGTTTATGAAGGATATTACGAGCTATGTATAAACGATATCACGAACTGTGTATAGCACGAACTGTTTATAAAGGTTATCACGAATTGTTTGCTAAGGTTATCACGGCCCGTTAATAAAAGTTATCACGGGTAATTGGTCAGTTGCAATATTGATGAGCCGGCAAGTTACTCAGCGTCTCATCTGGATCCAAACTAAATATGGAGCAGGCAATGTGAATGATGGGTGCGTCTGAAGGAGCCGTCTGATCGGGGTCAGTTCTGATTGCTTATGGAAGAATATAGATCTAGATTCATATTCGTAAAATTCCCTTAACCCTTTCCCTGTTGTATATTCATGTAAGAAACAATGACGTCATGAATATTAATAAGCTTATTTTTTATAATGGCATATGAACACAGGGCATTTTGCCAGAGACAGAAGCTGTAGAATCATATATATATTAAACCATAAGCAAACAGAACAGACCCTGATCAGACGGCTCCTATAGGAGCCATCTGATCTGGGTCTACTCTGTTTGCAGATGCGCGAAAATGCGCTTACATGAGGGAAATGGTTAAAGGAGAAACTTAAGAAAATTCCTTAGCTTCTTGAATATTCCTTAGTCTGGAAAAGTCAATACAAGTAAAGTTATTCTTGAGAAATACAGCTTAATAAAAATATGTATTTAACACAACATTCTAAGAGCCATTGAATTGATACATTACTCGATAGTTTTGCTAGAGATTTAAACGGAGAATTTCTCCTTAAGCTGTCCTCAGGTTAAAATATTCCTAAGGATTTTTATGAATATGGACCCTGATACTAAGTTTTTGCCACGGTCAAAATTTCTCTTGTTATAATAATGCTGTTGACACATTTGGCCGATTTATTTTCATACAAGTTATGTCTTCCATGAATATTCGCCTTGCAAAGGGGAAACACCCACACGCGTGACACATGTTCAGTAACACCCCACCCCCAATAACGGCAACTAAATTACATCAAGTATTTTGTGTTAAAGGCAGGTGGCTGGTTAAAGCAAGCAGTTAGGAGCGTGTTGTTTTACTTTCACCTTGCTTTAAACAGCCACCTGCCCTATATACCATCTACTTAATACAATTTAGTGGCCGTTATAGAGAGGTTTTACTGTATGTCTCCTATTTTGAATATAAATATCATTACGAATTCGCAAGTTACTATCAAACGATTCAAGGTAAGTAATAATAGTATAATCTTAATCCAAACCTTACATTAATCTATTATCTATTTCCAATACCAGATTAACTATACCACCAAAGATAAATATTAGTGTCGTTCCCGTGCCCAGTATAGTCATAGTAATGCTAATATTGTAAAGTCTCGCTAGTACGACAACTCAAAAGAATTTTACAGTAGAATCTGTCTTAAGCGACTATCAAGAAGAGTTCTAATAATAATATTATGGGTTTTAAGCAACCACCTACTTTTAAAAAAATTCCTATTTTCAATAAATGAATGGCCGCTTAAGACAGGTTTTACTGTAATTCCATATTTTAAACCCGGTTGTAGCTTAATACAGGACTAAAGTTATGCAAAAGTTCTTATAGCTTTTTACATTACTTTTGCCCTGTACTAAAGTGATACACGTATTCTCTACTTGCAATGTGTTTTAAAAATGCCTAACAATTACATATATCATTTGTTTATATCCTGAAAAGAAATATATTGCAAGAAACCAGTCGAATAAACATCAAAGAAGGCACAAATTGCATGTATTTATTCTGCTCGCGTTTATTTTCGTTAATTGATCGACCAAGGTCGATAATAAATTGTAGATAAGTATCGATGGAAATGGTTTATTTCGTATCACAGGGGCATTTTTCGATATAAGTTCAAGTTGACAATCTTCATAATAATGATTGAACATAATAATAAAACACAATTTGTATGATATTATTGAAAAATTAATCAACCACCTGTTTTTACACACTTATATATCAATATCCATACATAGACTATGTGGTCGGGTTAGCGAGACTCTGTGGTACTTATCAATGGTATGTCAAGGATCAAATATTATTATAAGCGCTTGGGTTTGATTCTAAATTGTTGTAACAGTAATCTTTATAGTTATTACTGCTGGACTTCAACTGAAAGCGGTGTATAAATGACACGTTCTTGTTATTTTGACTTTTGGATTGCGGTGTCATACTAAAACTAAACTCTGTCATCCGCTAAACGTGTTATCTGCTAAACTTGTTATCTGCTAAACGTGTTATCTGCTAAACATGTTATCTGCTAAACGTGTTATCTGCTAAAAATGTTATCTATTAAACTTGTCGCCTACTAAACTTGTCATCTGCTAGATTTGTCGTCTGTTTAAATTGTTTTCCTTAATTTTTTGTCAGCTAATCATTTTATTGTGAAGTCTGCTATACAAATATTTTGCAAAACTGTTTTTGTTTTATTAAACATATCAGTGTTGTAGTATGCTAAACTTATTTTTCATTATTTTGCAAAACTCTTTGTCTCCTAAACTTGTCTCTTAAAATGACACCAGCTAAATTAAAACATTTCATTTCCTAAAACATTAATCAGCTAAATGCATAATATTATATATCTCCTGCTCAATTTGTTATTTGCTTCAACACTGAAAATGGTCTATCATTCCTTATTGATAGCATCCACCCAAGTATAATGCCACACACAATCCTTCTGAATCACATTTTATGTGCCGTGTGGACACATAAGTTTTCTCTTGATTTTTCGCTAAACTTTTACAACAAAGACGCTGCTTGAAGCTTTTGCAAGCAGAGTAGACCTGATAAATATAATATACTTAATATTCATGATGTACATGTAATTATTTCTTACATATTCACCATGTAGAGGATTAAGAGATGGTATACGTTAATATACAAGATATTGTTACATGTATGCAGAGCACTCCATACCTGTTTTCACAGTTCTTCATTCAGCAGATACATACTATTAACCTATTCCCTCATAGTAACGCATTGCCATCCATTCACACATATTGACGCCTTTTCACTCTTACATGAGTGTTCATTACATACTGTTTTTATGAAACGAGTTTACTATAATGATATGACACGAGCTTTAGCGAGTGTTATATTCATTTTAGTAAACGAGTTTCATGAAAACAGTTTGTAATGAACACGAATGTAAGATTCTTTTTATCACATGAGCCTTAAACGTGTCATAGAAAATGAAACAGGCTATAGCTGACTGCTGTTTCGGACATTGCTTACAAACAGCGTAGTAACACAACGGACGACGCACATGAAGCACTACGTTTGGCTAACGCTTAAAATGAGCGTTACGATTGGCTAACGATTGCTAATTTGCATGAAAAATGCACTAGTGCATTTCCGCGAATTACGGCACTCTGTTACGGCACTCCCGCAAGGCAGATTATGTGATAAATTTGCTTATGAAATTATAATAAAATTTGACTGCAGTTTCTACCAATACCAAAATTTAATGGGTACATATGCCACTATAAAAACAGCTAGTGAATATTCATGATGTTATTACTTGTGACATGTATAATCAGCTGGGAAAGGGTAAGTAGTATATTATTAGACATATGTTTGAGGACATATGTTATTATAGATATTCAGCTAATTTATATTCATACATGCATTATTTCTCATATAATTATTCATGGAGTAAAGGGATACACCATTTCCCAGCAGGCTAAGGGTTCAACAACTGTTGGTTATTGACCAGGTGGTCGTTACAGCTACATGGAACAGTCAAGTAGAATCTAAAAGAGATATACTTATGGGTCTTTTAGATAGCTAGTAGCTTAATGCAGGTCAAAATTAACACAGAAAGCTTTCTAGCAACACCTGCGTGTAAGACTCCTATTTTCATTAAATTGATGGTCGCTTAAGACAGGTTCTACTGTACTTATATTACCATACAACTTTGATCACATTGAAGTAATACTGTATTCTAAAGTAAAAAACAGTAAATACTCGATACTACGAAAACTCAAATACGTACCATTTTTTTTTATCTTTGACACATGTGGCAACTTAATGCAGGGTGAAAGTCATGCAAGAAGCTCCTCTAGGAGCTTTCTGCATGACTTTTACCCTGAATTATGCAGCCACCTGCTTAAAAGACATATATTCTTCATTAATGAAATTTCGTAGTATCGGGTTGTTGTCGTAATATAAAACAATAAACTAGGACTGTACATAACAAGTTGGAATCAAAATAATGAATTTCTATCCATTTCTATCGTGTTGCCCCACATTAGGCAAGTCTAAGGAGTATCAGTACGATATGCCTTGAAGGAGAACTATAACAAAACTAGAAATGTGTCCATAGGACACTGATGCCCCAACTTCAGATTTTTCTGTCACAGAAAGTAAGGGCCATAATCATGTATGCAATGACTGAAGCAATTTACATGGCTATCAAACTTGACAAAGATATAATGGCCACAAACATGTGTGTAAAGTTTGATGAGGATTGGACAAATACTTTCATAGAAAGAGGTCGGACAAGATATTTTAAAGTAATTTTTTTGCAAACAAAGGGCCGCAACTCCTAAACGACTAAAGTGATTTACATGGTTATCGATTGGACAAATACTTTCCAAGAAAGAGCCCGGACAAATTCTAGATGTGCGTATACGGACGGATAAACAGACGAACAGACGAAGGACAAGGGCAACCCCATATGACACCACTATGTTGGGGCATAACAAGAGTCCATTTAAATTGCTGTAAAACTGTTCGTATCTACAGCTCTGAATAAAACATTTCTAACTGCTAGTCAGTAGAATGGCATCGATTATAACACTAACACCAGGACAGGGACTGAACCATATTTTACTAAACTTTTCCTGAATACTTTTATTAACCCTTTCCCTCGTATAAACGTGTTTTCACGCATTTGCAAACAGAGTAGACCCAGATCAGACGGCTCCTTTAGGGTCTACTCTGTTTGCTAATAGAATTTCAAAGATATGTGTCTTTACTTTCTAAAATGGCTACAATGTTCCACCTTCCATATTTCATTTTAACTATTTTGTCCATGAATAATAAGTAGGTAATAAACATAGAACAGGGAAAGGGTTAACTGCGACACTGGATGTTTTACTTACCGCCATACCGAACTGTGATGTAAACCATGCCTGGGACTAGAACTGCAATAAAAACAGTCGTAATACAATACAATACAATACAATAAAATGAACATTTTGTCTTCTTCAGTGTTTATTCGATCGGTTTTCCTACTACTAATACTTCTTGTCAGTAGATAAATAAACGATGTAATGACATGTTAGACTTTTTCAACCACGTTCACAGTAGAGACTATCACTTTAAAGAACCACTTTTATTACACAATTAAAATACTAATTTAACGTCACTAATGGGTTGAATAAAATAGTTCATTGATTATCGAATCTATTTACCTGTGTCTATAAACATTGATTGACATCAACAACACAAAATTTTGTTTTGTTTTATCTTGAATTGTTTATAGTTCCTGTCAATGGCTTCCTTCGCCTGCTATACATGTGTACTAGTACGCCAGCCAATAATCCATATTTTAACGTTTTCAAACACAATACCAATGCTGTTATATATCGTTCTTTCGCCACTTTACCACGTGCTAAAATCTTGATCACAGTGATTTTCCTTTAAATTCAATCCTGCTCTCTTGAGAGTTGAACTTATACCTTGTGAAAGACTTGTTGAACTTAATTCCGATTAACGATTAATGCTTACCGTTTAGTTATAATTGGTTAATTGGAAACCTAGCGCTTTTTTTCTAAAAGTCTTTCCTGTTTTCTAAATCAATATCCGCAACCAACAGGTCGTACATCAGACATTCGCTTTTATCTTTTTAACTGTAAACATCTACTGTAAAACCTCTCTAAAGAGACCACTATATGAAAAAACATATATATCTGTAATAGCAGGTGGTTCAAGACGACAGTAATACAGAAAGCTCCTATAGGAGCTATCTGCATTAATGTCGTCTTGCATTAAGCTACAACGTGTCTTCAAGACCGAGAATTATAGGCTCCACTTGCTGGTCAAATAGGAGAGGGTTACTGTATTATAGAATTGTGTTAGTAACTCTAGACATGCGAATTTTACAGAGTTAAAATAACTCATTAACTACCGCCAGTGGAATGGATCATTGGCAAACAGGGTAGACGCAGATCAGAGGACTCCCGAAGGAGCCTCGAAGGAGCGCCGAAGAAGCCCCGAAGGAATCCTATAATGAGGATCTACATTGTTTGCTACATCATTCAATATTAACCCATTTCCTCGTATGCTATTTTTAGATCCTACATATTTGAATAAGTCTACCGAAAAGGAAAATTTACTAGAGATAAAGACAATTTTAGAATTGTGTAGTATTGAAACCATTGTGATAAATAGAGCATTTGCTTCTATGGAGCAAATGCTCTATTTATCACAACAGTTTCAGAAAGTAATCTTTACAGAGACTTCAAAATGCGTCAATATGGAGGAATGGGTTAAAGGTTTACGGGATCCCCTCTGCATGACACAAGATGGGTTCCACATTTCAAAGAGTTGACCATAGTATCTAACATGGTCGTTAAAAGGTTAAAAGCACTTTTCAACCCAATGGTGCAAGTACTCCAATCATGCAATCACCTTAATGCGATTATCGTATAGTAAGATTCAAGCAGTTTTCGCTTTCTGTAAGATTAAAACAGTTTTGCCTGGTGTAAAATTAAAACAGTTTAAGTCTGGTGAAAGATTAAACCACTGGCCTTCAGTATTAGCAAGAGTCTGCATGTGTGCTATATTTTTTAACATGTTGCTATTTTGTAAACTATTGTGTGACGGCCGTAAAAAGTCGCCCGTACTTCATTCTCAGTATTTTTTATTTTATATAAGCTTCGTACATGTAGCTAGCCTACGATATACTCCATCAAACTAGTGTTTTAATAAAAAATAATTTATGTCTTTTTTAAACTGGACCTGGTGGCTGCTTAATGCTGGGAAAAGGCCACGCTGAAATATGTCACTGGAGCTCTCTGTATGACTTTCATACTGTATTTAGCTACCACCTGCCTGAAAGACTGATTTAGATTTTTAGGCTGCTTAATGGTGAGCGAAAGTGTCCTGTAATTCATATCCCGTATAAAATAATCTAATTAATATTCATGATGTAATTATGTCCCACATGCATATTCAACAGAGAAAGGGTTAAATCCCGACGACACCAATCACTAATCTCCTCATTAACCCAGCGCACTTCAAATAATCTACAGGTAATCATTCGTCCATTGCTTAAATGTCCTCCGCTAAAATTTTAACCTGAATTATAAACTTATTCAACTCTTTGCATTCTCAGTATTTTTTCATCTGCAACACTTGTTTGCTTCAGTTATTAAAACTTCTCTAATTCCTTTTCGAAAATATGGTCTTCTGATCTGGATTCAAACTGTTTGCATATGTAATCATGGTTTCGCCACGTGTGAAGATTTAGCCCTTTCCCTCGTGAATGTTCATGTAACAAATAAATAACAAATAACTGCTCATTAGCTGAATGTTCATGTAACAAATAAACAACAAATAACTGCTCATTAGCTGAATGTTCATGTAACAAATAAATAACAAATAACTGTTCATTAGCTGAATGTTCATGTAACAAATAAATAATAAATAACTGTTAATTAGCTGAATGTTCATGTAACAAATAAATAACAAATAACTGTTCATTAGCTGAATGTTCATATAACAAATAAATAACAAATAACTGTTCATTAACTGAATGTTCATGTAACAAATAAATAACAAATAACTGTTCATTAGCTGAATGTTCATGTAACAAATAAATAACAAATAACTGTTCATTAGCTGAATGTTCATGTAACAAATAAATAACAAATAACTGTTCATTAGCTGAATGTTCATGTAACAAATAAATAACAAATAACTGTTAATTAGCTGAATGCTCATGTAACAAATAAATAACAAATAACTGTTCATTAGCTGAATGTTCATGTAACAAATAAATAACAAATAACTGTTAATTAGCTGAATGTTCATGTAACAAATAAATAACAAATAACTGCTCATTAGCTGAATGTTCATGTAACAAATAAATAACAAATAACTGCTCATTAGCTGAATGTTCATGTAACAAGTAAATAACAAATAACTGTTCATTAGCTGAATGTTCATGTAACAAATATATAACATAATGACTGTTCATTAGTGAATGCTCATGTAACAAATAGATAACATCATAGCTGTTCATTAGCTGAATGCTCATGTAACAAATAGATAACATCATAACTGTTCATTAGCTTAATGTACATGTAACAAATAGATAACATCATAACTGTTCATTAGCCGAATGTTCATGTAGCAAATAGATAACATCATAACTGTTAATTAGCTGAATGTTCATGTAACAAATAGATAAGATCATAACTGTTAATTAGCTGAATGTTCATGTAACAAGTAAATGACATGATGACTGTTCATTAGCTGAATGCTCATGTAACAAATAAATAACATCATAACTGTTCATTAGTTGAATTTTTAATAATGGTCTATGAACACAATATTTTGGCAAGAGCAGAAATTGTAGAATCAGATCTATATAATTTCATTAGCAAACAGCATAGTATTACTCTAATCAGACAGACCCCATAGGATCATTCTCACCTGGGTCTACTCTGTTTACAAAGGCCTTAAAGGTATCTCTATGAAGGAAAGCGTTAAATCGTAAACTTAAATGGTAAACCTTTATAAAACATAAATGGAAAACCTTTATAAAACATAAATGGAAAGCCTTTATAAAACATATATGGCAAACATTTATACAATATAAATGGAAAACCTTTATAAACCATAAATGATAAACCTTTATAAAACATAAATGCTTGTTTATTTGGTACCTAAGAATGATTATTAACCATTTACTCCGTAAATACGCCTTTCTACGCCTTTGAAAACAGGGAAGGCCCATGTCAGACGGCTCCTGTAGGAGCTATCTGATGAGGGTATGCTCTGTTTGCTGAATGTATAATACAGATATGATTCTACAGTATCTGCCATGGCCAAAATGTCCATACGGTATTATAACAATTTTAAAAGCTAATTAAGATTCATAACGTCCTTATTTCTTTCATGAATATTCATGGATTAAGTGGTTACAGCGCTATTGATCACCACTACTTACATTTTCTATTGTATTCCAACTGACAAACTACACCAACATTACTTTCATTCCGAAATAAACCCCAGCACACTGTCCATGTATGTGTATATATAACTAGTACATGTATATATTAATCAGTAAGTCAATTTTATATTGTCTCAACTAATTAAAAAAACTTAGCAAATAAAACATTTAAGCAAGAGACATTTTTAACACTTTGAAATCTATAGAAGCCCTATGTTCACCCCTCGTCGTCGAATTTAACTACTCTATTGAACTACTTTCAAATCACTTCAGTTTGTTTTCCGATAGCAAAACAAAAATCGTTATCCTAACGATAGTATTGGAGATACACTCGCACCTTATATTACCCTTTGAATGAGGGGTACCAGTTGAATGACATCTACAAACAGTGTAGACCCAGATCAGGGTCTACACTATTTGTAATTCGAAGTTCGAATTAAATACTTTAATACAATATAAACACTACCTGTTAACAAGTATGGATCGATTTTATTGTGAACATTCAGCAGACAGAGATTAAGTGTAGCTTAACCCTTTACTCCATGAACCGTCAAGTCAGAAATAATGACTGCATAAGTATAAGTAAGCTGAATTACTATAATGATATCATTAACAAGCCTTCCTTTATCAAGACAAAAGCTGTTGAAATGGATGCACATTATTCCATAAGCGAACAAAGCAGACTCTAGCACCATAAGGGTTATGTGCAGCTATTCTAAACTCTTTTCTCGCATCTGTAGTGTTTTCTCTTTTCTCGCATCTGTAGTAGTTTCTCTTTTCTCATATCTGTAGTACGTTCTCCGTTTTCACATCTGCAGCAATATTTCTACCCTCGCATCTGTAGTACGTTCTCTTTTATCGCATCTGTTGTACTTTATCCGCTCTCGCATCTGTAGTAATATGCCTACTCTCGCATCTGTAGTACTGTCTCTTTTATCGCATCTGTAGTACTTTATCCGCTCTTGCATCTGTAATAATATGCCTACTCTCGCTTCTGTAGTACTATCTCATTTCTCACATCTGCAGTACTCTCTCAGTTCTCGCATCTGCAGCAATATACCTACTCTCGCATTTGTAGCACTTTCTCTTTTCTCGCATATGTACATGTAGTACTTTCTCCGTTATCGCATCTGCACTAATAGTCCTACCATCGCATCTGTAGTAATATCTCTTTTCTCGCATCTGTAGTACTTTCCCTGTTCTCGCACCAGTAGTGCTTTCTCTGTTCCCGCATTTGTAATATTTTCTGTCATCGCATCTGTGGTAATACATGCATCTCTGTTCACGCATCTGTAGTAATATCTCTGTTATCGCATCTGCAGTTATGTCTCTGTTCTTGCGGGTTATTGTTGTATTGTTAGAAACAGCTGTTTGATGTGGTTCTATTGATTTGAAAAGTTGTGAAAAAGTGTTTGTATGAGGAAAAGAGATAACATACAAAGCAAACCCAGTAAATCCAGATCAGACTGTTCACACCAACTTAATTTTATAATGGCATATTATACAAGGGCTTGTTTTGGACATGATTCCGTAAGCCAATAATGCAGACTGATCACACGGTTCCTACAGAAGCCCCGTCTAATCTGGGTCTACTATGTCTGCAAAGACGGGACAGCAATCTTCGTCAGATAAAGGATTAAATCCTACAGGGTTAAGGGGTTAATCGTTTCGATGATTTTCATGTTTATTCATCAGCTGATCACTACAGAGACGTACTATGGTATATTGACATTTACGGATCAAACTTTTAGTGTGATATTAACGAGCAAATGTTAAAAACATAATGTCTACTCGCCCTCTGATTTGCTGAAGTTTTCACTGACTTTTGATTCGATCTAACTCTTGAGAAACGATTGACCGACTATTAAATAGCTTGGGTCCTGGTAAAATGCCGAGTTTCTCGGCTTGGATCCTGGTGAAATGCCGAGTTACTCGGCGTCTCAACTGGATCCAGGCTGTTTGCAATTGCCAGTCAAGATGCGCTTAAGAAGAGAAGAGTTAACGAACACACGTTAAAACATGAATAGCAAAAATACCAGAGAATACCCAACACTTTCTATCAACCCTATTGTAATATCGTACCATTTATATTCAGTTCTGACACTGGGTTTTCGATTTAATAACCATTCACTTGCCATTATAAATGTCAACACCTGCACTATCACCCTGCTTGTTCTTTTTTAAAAAGGTATCCTGTTTAATAAAATCTGTAGAAATAACTGGCGGAGTACCAAAATTATTGTATCCTGATCAAATGCCGAGTTACTCGGCATCTAGTCTTAGTCCAAACTGTTTATAATTGCCACTCATGTCCTGATAAGCGCAGCAGGAGATAATTGTTTGATATTAACGTCAAACGTTTCAATGACATATTCAATTTAGCCACTCGAAGCCTTTTGTGATATCTCAATACTCTCAAATTGGTAATTGCCGCTCTTCTAAACTTCTCGTGTTATTGTGTTATTGACAGTTTATATGATAGAATACAGTATAACTCGTCTCAAGCGACCACTTAATTAATATGCATTGGTAGCTTGCAGAACACATGATTGCTGAACCCCTTCGCTGCAAATGTCGCATCCGTGACTATTTATGCAAATAGTTTGTATCCAGATGAGATGCCGAGTAACTCGGCGTCTCATTAGGATCCAAACTATTTGTTATTGTGACGATGGTTTAAAAGAAAAGGGAGAAACCTCAACAAACGAAAATTTAACCGCTTTAAAGGGATTTTACCATACAGTAAACCCCCTCTAATTAATGCGACCACCAGAAATAGGTATAATTCCGAGTGGTAGGGGCAGGTGGTAGCTTAATGCAGGGAAAAAGTAATACAGAAAGCTCTTAAAGCAGCTTTCTGCATTACTTTTGTCCTGCATTAAGCAACCACCTGTTTATAAAAACCGCTATGGTTATTCATCAAGTTGTCGCATTAGAAGGGTTTTACTGTATATAGAGAGAGATATGGTACAACAGAACCAACTATACAACGATCATTCATGACTTGATTTTATGATGGGGTATTTATTTAAACACCTGACCACTATAGAATCAGATCTATTTTATTTTATAAGCCAACAGAGTAGATCCTGAATCTACTCTGTTTGCAAAGACATAAAATAAATCATATACACTAAAACTCCGCTTTTGCGACCACCTGAAAGAGGTATAAATATGTGTGCTAGATGCATGTGGTAGCTTAATGCAGGACAAACGTAATGCAGAAAGCTCCTAGAAGAGCTTTCTGCATTACTTTTGTCCTGCATTAAGCAATCACCTGCTTATAAAGACGCCCATGTTTATGCAGTAAGTGGTCGCATTAGAGGGGTTCTACTGTATTGAGTGAAGGCTTAAACGCCGCTCGGAACTTTTTACAGGTCAAATATTATGTATTACGTGTTGCTTTTTACAGGTCAAGTGTTATGCAGTACGTGTAGCTTTTTACAGGTCAAGTGTTATGCAGTACGTGTAGCTTTTTTACAGGTCAAGTGTTATGTAGTACGTGTAGCTTTTTACAGGTCAAGTGTTATGCAGTACGTGTAGCTTTTTACAGGTCAAGTGTTATGCAGTGCATGTAACTTTTTACAGGTCAAATATTATGCAGTACATGCAGCTTTTTACAAGTCAAATATTATGCAGTACTTGTAGCTTTTTACCGGTCCAAATGTTATGCAGTACTTGTAGCCTTTTACTGGTCAAATATTATGGAGTACTTGTAGCTTTTTACAGGTCAAATATTATGAAGTACTTGTAAATTTTTACAGGTCAAATATTATGCAGTGCATGCAGCTTTTTACAAGTCAAATGTTATGCAATATACGTGTATCTTTTTACAGATCGAATATTATACAATACTTGTAGATTTTACAGATCAAATATTATGCAGTGCATGCAACTTTTTACAAGTCAAATGTTATGCAGTACTTGTAACTTTCAACAGGTCAAATGTTATGCTGTAAATGCAGCTTTTTGCATTGCACTTACATTCGATGCAGGGAATCGTTCGCTGTCTTTGGCGAATATGTTTAACCTTTAGCCTGCTATGGGCGGATGGGTGAATATATTTGAAAACAGTTTGGATCCAGATGAGACGCCGAGTAACTCGGCGTCTCATCAGTGTCCAAACTGTTCGACAGCCTGATTGCAATTTGGTAGACGCATTGATTTTATCTTTAATTTTGAACATATAGAAGGTGGAACATACTGTAAAAATAAGTTGCTAAGAAGGCTAAAGGTTAATGATAAATATGTTAGCAGTGTAACACGACGTCTCGCCAGGATCTAAACTCTTTGATACCGTGATTGTGTGATTTGGAAATATGGCTGAACCTTTCGAACTTCAAAGGACCTTACAAATTAGTTAGAGACAATAGAAGTCCCAGCTATCCGATTTCTGATCTGGACAATTTATTAAGTGTACAGCTTATTGCGGATCTAAAGCAATGGCGAAAGCTCTTGTTGGAGCTTTCAGCATTACTTTAGACCTGCATCAAGCTGCCATACGTGTTCCTAGATATGCGTAGTTACATTTTGTAAATTTTTTAGAGCAACTCTGTATTGTAAGTTTTGGAAGGATTGAACTTTTAGTTTGAGTTATTCCGAAGTTTGAGTTATCCGGGATCGAGAGACCAAAGTTCAATTGTATAGGGAAGAAAATTTCAAATTAACATACGATAAGTTTAGCTGATGACGATTCGTGGTATGGAAAGGGTTAACCCCTTATTCTATCAGGGATGTGCTTACTATTGAGGGGAGGAAAATGTCCCAAACCCCCTTACATGATATTAAAAAAACATCAGATCTGAGCTGATATCGGTGAGTGTGGCAACTTTTGTAATTTTGATCTCAAGCTCAACATGAGGAAATCCTCTGAAAGGAGGAAAAATCACACCCTGTCTATGAATATTCATGTAAGAAATAGTGTTATGAATATTTATTCGATTGTTTTAAAATTGTAAATGGTACGTGAACACATGAAATTTTGGCGATTGCAGAAAATGTAAAATCATATCTATATTATTTCATAAGTAAACAGAGCATACCCTGATCAGACAGCTAATACAGGATGTGTTGATATGGGTCTATTCTGTTTGCAGATATGGAGCAAATGCTCTATTTATCACAATAGTTTAAAAAAAGTGACTTTTACATAAGCGTAGAAAGGCGTATTTATGGAGGAAAAGGATAATAACTATCCGTGTCTATAGGTTCTAAAATGGCCGAAAGGTCCTGAAAATGCATTTGATTAAATATTCATGAAGTCATGAATTCTTGTATAAATATTCACGAGGGAAGTTAAGTAACTACCTACATGTAATGTATCATTGTTGTTGTGGTTGTTATACATAAGACCCTGTCCTAAGTGGCCATTCATTTAATGAACACATGAGTCTTAAAACAGGTGATTGCTTAATGCAGGGCTAAAGTAATACAGAAAGCTCCTATAGGATATTTCTGCATTACTTTTGATCTGCATTAAGCTGCTACCTGCCTTACAGACCCATACTTGGAGCTCTGTTTGATTTCCGCTTAAGACATTCCATCCTAGTCACGCATTTTGGCATCGCTTTAAAAGTCACAGTTTGAAACCATTGTGGTAAATAGAGCATTTTGTCCATAGGAGCAAATGCTCTATTTATCACAATTGTTTCGAAATTACACAATTATAGAATTCTCCTTTTCTACAGTTAATGCTCCTTTTCGGTAGATTCATTCAAATACATGTAGGTAGGGTCTAAACTAGTCTAGGAGGGAATGAGTTAAGACATGTTCCACTGTAGTGGGAGTCTACACTATTATCAATCACTCACAACCAGCCTAATAAACCTCTAATTAGAGAGTCAGTGGTGATATCTCAGTTTGTACCCAGATGAGATACCATTCCACGTAGCGTCTCATCTGGATCAACACTGTTTGAGCCTCACATTTTACATTTTTTTAATAAAGAATCTTATAGCTTGTATTTTCAAAAAGGAAGTAGGGTAGAATCTCTCTATAACGGCCACTAAATTGTGTCAATTAGTTGGTATTTAGGGCAGGTGGCTGGTAAAAGCAAGTAAAACAGGAGCGTTCAGTTTTACTTTCACCTTGCTTTAAGGAGTCACCTGCATTTAACACAAATACTTTATGTAATTTAGTGGCCGCTATAGAGAGGTTTTACTGTAGAAACAATTTACAAGCAAACGTTTGTCGAGTGTCTCAGAGCGTTAATTCTTAACCCTTTCCCTGTTGAATATTCATGTTAGAAATAATGATTTCATGAATATTTATTAGCTGAATTGTACGCATGATTTGTTGGTATTGGTAGAAACTGTAGAGTCAGGTCTATTATGATTTCATAAACAAACAGAGCAGATCCTGATCAGACGGTTCCTACATAAGCCGTCTGATCTGAGTCTACTCTATTTTCAAGGGCGTGAAAAAACGCTTGTTTGAAGAACAGGGTTACCATGGTGTGGAAATAATGTTTCCTTAGATTCTGATCTGTTGTAGGACGTACTACATGTACACGTGTACTTCAAATTTGCTAAATGTTTAGATAAACTAGTGACCGAATATCAAACAGCATGGATCCTGATGAGACGCCGAGTTACTCGGCGTCTCATCTGGACCCAAGCTGTTTGCAAATGGCAATCATTTCGAGGTTAGCGTGAAAAGGGTTAATTGAAACCGCACGAACAAGAGGCCCTTTGTAATGGTAGATCTTATAAAAAACGCATAATTTCAATAACTTTATAAAACATGGTATTTGTTATATGTTCAGTCAATCATATGAATATTATCAATTTGAACCGATATTCGAAATTGCCCCTGTGATTCAAAATAAACGTTTTCGTCTGAACAAATACTTTTTTGCTGGCCTATGTAGACCCGTTACGGAACTAAAACGCAACGCGAATAAAAACTAATACAATAAATGACATTGGGGTCTTCAATATCAAACACATGGACGTTTTGTCTTTTTCAGAATTTAATCGAATGGTTTCTTACGACACACACCTGTCTATCATATAAATAAATGATTAATGTAATTTTTAATTATTTTTAAAACGCATTACATACAGACTATCACTTTAACTGTTATGTACATGTATTATGGATAGGGTGATCAAACCCAAGTCTGAATTAAAACCATTGTGACATACTTCAACCCTGTCTGTGTGGGAAAGGAGTTACGAGTATCATTTTGCAAACAGTGTAGACGCAGATGAGAGGGCTCCTCTAGGAGCCCTCTCATCAGGGTCTGCACTGTTTGTCACGTCACATTTGTTTTTAAATCCCTAATATTCACTCTGTTTGAACTTTGGAATAATCCATTGAATAATTGAATAATTCAGGTTTTAAAGGGTTGTCATAAAACTGTTGATGTCATCGTTGAAAGAACCCAGCTCAAAAGACTTATTTTATCCATAGCTTGTTGACAAAATGAAATGTGCTTCAACTCAAATCAGCTACAGTTTTTCCTTACAATAGAACCTGTCTTAAGCGACCGTTATAACAGATGTAATTATGTGTCTGTAGGGTAGGTGGTAGCTTAATGCAGATCAAACGTAATGCAGAAAGATCCTGTATGAGCTCTCTGCATTACTTTTGTCCTGTATTAAGCAACCACCTGCTTTTTAAGATTTCTGAGCTCAATCAATTGAAAGTCGCTTAAGACAGGTTCTGCTGTACTTTCGATTCGTTTAAACTCTTGAAACACTTTTGATGGAGTGTCTAATCTGGATCCAAGCTGTTTGTAACTAGCTGACAGTTCGCTCTTAGCGTTATGAGATTATTTCTGAACGTGTCAGATCTGGTCCCTGTTTCACTAAAATATTCAAATAATGACTCAACTGAGCCTCTTATTTCAAAAGACTTGAATAAATGTAATGTTTGTCACTTCAAATGTCAGTCTCTGTCTTGCCAAATTTATATTTATACAGTGAACCCTCATTACAATGGAAGTGTTTGTTTCCAGACATTTTGCTGGTATAACGAGGTTGCCGTTATAACGAGTTTAAATATGAAAGGAACCATATGACCAGTTTTAAACTACAATGTAGTACCAACAGGTGAACGCTCAATGCAGAACACAAGAAGTGCAAAACGCTCCCTGGAGCTTTTTGCACTTCTTGTGTTCTGCATTAAACGATCACCTGTCTTTTTGGCATTACACCTATTTATTCTTTTGTTTCAAAGACTTAACGGTAATTTTGTTTCAATGCATACTGTCGGTATAACGAGGGTGCCGGTATAACGAGGGCTCACTGTAGGTGATTTTGCTTATTATATTCAAATTAAATCCATGATATGGAAACACTGATTTGAGCCCGCTCAACAATGTTGTGTTTTTGCTGAAGTACATTTCTTGCTTTAACCCATTCCCGCATATTGACGCCTTTTGACGCCTCTGTAAAAGTCACTTTGTGAAACCATTGTGATAAATAGAGCATTTGCTCCATAGGAGCAAATGCTCTATTTATCACAATGGTTTCAACACTACACGATTCTAAAAGTTTCCTTTTTAGTAGTTAATGCTCCTTTTTGGTAGATTTAATCAAAGAGGTTAGGTCTAAAAATAGCCTAAGTGGGAATGGGTTAAGCCTCTATAAAAGTTGTCAATCATTGTATATCACCATAAGCAATACGGATTAAATGTATGACATCATGAATATGAAATTAGCTGAATCTTTATAATGTAAAGTTTTCAAGGGATTTTGTTTTGCTTTGACAAAAGCTGTAGAATCAGAGCTATATCATGTCATAAGCACACAGAGTAGGTCCTGACAAGACGGTTCCTACAGGAGTCGTCTGATCTGGGTCTACTATGTTTGCAAAGGCATGGACAAGCGTATATATAACAGATAGATATAGTTGCCTTTTTTCTTTTTTTCTTAAAAAAACACATCAAACAACAAAACATAGTACACGTGTCACAGTATAACATAGTACACGTGTCATAGTATAACATAGTACATGTGTCACAGTATAACATACAGTATATCATAGCACATGTGTCACAGTATAACATAGTGCATGTGTCACAGTAAAACATAGTACATGTGTCACATTATAAAACAGTACATGTGTCACAGTATAACATAGTACATGTGTCACAGTATAACATGGCACATGTGTCACAATATAACACAATACATGTGACGCAGTACATTGTATAACATAATACATGTGTCACAGTATAACATAGTACACGTGGCACAGTATAACATAGTACATGTGTCACAGTATAACATAGTACATGTGTAACAGTATAACACAATACACGCGTCACAGTATAATACAGTACATGTGTCACAGTATAACATAGTACAAGTGTCACAGTATAACACAGTACATGTGTCACAGTATAGCAGAGTACATGTGTCATAGTATAACATAGTTCATGTTTCATTGTATAACATTGTACATGTACAACAGTATAACACAGTATATGTGCTACAGTTTAACACAGTACATGTGTCACAGTATAACATAGTACAAGTGTCACAGAATAACACAGTAGATGTGCCACAGTATAACACAGTACATGTGTCACAGTATAACACAATACACGCGTCACAGTATAATACAGTACATGTGTCACAGTATAACATAGTACATGTGTCACAATATAAAATGGCACATGTGTCACAGTATAACACAATACATGTGCTACAGTACATTGTATAACATAATACAAGTGACACAGCATAACATACTACATGTGTCACAGTATAAGATAGTACATGTGTCACAGTATAACATAGTACATGTGTCACATTATAACACCGTACATGTGTCAGAGTACATTGTATAACATAGTTCATGTGTCACAGTATGATATAGTACATGTGTCACAGTATAACATAGTACAAGTGTCACAGTATAACATAGTTCATTTGTCACAGTATAACACAATACATGTGTCACAGTATAACATAGTTATACAGTCAGCGTCTCGTCTGGGTCCAACTGTTTAGTTGGCACAGATTTGCCTTTGTCAGCGAATTAAGACAGGTGTTATGTGTTCATATGACATTCTAAAAATACAACTAATTGATAATCATAATGTTTTCTTTTACATATTTATTAAGGTGACTCTGCTGAAAAAAATACTTTTGGTTGCGGCGGATGAATCCACGATTGCCATTTGTAACAATTAGGAGCTAGGTGTCCGTTTTATGCAATATCGTACGACCAAATGATCGTAAGTCCCAATTTACGACAATCGTCACTGATCATAAGTAGCTGAAAATGTATACAAAACAACCTCGACACTTTTTTGACTCAAGATATTAATTGTATGCTATATAATTTCATGCTATTTTTTCTGAATAAGATGTGTATAAAATAAGGTTGTAATCATTTATCTTGATACTCCTGTCTTTTAACCCTTTCCCTCATGTAAACGTGTTTTCACACATTTGCAAACAGAGTAGACCCAGATCAGACGGCTCCTAGAGGAGCCGTCTGATCCGGGTCTGCTCTGTTTGCTAATAGAATTTGATAGATCTGTTTCTTTACTTTCTAAAATGGCTGCAATGTATCACCTTCTATATTTCATTATAACTGTTTTGGCCATGAATATTCAGTAGGTAATGAAATTTGTAATAAACATAAAACAGGGAAAGGGTTAATGCCCCCACAAGCAGCGTAGACCTAGATCATATAGCGCATGTAGGAGCTGTTTGACCGCGGTCTACTATTTTTATACCCCCCACAACGAAGTTTGGGGGGGGGGTATACTGGAATCAGGTTGTCCGTCTGTCCGTCTGTCCGTCTGTCCGTCTGTCCGTCTGTCCGTCCGTCTGTCCGTCCGTCCGTCTGTCCGTCCGTGGACACAATTTTGTCCGGCCTTCTTCTTCTACAGTTTTGCTTCAATTTTGTTGAAAGTTCATATATAGCCATATGACCATATAAACCTGTGCACCGCATATTTCCGTTATGATCGGACCACTACTTCAGGAGTTATCTCCCCTTTTTAGTCCCGTACCAATGTTTTCCGGTTTTCTGGACTTTTTCTGGAAGTGACTCCAGATATCAACTCTATATTTAGTACAAAGCTAAATCTGTATAAGTTACAGCTTATGTTACAATCTCAGTCCGGTTGAATAATTATTTCCAGAGTAATTGCCCTTGTACTTTAATTTTTTTCTTCAAATTTGGGATTTTCCGGACTTTTCTTGGAAGTGGTTGCAGATATTAACTGTATATTTGGCATAAACCTAACTCTACATGATTTACAGCTTAATTCCCAATCTCAGTCTGGTTGAATAATTTTTGCCAGAGTTATGGCCCTTGAACTTTAATTTTTTGTCAAATTTTCAGTTTTCCGGACTTTTCTTGGAAGTGGTTGCAGATATTAACTTTATATTTGGCATAAAGCTAACTCTACATGATTTACAGCTTAATTCCCAATCTCAGTCTGGTTGAATAATTTTTGCCAGAGTTATGGCCCTTGAACTTTAATTTTTTGTCAAATTTTCAGTTTTCCGGTCTTTCTTTGGAAGTGGTTGCAGATATTAACTTCATATTTGACATAAAAATAAATCTAGATGAGGTACAGCTTAAGTTCAAATATCGGTCTGGTTGAATAATTTTTGTCAGAGTTATGGTCCTTGAACTTAATGTTTTTCTGAAAAGGTACCTAGCTTTAGAACTTTGGATTTGACAAAAACCTCATGAAAGGGTCTTATTTCTAAGAATTATTCTTCATTTTTATTACATAAATTGGGTTGGGGCATGTATTGTTTTTAAATCTCTTCACGTTTCTGTATGTACATAATTTATGTTCAGATTGATGATAGGTGTTCTGACAAGCAGACAGGTGGGGGGGGGTATTCGTTAGCCTTTGGCTTACAGTTCTAGTTGTTTATGGGATTGCATAGATCTGCTCCTACAGTTTTGGTCTATTAATTGATTTATGCATTAACTTCATTAGGAAAATAATCCAACTCCCTAGTATTAAACCTCTTACGTTGATTGTTGTAAACCGTGTTTAGTGTATTATACATTTGTATATTTAAAGCAGACAGTGTGTTTTGATAAAGTACTTTATAAAATTGAAAGCAAAAATGTGTGTCGTTATGTCATATTGTTAATGAAAATATGAAGATTTGCCTGTTGAGCAGGGCTACAGATAAGATGCGATCTATCAAACTCTCTTATTTCTCCGCCAAATCCTGTCTTGTTGGTACTCAGTAGAATTGCAAATAAGTTAAACCCTTATCAAACGACCACTGAAGGAGCTGTTTGATCACAGTCTTCACCATTTGGTACAATGTCAGTCTAGTCTAAAGTTGATGCAGCTTTACAAACCGTTGGGGGCTGGGTGTCCGAATACTTGGCATGTCCGAAACGTGATAAGTTCTTCTTTCCGTTCATCCTTTCCCTGTTGAATATTCATGTAAAGATATAATGACGTCAGGAGTATTTATCAGCAGAATGTTTATAACGGCATGTCTACAAATGATGTATGGTATTGGTAGAAGCTGTTATTATAGTTTAATAAGCAAAGAGAACTGACCCTGATCAGACATATCCAAAAGTACCTGTCTGATCTGGGTCTATTCTGCAAAGGCGTCGTGACGTTTATTTGAAGGAAATGGTTAAATGCATTGAACCAGTTTACTGGCAATTAACAGGGAAGATCAGTATCATAGGGGGTCCAGTCAGGGTCTGTGATATGATTTATTTTATACTACAATGTATTACAAATACAAACGATTCATTGCTATGAAAATTGGTATAAAATTAGATCTAAGGTAATCAGCAGATCCTGATCAGACGGCTCCTGCATAAGCGATCTGGGCAGGGTCTACACTGATTGCAAATGGCGCCTCTATGGAGTTAATAGAAAAAAAAATAACAAAATACCAAAAATTAAAAACCAAATATATATTCATTATATTTATCAAGGAAGAATAATTCAAAAGTGCAATCAATTTATGTAATGTAGGAGTTCTTTCCCTTGAATAAGGAAAACTTATTTCCAGTTTATATTAACTTTTATCCTGCTATGGGCCGATGAGTGAATACCTATGCAAACAGTTTGGATACAGATGAGACGCCGAGTAACTCGGCGTCTCATCAGGATTCAAACTGTTTGACACCCTGATTGCATTTTGGTAGACAAATTGATTATAGCTTGAAATTTGAAAATTTAGAAGGTGAAAAGTTCTGTAAAATAATTTGCTCAGCAGGCTAAAGGTTAATATTCAGTCCACTGTGGGCGGATCCGTAATAACATCTACAAACAGTCTGAATGCAAATGAGTTGCCGAGTAACTCGGCGTTTCATCAGGATCCAAACTGTACTCTGATCTCTGACAGTGTTTTTGAAAAGAAATGCAAGAAAAATAAATTCTCAAAACTGAAGTGGCGACGTTTCCCCCGACAATAATTGACACAGTAGGCTAAAAACTAAATACACGTTAGTTATGTATACTGCTGTGCCATCTCTAAGCCAGCGGCATACACATGTTTAACCCTTTAACTATTGAATATTCAAGTAAGAACTAATGACACCATGAATATGTGTATGACCTGTATTTTTTGTAATGACATATTAGTCAGGGAGCCAGTAGTGCCTACCGTGCACCCCCTAGACTTTTTTTCATGGGTACCAAAATGTTCAGAAAAGTGTCCTGAATCAGAATCGCGAATGTACTCAAACTTAAATTCTTTTAGCTATGTGTATTTTAACCGTTTCCATGGCAACCCCCCAGTTTTCGTAATGATGACCCATACCTACAAATTCGCCCATATCACAGCCAGTTTTTGTCCTAAAACTATAAAACTGGTACCAAATGGAAGATAAGACATTGTGCTTTTATTTCTAACTTGTTTTTTTAAATTACCTTATTTGCATACTCATGAATATTAATGAGAACATTAAAAATAGTAAAAAAAAGTATAGAAATAACGTAAACCTTTAATTTTTTTATCCTAAAAATATCAGAAAATAACTTCAAATGCAGTTTAACATGATGACGAAACCCCCAGGAAACAAAATATCCAATTTGAGGACCAAAAATTTAACTCTAAGTAACTTTTTAACTGTTTCCATAGTAACAATTCATTTCACTCTGTTCACACAGTTTTGTTAGTCGACACCTACCTGCAAAACTCTTCTATATCACATGAAGTATTTGTGCTAACTGTATAAAACTGGTACCGAATTGAAGCTAAGACAGTGTGCTTTGGTTTAAAAGCTTTAATTAGGAATTACCTTATTTGCATACACATGAATATTAATGAGAATAATTAAAAAATAGCAAAAAATACAGAAATAACGTAAACCTCTCAATTTGTATACTACCAATATCAGAAAACAACTTCAAATGTAGTTTAAAATGATGACAAAATACTCAGAAAGCTAATCATCTTAATTGATACCCAAAAAATGAACTGTAAGTAAGATTGTAACGGTTTCCATGGTAACCGATCCTTTCACAAATTTTGGAAATTTGACATCCAACTGTAATACTCCGCTAGATCTCGGTTATTTTTGATGAAACATGAAATCAATTGTTACAAACATAGATATGAGGCATTGCTTTAATAGTAAATATTACTTTTCTGATATAAACTAATTTGCATATGTATGAATATTTATGAGAACAGTAATATATGTTGAAATTTTCGACAGACACCAGTCTTTCTCTTATAAAGCAAACAAATATGGAAAATTGTTAGCTAAAGTTTACTATGATCACTGAATATCATCAAGATTATTAGATAAATAAGTTTGGGACACATTATATAGCACTGATGGTGATATATCTGTTTCCTAGGCAACCATTCTAACCTCAACGTTCATATTACAGAGTGTTTACATACCTGCAACATACAAAGATATTGTTGCCTTCTTAGGCGATAATTATAAATGATATAAACATATACCCGGTAGTTGATGTATGAATCTTAATGTTAGGTTCACTTTATGCAAATTACTTATTTGCATCCTCATGAATATTAATTAGTGATAAGAAAACAAAGAGAAACAATATTGAAAATAACATGTTTCGCAGTATGCCGAGCACAACATTACACCATGCTCCAAGTATAGGTTGCAATAATAAATGTACCTTTTGATGATGAATAAATAAATTGTATGTCTAAAACTGTTACCAAAATGACCATGCACTGCTTCCATGGTATCTGTTGAAAGCCAAGTACTTATGATACCCCAAACAATCTTCTGTTATTTTTTTAAAGTGTCAGTGATTTTAAAGCCCTTAAAGCCTGTGTTGAATTCAGGGTTTCAAGACTGTTTCGACTTTTGATATACCATCATCTGTCGAGAACTGGTAATCCTGTGATGTGTTTTAAGACCCTTTGATTTGTCTGTCTTGCTAAGCCATCATCAGCCGTACCAATACCGAAGGGAACTGGTGTCAGCAGATTCTGCATCAGCTCACCTATATCAATCTGCATATTGGGTCTTTGTGAACCACTAATAATTGCTACAATTCCTTGATTCCTTACGATTAGAAGCTGCAAGGCAGAAATGTTTTTTTCACATCTATCAGATGGTGAGCCTAACCAGTTCTCGCCAGATTATGGTATATCAACAGTGAGAAACAGTCTTGATGCCCTGAATTCAACACAGGAAGAAACTGAAACAAGGATCGTTATTTACACCAACCATGCAAAAGAACAAGGCTACAAAACGGTTCATCTTCGAACTCCAGACAGTGATATATTCTTCATTCTTCTGTATTACCTTAACTGGTTTGAATGTGTTACTGTCTTGTTTGATACTGGCTCAGGTAATCATAAAAAAATAATAAACATGTCAGAAGTTGCTCAAGCATACACAGAAGATTACCGATCAGCACTTCTGGGTCTCCATTTGTACTGTGGCTGTGATTCTACAAGTGCATTCAATGGCTGAGAACATTTGACACCCACTAAGACCATTGAAAAGAAGCCAATGTTTATAAAAACCATTAGCAGGTTTGGGCAAATCTTGGGATGTGTCTGGAGATCTTGTGCAAGACTTGGATGAATTTACGTGTGCAATGTATATCAACCTAAGAGTTCACACTGTGAATGAATTGATATTGTTTAAGATTAAGGAGAAGTGTGAAGATAAGCCAACAGATGCACTTCGCAATGCTGATATTGGAACATTACCCCTTTGTAGGGCCTGCTTAATACAGCACATCTGAAGAGTTATTTACCAGTTGATACTTTGGAAGAGATCTCTTTCCCGACCAGACATTCCCCTTGTTTTAGAGAAGAATGGTTGTCAACATGTAACTCTGACAGTCAATCAACAGATATGATTACATTATGGCCTTTAATAAGGGTATGCTCCACAGACATTCAACAGCAATGTTATCATCTTGACCTAACTCTTATCAGATTATTACCTGAGAAGATCCAATATAAACTGTTCCATTTTAGCCTCTAATTAAGGTATGCTCTGAGAGTCAGACCTTCAATTTATAAATTAGCTGATAAATACCCATGATGTCATTCTTTCTAACATGAATATTCAGCTGGTAAAGGGTTAAGTGAGATATAATTCGTCTATTTTTGTTGAGTCGGCATACTCAAAGAAGCTTTTTGTAAAGGTGTTTTAAGGCAGAGAGTGGGATTAACCCTTTACTAGATGTACACATGCCCTTTAACCTCTTTTAGATAGTTTTAGAATTAAAATTCATTTATTTATCACCAAAAGGTACATTTATCATTGCAAGCTATATTTGGAGAATGGTGTAATGTTGTGCTCGGCATACTGCGAAACATGTTATTTTCAATATTGTTTCTCTTTGTTTTCTTATCACTAATTAATATTCATGAGGATGCAAATAAGGTAATTTGCATAAAGTGAACCTAACATTAAGATTCATACATCAACTACCGGGTATATGTTTATATCATTTATAATTATCACCCAAGAAGGCAACAATATCTTTGTATGTTGCAGGTATGTAAACACTCTGTAATATGAACGTTGAGGTTAGAATGGTTGCCTAGGAAACAGATATATCACCATCAGTGCTATATAATGTGTCCCAAACTTATTTATCTAATAATCTTGGTGATATTCAGTGATCATAGTAAACTTTAGCTAACAATTTTCCATATTTGTTTGCTTTATAAGAGAAAGACTGGTGTCTGTCGAAAATTTCAACATATATTACTGTTCTCATAAATATTCATACAAATACAAATTAGTTTATATCAGAAAAGTAATATTTACTATTAAAGCAATGCCTCATATCTATGTTTGTAACAATTGATTTCATGATTCATCAAAAATAACTGAGATCTAGCAGAGTATTACAGTTGGATGTCAAATTTCCAAAATTTGTGAAAGGATCGGTTACCATGGAAACCGTTACAATCTTACCTACAGTTCATTTTTTGGGTATCAATTAAGATGATTAGCTTTCTGAGTATTTTGTCATCATTTTAAACTACATTTGAAGTTGTTTTCTGATATTGGTAGGATAAAAATTGAGAGGTTTATGTTATTTCTGTATTTTTTGGCTATTTTTTAATTATTCTCATTAATATTCATGTGTATGCAAATAAGGTAATTCCTAATTAAAGCTTTTAAACCAAAGCACACTGTCTTAGCTTCAATTCGGTACCAGTTTTATACAGTTAGCACAAATACTTCCTGTGATATGGAAGAGTTTTGCAGGTAGGTGTCGACTAACAAAACTGTGTGAACAGAGTGAAATGAATGGTTACTATGGAAACAGTTAAAAAAGTTACTTAGAGTTAAATTTTTGGTCCTCAAATTTGATATTTTGTTTTCTGAGGATTTTTTCATCAGGTTAAACTGCATTTGAAATTGTTTTCTGATATCTGTAGGATAAAAAGTGAATAGTTTACATTATTTACGTTATTTCTGTATTGTTTTTACTATTTTTAATGTTCTCATTAATATTCATGAGTATGCAAATAAGGTAATTAAAAAACAAACTGGAAATAAAAGCACAATGTCCTACCTCCAATTTGGTACCAGTTTTATAGGTTTTGGACAAAAACTGGTTGTGATATGGACGATTTTGCAGGTACGGACCATCATTACGAAAACTAGGGTGTTGCCATGGAAACGGTGAAAATGGTGCTTAAAATTAATGCTATGGTCCTCAAATTAGATATTTTGTTTCCTGGGGGTTTCGTCATCATGTTAAACTGCATTTGAAGTTATTTTCTGATATTTTTAGGATAAAAAAATTAAAGGTTTACGTTATTTCTATACTTTTTTACTATTTTTAATGTTCTCATTAATTTTCATGAGTATGCAAATAAGGTAATTTAAAAAAACAAGTTAGAAATAAAAGCACAATGTCTTATCTTCCATTTGGTACCAGTTTTATAGTTTTAGGACAAAAACTGGCTGTGATATGGGCGAATTTGTAGGTATGGGTCATCATTACGAAAACTGGGGGGTTGCCATGGAAACGGTTAAAATACACATAGCCTAAAAGAATTTAAGTTTGAGTACATTCGCGATACTGATTCAGGACACTTTTCTGAACATTTTGGTACCCATGAAAAAAAGTCTAGGGGGGGGGGGGGGGGGTGCACGGTAGGCACTACTGGCTCCCTGAGTATATGTACACATGCTTTATTTTGTAATTGGTAGAAACAGTAGAGTCAGATCTGTGAAAAGCGTTAATATTCCATACAGTAAAACTTAGATTATCCGAACACTAAAATACGTATTATTATCGATCTTTAAGACAGGTGGCAGCTTAAGGAGCTTTCTGCATGACTTTCACCATGCATTAAGCAGCCACCTGCCTAAAAGGGTTTAAATTCTTCTATACCGAAAATTCGAATAATCGAGGTTTTACTATACATGTATACGCATTTCTATACCTTCGTTAAACAGAGAAGACCAATATTAGACGGCTCATATAGGGACGGTCTGATCATGGTCTGCTCTGTTTGTTTATGATATAATAAAGATATGATTCTTGGTCAAAACGGTTTCCATGTGCTATTGTAATAATCTGTTTATATTAAAGATGTGTAAATGGTGTAAAGGGTTAACATCTTAAACTACAGGACGTCAGGGGAAGGGGGTGCAGACATAAACACACCCAGTAACCGTTGCCATGGTAAATAATCGATGCATATTTATACTTACCTCTGATTTCTTCAAGCCTTTGAAAAACGATTGACCGAGTATTAAACAGTTTGAAATTTGATGAGATGCCTAGTTATTTAGAGTTCCACATTGATCCAAGCTGTCGGGAAATGCCAGTCCGGTCGCAGTTTGCACGACAAGGGTTAACCCTTTGCCTGCTAAGACAGATCTTACTGGCAGTTGCAAACAGAGAAGACCCAGATCAGACGGCTCCTATAGGAGCCGTCTGATCAGGGTCTACTTTGTTTGCTTATGGAATTATGTAGATCTGATTCTACTGTTTCTACCGATATCAAAACAGTCTGCATTTAAATGCCATTATACAAGTTCAGCTAATAAACATGCATGACGTCATCATTTCTTACTTCAATATTGTTTAACAGCTATTCAAAATTTTATTACCTCGTTCATATTCATGGACAGAATCTATAGAATGGAACATGAAATGGAGATTGTTTTTCACCATTGTTTACACTATAAAGTCAGATCGATATAATTTCATAAGCAAACAGCGTAGGTCCTGGTCTGACAGCTAATTCAGGAACTGTCTGGCATGGATCTACTCTGTTTGCAAAACGGAATGGAAAGGCGTTCATATGAAGGGACTGTTTAAATGAATAAAACATAGGTAAAACTTGTAGCAAACATCATTTTTAGCAGGCTACGGATTGAAAATATCCCTCTGACCATTATTTATCTGTAAACCAGCGTATCCTGCCTTTTAAGGTCAACCAGTTCACATTGCATGTACACTAGTACCCCATTCTAAACATTAATGAGTAACAAAAGGACAAGTACAGACTGACCCACCTGAACTGATTACTTTATGACTTACTATATGTGTTTCTTAACCCCTACCCACTTAGGCTATTTTGAGACCAAGCCTCTTGGAAAATATCTACCGAAAAGAAGCATTTACTACAGAAAACGCTATTTTTAGATGTGTGTTGTCTTGAAACCATTGTGATAAATAGAGCATTCACTCCTATGGTGCAAATGCTCTATTTATCACAATGGTTTCAAAAAGCGATTTTAACAGAGGCGTCAAAAGGCGTCAATATGAGGGAATGGGTCAAATGCGTCAATATAAGGGAATGGGTCAAATGCGTCAATGTGAGGGAATGGGTCAAATGCGTCAATATAAGGGAATGGGTCAAATGCGTCAATGTGAGGGAATGGGTCAAATGCGTCAATATAAGGGAATGGGTCAAATGCGTCAATATATGGGAATGGGTCAAAGGCGTCAATATGAGGGAATGGGTCAAATGCGTCAATATGAGGGAATGGGTCAAATGTGTCAATATATGGGAATGGGTCAAATGCGTCAATGTGAGGGAATGGGTCAAATGCGTCAATGTGAAGGAATGGGTCAAATGCGTCAATATAAGGGAATGGGTCAAATGCGTCAATGTGAAGGAATGGGTCAAATGCGTCAATATAAGGGAATGGGTCAAATGCGTCAATGTGAGGGAATGGGTCAAATGCGTCAATATGAGGGAATGGGTCAAATGCGTCAATATGAGGGAATGGGTCAAATGCGTCAATGTGAGAGAATGGGTCAAATGCGTCAATATGAGGGAATGGGTCAAATGCGTCAATATGAGGGAATGGGTCAAATGCGTCAATATAAGGGAATGGGTCAAATGCGTCAATATAAGGGAATGGGTCAAATGCGTCAATGTGAGGGAATGGGTCAAATGCGTCAATATATGGGAATGGGTCAAATACGTCAATATAAGGGTATGGGTCAAATGCGTCAATGTGAGGGAATGGGTCAAATGCGTCAATGTGAGAGAATGGGTCAAATGCGTCAATATGAGGGAATGGGTCAAATGCGTCAATATAAGGGAATGGGTCAAATGCGTCAATATAAGGGAATGGGTCAAATGCGTCAATATAAGGGAATGGGTCGAATGCGTCAATGTGAGGGAATGGGTCAAATGCGTCAATATATGGGAATGGGTCAAATGCGTCAATGTGAGGGAATGGGTCAAATGCGTCAATATATGGGAATGGGTCAAATACGTCAATATAAGGGAATGGGTCAAATGCGTCAATGTGAGGTAATGGGTCAAATGCGTCAATGTGAGGGAATGGGTCAAATGCGTCCATATGAGGGAATGGGTCAAATGCGTCAATATAAGGGAATGGGTCAAATGCGTCAATGTAAGGGAATGGGTCAAATGCGTCAATATAAGGGAATGTGTCAAATGCGTCAATGTCAAGGAATGGGTCAAATGCGTCAATATAAGGGAATGGGTCGAATGCGTCAATGTGAGGGAATGGGCCAAATGTGTCAATATATGGAATGGGTCAAATACGTCAATATAAGGAAATGGGTCAAATGCGTCAATGTGAGGGAATGGGTCAAATGCGTCAATATGAGGGAATGGGTCAAATGCGTCAATATGAGGGAATGGGTCAAATACGTCAATATAAGGGAATGGGTCAAATGCGTCAATATAAGGAAATGGGTCAAATGCGCCAATATAAGGGAATGGGTCAAATGCGTCAATGTGAAGGAATGGGTCAAATGCGTCAATATTAGGGAATGGGTCGAATGCGTCAATGTGAGGGAATGGGTCAAATGCGTCAATATAAGGGAATGGGTCAAATGCGTCAATATATGGGAATGGGTCAAAGGCGTCAATATGAGGGAATGGATCAAATGCGTCAATATGAGGGAATGGGTCAAATGCGTCAATATAAGGGAATGGGTCAAATGCGTCAATATATGGGAATGGGTCAAAGGCGTCAATATGAGGGAATGGGTCAAATGCGTCAATATGAGGGAATGGGTCAAATGTGTCAATATAAGGGAATGGGTCAAATGCGTCAATGTGAGGGAATGGGTCAAATGCGTCAATATATGGGAATGGGTCAAAAGGCGTAAATATTAGAGAATAGGTCAAATAGTGCCATTATGAGGGAACTACTCAAAATGCGTCAAAATGAGGGAATGGATCAAAAGGCGTCAATATGAGGAATTGTTCAAAATGCGTCAAAATGCGGGAATGGATCAAAATGCGTCAATATGAGGAAAGGGGTTAAAATGCGTCAATGTGAGGGATTCGTTGCCAATATTCATGAAAAATCAGTCGTTCCTGTTGAAATCGTAATCTCACGCAACATTGTGGTAAACTGATAATTTGTGAGTAGAACGAAATATTTGCAACCCACCAAAGGATTTATTCATTTCTTATACTAAACCATAAAACATAAAGTAGGTACATGTATATGCAATAGATACTTAAACTTTTAAATGCGTGAAACAGATGCACTGGGGCATGCAAATATTGTAGACCCTGGTCAGAAGGCTCCGGTTACTGTTTGTGTTTCAAATCGTCCAGCAGATGATTGGGGTTTTTCATACAGGAGCTGTCTCATCAGGGTCTGCACTATTTACAAGTTGATTGTGCAATCAGTGCACTCCACAGCAGTGATTGCACAGCGAAATACTTGTACACAGTGAAGATATATGTAATTATACAACAGGACATGGGTAAAGAAGGAGAAATGTATTTTAAAATTCAGCAAGCGAGGGGTTAAACACTGATGGTCAGTTCAGCATTGAAAACGTTTGTAAACCCATTCAGTTCCATTAACCTTTTCCCTGTTCCATATCTAGGTCATTTTTTCAGTACCTACTGAATATTCATTAACAAAATAGTTATAAAGAAATATGGAAGGTGGAACATTGTAGACATTTTAGAAAGTAAAGAAACAGATCTATCAAATTATATTAGAAAAAAGAGCAGACCCTGATCAGACGGCTCCTCTAGGAGCCGTCTGATCTTGGTCTACTCTGTTTGCAAATGCGTGAAAACACGTTTGTATGAGAGAAAGGCTCAAGACAGTTCAGTGGTAGAGTATGCAAACAGTTTGGATCCCAATGAAACGTTGAGTAACTCTCTATGTCTCATCGAGATTCAAACTCTTTGGCACTCTGTTTATCTTTTATAAAGAAATTGAAAAAAATTGAACCAGACGAAAATATGTCTAGCAGACGACAAAATGTCCAGCAGACGACACTGCTGACACTGAAAGGATAAAGGTCAATCAATTCACATTGCGCGGACTCTTTAATTACATGTACATGTAAACACCAATGGGTTATCCCATTCTAAGTCATTAAGGAGTAGCAAAAGGACAAGTACAGTCAGGCCCACCTTAACTGATTACTTTATGACTTACCATAGGTGTCTCTTAACCCATTCCAACTTAGGTTATTTTTAGACCAAGCCTCTTAGAAAAATCTACCGAAAAGGAGCATTTATTAGAGAAAATGTATTTTTTAGATTTGTGTAGTCTTGACACCATTGTAATAAATAGAGTCTCTATAGGAGCAAATGCTCTATTTATCACAATGAGTTCAAAATGTGACTTTAACAGAGGCGTAAAAGGGCGTTGATCAATATGCGGGTATGGATTAAATGCGGGACGGAAATAATGCAAAAGATTGCATGCTTAACGTTCGTCTTGCCTTTTAATCCCAGAACCAGACCTCTTTTTAGTGGTGGCTTTTCTTTTAGTGTATAATTATATAAATAACATTCTAAAAGTAATCACATTACTTAAGTCCATTGCCTTTTGGCCCGACCGCAGGTAAAAAAAACGACAAAGACAGTTCGTCCGAATGGGCTGATCGGTCAATAGTCACAGATAAAAAACGCAACTCGACACCGTGTAAGGGTTGTCAGTGTCTGATTTATACATGTATGTATGCACCCTTGTCCTGTTGTCTATTCATGTAAGAAATAATGGCTTTATGGATAATTATTGGCTGACCGTTGTATATATGTATACAAGGACTGTTTGGTACCGGTAGATACCGTGCAGTCAGATATATTATTAGCTGAAATCTATCTATCTATCTATCTATGACGCAATTTCACGCCTTTGCAAACAGTGTAGACCCAGATCTCCTGTAGGATCCGTTGAACCAGGCTATGTTCTGTATGCTTACTGGAATAATATAGAACCGATTCTGCAGTTTGTGCCAATGTCAAAATCGTTCTGACTTTATTTACCATTATAAACATGCAGTTAATATATATTCAAGATGTCACCGCTCTTAAAGGATTAAGTCCTACTTGTTTTGTCCCAACGCGTTTTACATGTAACACTTTCCCTGTTCTATATTTATTTCAAATTTCAATACCTACTGAATATTCATAGACAAAAACGTTATAATGAAATATGGAAGGTTGAACATTGTAAACCCATTTTAGAAACTAAAGAAACAGGTCTATCAAATTCCATTAGCAAACAGAGCAGACCCTGATCAGATGGCTCCTATAGGAACATCTGATATGGGTCTACTCTGTTTGCAAATGCGTGAAAACGCGTTTATATGATGAAATATTATGTTAATACTACATAAATTATTTCTTTATACAATGTATGCTGAAAAGAAGTATATTACAAGAAAACCGACCAAATAAATGCCGAAGAAGACAAAACTTATACGTGTTTGATATCAGATAACCCGGTGTTTTAGTATTTATTATGTGTTTGATATCAGATAACCCGGTGTTTTAGTATTTATTATGTGTTTGATATCAGATAACCCGGTGCTTTTCGGTGGCGTTTTAGTTTCGAAGCTGTTTGAAATAGGTCTATAATTATATCAACGTTGTGCAAAAAAAATATAAATATCAAAGAAAAAGTTTATTTTGTATATATTTTTCGATATAGGTTTAAAATGACAATCTTCATAAAAATAACCAACACCATATTTTATGATTTTATTGAACGTTTGTGTTTGTTGTAGAAGCTATCACTATAACCAATTTATTCCCACATTATTAAGAAAACTCGTCCAAACGACATTGTGGAAGCCTCCATTTTTCGTGTTGAGGGGGCACAGCTAACAAAATATTTATTTGAACAAACCATTGACATCGCTGGTTTCAGCAAACTGTGCAGAACCTGATCAGAGGGTCTCTACATAAACCCTCTGATCTGGGTCTACACTGTTTGCATACGTCCCTTTTAAGGGACACTGGACATACATGGGTTAACGACGAACATTAGACTATGAGTTCCTACAGTAGAGCATGTATTCAGCGACCATTCATTTATTGAACGTAGACGTTTTAAAAGCAGGTGGTTGCTCAATGCAGGGCAAAAGTAATACAGAAAACTCCTGTAGGAGCTTTCTGCATTAGTTTTGACCTGCATTAAGCTACCATGTGCCCCACGGATCATTATTATCCCTCTGTTGGATGAGCGCTTAAGACACGTTCTACTGTATATTTTACTGTTTAACTCTTCCCTGTTCTATGTTTATTCCAAATTTCTATACCTACCGAATATCCATGGCAAACTAGTTATGATGAAATATCGAAGGTGGAACATTGTAGCCATTTTAGATCTTCAGATTCCACCAGCAACAAGAGTAGACCCTGATCAGACGGCTCCTATAGCAGCCATCGGATCTGGGTCTACTCTGTTTGCAAATGCGTGAAAACACGTATATATATGAGGGAAAGGGCTATCCTTCTCATGCTGTCATTTGCAAACACCTTGAACCCAGATGAGACATGGAGTAGTATGGCTTCTCATCAGAAGCCAACCTGTTTGACACTCAGTCATTTGTTTCTCAAACGTTTATGTACTAATCGGGAGTAAATAAAAGTGGCAACAGAAAGGGGTTTGGGAAACCCTTTCCTCCTCCATAAATACGCCTTTCTACGTCTCTGTAATAGTCACTTCTTGAAACCATTGTGATAAATAGAGCTTTTGCTCCTATAGGAGCAAATGCTCTATTTATCACAATGGTTTCAAACTACAAAATTCTAAAATTTTCCTTTTCTCTAGTTAATGCTCCTTTTCGGTAGATTTATTCAAAGAGGTTGGATCTAAAAATAGCCTATGAGGTAATGGGTTAACACGTAGAATATTTTTTCAATTTTCCGGAAACAATTTTGTATGGAAGCTAGATAAGTGCGCAGAAATCATTTTTGTTGTATTAAGTTTTAGAACATGAAGGTGGGTTTGAAAATTAATGAAGTCTTTGGGTTGTAGCGGATATTACAGAGACCTTAGAAATATATTTCTCAAAAAAAAAGAGCCAGACATTAAACCAGATATTGTGGTTCTTCTTTTGGGAGCAAGTAAGAAGCATTGTTACGCTTAAACCGGTTCTCTATGACAAATACGTCATTGGTGCCTTTGTAAACAAAGTAGACCCAGATCAGAGTAGACTCCTACAAGTATGAGACGTCTGATCAGGATTTCCCCGTGTGCTCATGGTGTACATAGTTATAAGTCTACCGTTTCTGCCAAACAATTTCCATCTTCATCTGCCACTATACAAATTCAGTTAATTAGCATTGATGATGTCATTATTTCTTACTTGAATAAATCATGACGTAAATGGTTAACATTGTACATTGAAAAAGGGTTATCAGAACACGACCTTAACTCATCCCCCATAGGCTAATTTTAGATCCAACCTCTTTGAATAAATCTACCGAAAAGGAGCATTAACTATAGAAATTGAGAATTTTAGAATTGTGTAGTTTTGAAACCATTGTGATAAATAGAGCATTTGCTCCATAGGAGCAAATGTTCTATTTATCACAATGGTTTCAAAATGTGACTTTTATAGTGGCACCAAAATGGGCCACTAGGAGGGAATGTGTTAATTATCTGAAGATGAATAAAATTGCTATATGTTGAATTATATTTACTGATGGGATATTGAATCATCTGTTTATTGTAATACAACACTGAAGTATACGGTAACCATCTGGGGTTAACTAACGCGTCCATTAACCCTTCGCTTGCTATTCGCGTCAATATACCTACCTGTAAATAGTGAAGACCCAGATGAGACAGCTCCTGCAGGAGCTGTCTCATCAGGGTCTGCACTATTTACAAATTGATTGTGCAACTAGTGCACTCCATAGCAGTGATTGCACAGCGAAATACGTGTACACAGTGAAGATATATGTAATTATACAACAGGGCATGGGTAAAGAAGGAGAAATGTGTTTTAAAATTCAGCAAGCGAAGGGTTAAGTATGAAAGCTTTAAACTTGTTTGAGGAATTTGAATGGCACACAGTGCATATCCTGGTCACCGGGCTCGTCTTATCTGGGTATACACTGTCTGCAAATGCCACTGCATGTTATTAATGAAAATGGTTTTGATCACTTTATTTATGCTTCTGTTGTGTAAAATAAACAAGCATATTTATGGTGCAGTATACAATGTTTTATTGGGGCAAAAGTGACAGCAAAGTTGCATAATTATCTTTCGAATTAGCTGGTGGAGGCATTGAAAATAGAGATGTATATTTTAAATTAACCCTTTACTCAATATTTTTAAATTTACCCATTACTCCATTTTTTTTATATTTAAAGCTTTACTCCATATTTTAACCTTTACCTTTCTATGGGCGGATGAGTGAATACATATGCAAACAGTTTGGATCCAAATGAGACACCGGGTAACTCGGCGTCTCATCAGGATCCAAACTGTATGATTCTCTGATTGCATTTTGGTAGACAAATTGATTATAGCTTGAATTTGGAAAATGTAGTAGGTGAAATATTCTGTACAAATAATTTGCTCAGCAGGCTAAAGGTTAAATAAAACAGTCGTAAACAGTTGGGATCAAGGCGAGATACCGAGCTGCTCGGCATTTCACCAGTACCCGGATAGGTCGATGTTGAGTCAAGCTCAGATCCATATACCAGCTTGATAGTTTGCTCAAGCAGTGTTTAGTTCTACTGCATCCTTTGTTGGTGGAAGCAGTTCAAGTGTTTTCTTAACCTTAACCATATTGAGTAATTCTTGCATCATCAATGGATTCTCCATTGGCATCAAACATCAAACGTCTGTGTCTTGTATGACAGTACACCTTCTCAAATATCTGAAAGCAGATCCGACATGTAAAATATTTCTTCCAACAGGTCTTCTTTCCGATTCCAGTGAAATCAAGGGTTGCGTCACATCCAGTTATTGCATGAAACCCAAAACTGTTCCGGCAGACATCTTGAGATAACTTGCGGAAAATACAATTTTGTTTTCTTGGATATCCCAGCCATCATCCAGACTCCAATGCCTTATAAAAGTCCAATATGGTATATCTACTACTAGTACATCAAAATATTGGCATTTGACAACTATCCAGCCTTGACCCTTTCTAGCAGCATCCAAACCTTGAAGGCATGCAAGACAATCCATGTATCCACCTCGTCATGATTTGGGACACTTCATGTCTGCATTTGCCTTGAATGACGGTATTCCTATGCATCTGTTGAATACTGCAATACTAGTATACTACATCAACTCTTTGTTTGTGGCTTCTTCTGCTTCTTATTTTGTTGTGATTGGCCACTTTAAAGCAGGCTACTCGCACCACTGTGATATGCACACAGGTGAGGGAGGGTCCAACGTCCAAATTATAAAGCAAGTTAAAACATTGCAAACAGAAGAATATTACATGACAACTGAGATCCCAACCTGGAAAGTTGGGAGCTATCAACTGATGTTATGGTAGCTTGTTCCTGGTGATATTGACGACAGAGTGAAAGCAATATTTCCTCAGGAACTGGGTCCTGCAAAACCATGGAACGAATCTTAAGGAGTGTCCTCTTGTAGTTGCACCGTGAGGGCGTCCGAAGGTGGGTGTCAGCTGCAACAAAATCATTCACGGACCTATAGAACATCGCGGCCTTTACTTCTTTCTGCCTGTTTGAGCAAATCATGTTAAGCATGGCACCATTGCTGCTTCCTTTGCAATAATTCAAATAACAAATTTGGTAGCTCTATGTTGGATCATCTCCTCACGATTTTTCATGGTCTTGGTATGTGGGTCCAGGATGTGTACTCAACCTGCAGACTGATCAGGGGTTTGTAACATGCCTCCTTGATTGACGTTTGGCCGGATCCAATGTTCCTGCTTAGAAACGCTGTAGATCAGTTTTCATTCTTTATGGCCATATCGACATGGGCTTTCCAAGACAATTGAGAAAACGGTAGCGTCCCAAGGTATTTTGCTTTCTTTGTTGTCTTTCGTCTCTTGTTATGAACAGTATAATTGGTCTCTATGTGTGTCCGCTTGTTCATAATAAGCAGGATCTAGCACTTCTCTGCATTGAAACCAGTTTCTCCCCTTTCCTACAGACTGTCGATGTCATTCTGGAAGACGTCTGCATCTGCTACTGACTCGACACGAAAGTGAGGCGTCAGCGAAGAGTCGACAGGGAGAGCATAGGAATTCCGTGTGGTCATCATTGCCTGTGAGGGAAAGGGAAGGACTGAGAACGGCACATTAATGAACATCGGATGTTATCGGTACTGACCCGGACGAAACACCTTCAAGCGTGATTAGTTGGATATAATCAAGCATTTTGCAATACACATCATAGTATTGGAGCTTAAGAAGCAGGTGTCTGTAAGACATTTGTCAAATATTTTGGAAAAGTCCAGCAAGATTGCGTCAATCTAATGACTGGTCCAGATCTGACACAAGGTCATTGACCATATTGATCACAGAATCGCTTCTTCCCGAGTCCATGCTGGCATTGGCTGAGGATATCAAGGCACTAAGAAAAACCAGGTTACTGTGTATGATGTATTCCCTGATCTTACATGTAACAAGTTAGGGACACAGGCCAGTAGTTTGAAGGGGTTATTCTGGACCATGGTTTTGTAAATAGGATTAACGTTGCAGTCTTCCAATCACTGGAGACTTTATCCTGGTCAAGATGCCTGGAAGATCAGAACAAGAACAAGTGCCAGGGAATGTGCCACTTCTTTCAGGAACCTTGATATGATGGTGTCTAGACAAGTAACTGTGTGGAGGTTAAGGCCCTTAAGAACCTTGCAGACACTATTATCGTGACATGAATAGGAAGGGCATCCGAATAAGGATACTCTCAAATGGCACAAAGGAGAGATAGGTCCTCATGTGTATCGACATGGTTAATGTCACCATTCGTCAGTGGGGTTACTCTCGAGCTGTCACATGTCTTGCTCCTAACAGAAGCGTAGAGCTTCTTACAGATGGTATCTGACAATAGGTAAATCACATACCCATCATGAGCTTCATTGCATTTCTTCTTTGCAAGTTTTCTGTAGCTCCTTGTATATGCCGTTTTTCTGTACATTGGTCATCAGCACTTTTTTGTATGCACATTTCTGTTTTCGTGAGAAATGGCGGATGGTGGAGTTGCACTATGGCTGGCTGAAGCTGGTGGATGTTAATTTAGAAGGGGTCACTAATTTGAGGGCTTTCTGAATATATCCAATAGAGTGCATATTGGTAAAGGGGGTGATTTGCCAAGTGTGCTGCAAACTCAGTCATTTTGATGTGTCATAGAGCATGTGTTAGCCTCCTTCCACAGGTGGACAAGATGTGGGGTAGGCTTCCTTCGTGAAAGATATTTTAGTCAGTACTAAGACATGCTCACTTTATCCGGGTATTGAGGTATATCTGTTTGACTAGTGATCGTTTGTGACAATAACATATAGAGTGTTGTCATCACGGATAGGGAATGTTACTCATATCCAGTCGCACTGAATATGTCTATGGGTTCATTGTTGAGTGAGAGTGGATACCTATGGCCAGTAACTGTTAAAATGGCCAAGCACTATCGGAGAGATTCATTTTCCTGCAAATGTAGAAAGGGTTTTGTCATAGGTACTGCTGGTGTAAGTAAAATATATTAATTCATTATGTAAAAACATCGCCATACACACCAGGAGCTATGGCGTTTCAATCACTAATGATACAGACAGCTAATATAAGTTGTGTATATGTACAATCAAACAGACAAATATTACAATGAGACAATGGCAATAAGAGACTAATCTTCTGGCGTTTTTATTATCATCTCTTAATAATACATCTGCGTGAAGAGGTATGATAATTTGCACAGATTTGTATCAAAGTTATAATTATACCGTATGATAATGTACTGTAAACGTATTCAAAACGATGTTTTCCGAACTTGCAATCATCACAGGTCACTAAATTATTCCTTAAATGTGCCATACATATATCTATACTTACTGTGGAGACATTGCTAAGAAATTAAATGCAAAAAAGTGTCGAAATTTTCAAAACTTCTGTTATTTTATACTATATAGAAATTTTATTACATTTTTGCACTCATTTGACCTTTGACCTAGTTTCTGACCTTCAAAGATGGTTTTGACAGTGGCATGGACCAGAACCACAAATTATTACTATCTGGCAACACAAATATGGTATTCAAACATTTCTACTAAAAAATGCCATGGACCTCGAAAAATAAGCGACTTTTTACACCTCGGATGCCCAACTATTGGATAAATTTGAGAATCATATTCATTTACAGCATCCCGAATTAAGTTCGACATTTCAACAACCGGTGGCCTGATAAAAATCTCCACCAAGTTTTTTATGAATAATCGAGTAAAAATTCACCAATTTTATTTTTTAGGAAAGCTGGTTATTTTTCTACTTTATTGGCTTTACCGGTGCTGAAATATGAAACAAAATCGAAAACTGCTGAAATCAACATTGAAATCTTTTTTACAAAAACAAATTTTAGCTAATATCCAGCTAAAACACTCGTGGTGACAGTGATGACCGCACGTAGTGATAAGGGAGATCACTGTGAGGAGTTTGGGTACGCGGTACACTAAAATTATGTCATAATCAGATAAAAAAGATAAGACATTTTTAGATACCACTGTTTAATTAACTGTATACTATGAAAGTTTGACGAAAACCCAACCTGTGTACATGATCTTTAAAGCAGATACCATTGTTTGCAGACAAAATACATGTATATGTGGAGTAAAACGACTTAATTACATGTATATGTGGAGTAAAATACACCTTCAACTCAAACCACCACCAAAGCAAAACAGCTTTACAGCGAACGTTCTCTAAAACGAAAACAAGACTCACATCTATAGCGAAACACATCTGAAGTGAAACACTTTTAGAGCGAAACACCTCTAAAGCAAAGCATATATAGACAGATCGCTCATAGAGCGAACAAACGCAGTATTTAAAAGTACAAAAATGAGTCATGCAGGAAACAACACATACAGAACAAACAGTCGCCCGAACAGCAACACAAGGAAACAGCAAATGTACATAACTATAAAAACAACAAGAGACGCACAAAGACAAAACAAACACACAATAGGGGGAAGATGGAAGCACCGCCTTGGAACGGTCAGTGACAAAAGTCACTGGGGGGGGGGGGTTAAACCGGTTTATGGGCGCCCAACCTCACACTTATTCCATCCCCACCCTAAAAGACAAACAGTGTAAATAAACGTATCCCCTCTCCGACTAATCTACAACAACCGCGACGGCAAATACAGTGGTAAAGTGCATGTATAACGAAAACATTTAAGTGAACAAACTGTATCCACTTATCGCTAGTGTACTGAATGATTGAGCTGCAAACAGAGTAACTGTAGAAAAGTAATAAAGGGTACGACAAAAACGAAATTGTACAGATATCCGACGTTCTCCTTCCATTTCTGGATTTAAGAGGTCGCCTTCATAGAGTACTAAACCTTTCTTGTCGGCGTAGATGCAAAGAGGCCAGCGTGATTGCCAACTGTAAAAGGGTTGACAACCAAACATGCAGTATGTTGTAGTACTACAGGATCATATCCCTTTTTAATGAATTTTTTAACATATTTGATGAACAAAGTGAGAAAATGGGTATATTAAAGTATATTTGCAGATTTTAAAAACACCTCACGTCTTTTCGATACATGTATAAATAGACGGAGATAAAATAATGGAATTAACCGCTATAGGAATATGATGTAACATTTGAACACAGAAAAACAATCATGTCTTAAGCGGCCATCAAAAAAGACTAACAGTGTGTATGTAAGGCAGGCGGTAACTTAATACAGGTCAACGTAATGCAGAAAGCTCCTCTAGGAGTGTTCTGCATTACTTTTGTCGTGCATTAAGCAAACACCTGTTTTAAGACTCTTATGTTCAATAAATGAATGAAAGCTTAAAGGCCCGGTCACAACCCGCCGTACGTGTTTTAGCCCGTACGTGTTTTGCGGAGGCCACGACCGTAACGTTTTTCTGAAAACGTGGGGAGGAAGTGACAAGACCAGGAAGGGAATACGTCAAAACGCACGTCACTCGCACGGTTGTGCAAGGTGTTAGTACGCGGTTATGCAACGTTGCATACGTTGGATAGGTGGAAAGTGAGTTGTACGTGCTTACCACCAGCTTACAACGTACGATCTCTGTGCGATTGCCACGGTATTGTACGGAGGCTGTACTTACACATGTTGCTCACGTACGGTGTCCTTACTCACTCGTATGTTATAAGTACGTGCTAGTTCCATGAGCGTGAGTTTTTTCCTCCCGATGTCAGAGGTATATATAGGACGACCTTCCGAGGTTTTTCAGGAGTCCCAGCTGTTGCTGCCTCATGATGCTGCCCATGTTGGACCTAACTAGCCGTATCCGCTGCCTTTTGACCTGCAGACGCAGCTGACCCTGTGTCCTCTTATTTGGCATATTGGAGACGAAATGTTGGCACTGGTCCGTCGGCTCGGCTTTTATGTATACTGCAGAAATCAGTGCACACAATAAGCATTGTAACTGCGGAGCACGTGCTTACTCGGTACGGTACACACAAGTTCTGCATGACCATTGGACAATAGAACTTGGGAAGTGCCGAGTAAGCACAGACCACGTACGTACCACGTGTGCAGCCAGCACGTGCTAAGTTCGCCGTTCGTAGAGCAAGTGATCGTTGGAAAATTTAAAAGACCCGCGGAGTCAGTGCGTTGTGGGCTCGTTGGCTGTAGAAGGCACACGTATTAGGTGAACCTGTGGCCCGAACGCAGCCCAAACACAGCGAAAGTTCCTCATGCACTAAAAGTGCTACGGCGTGTCTGTATGCTCCCGAATCAGTGAGGATGCGGTACTCATCACGTACGGATCCCAAAATTTGCAGTCGTTTTTGCAAGTAGACAGCACGAACTTGCAAGTACGACGGGTTGGGACCACGGCTTAAGACTGGTCCTGCTATATACAAGTGCATATCTTGATCTGAATTCCTAAACAAATCTTGCATCAGCAACCTTGCTAATCCAATTATTATTTATCGTCTTAACCAGGTCATGTTACAAAATAAACTGTTATCTCTTTCATATTATAAATATTCGGGTTCATTTAGCATGTTTATTTCGTGCACACAACAAATCAGTACCCATAATTCAAGGCATGCTATGCGAGCCGGAAATGCGCGGGCTGAAGCACGTGCCTTTCGGGCTTTGCGATGCCTCTGAATATGGAAACTACATTGTGTTGTGTCTGTTGGTACAAAACATTATTAGAACATTAATTAGCATTCCGTTTCCGTAAATTGTATGCGAATTAATTCATCTCGCAAAGACTTCTCGCTTAATTAAGCACATAATCAAAATCAAAGTCTAGTCTTGCTAGGCAGAGGAGTTTTTCAGATGGATACTTTTTAACCCATTCCCTTATATTGACACCTTTTGACGCCTCTGTACAAGTCACGTTTGAAAACATTGCGATAAATAAGCATTTATTCATAGGACCAAATGGTCTATTTATCGCAATACTTTCAAAACTAGATCTACACAATCCTCAAAAAAAAGCATAACATCTCTAGTAAATGCCCCGTTAAAATAGATTTATTCAAAGAGGAAATGGGTCTGAAAATAGCCTATGAGGAAAAGTGTCAACAAATACAAATATACTCCGTCGCGTACAAAGTACTAGAAGCGTTTTGACTGTCCGCGAACACACTGAGTTACGCACAACTTCAATGTGTTTTCATACGTCGACGTCATCTGAGAGATCGCTGTTTTAACTATTTTGGCGCCAAATTTAAAAGTGTCGTCTGCAATAATAATTTCATATTAAATATAATTCTAAACTAAATAATAAAGGTATATTAGTATAACATTTGTTTTTAAAAACCTGTATGCTTGGGCTAAAATCATACAGAAAACAGTGAAGTCCCAGGTCAGATGCCGCCTTGAAAAGGCGGCATCTGACTTGGGACTGCACTGTTTTCAATGGTGCCAACAGGCGACATTGGCGCCGAAAGAGTTAAAGTATTGGGCTACAGCGTCAATGGCCATCGGAAATCAGGATCGCCTATTTAATCGACGGACAGTGGCAAGGCGCCTCCATGCTTTCGGCATATGTAGCTATCGATATCTCGAATTCCAAAAGATATTGAAAAATATATGATTGTCTATTGACTAGACGTTACCGGTTACTTGCTCAGATTTAGTCGCGAACTCATACCCTGTTTTCCATAGGATTCCCTGTATTCCCAGATGATTCTCCATTCAACTTACATCACAATATGTGGAGAATTGCGGTACACGGGCGTCATGAAGAGAGATATTCGCTGATAACACCATCAGTCAACGTGGTAGATACAGTGGTCTGTGGTGCCAAATATACCCGCTTGTGGCTTATCATCATCGACATACATTTGGATACTATTAGTTACACGGTTATTTGGCAGGGTGTACGGGCTGGTATTGTAAGTTTAACCAGGGCATATTTTTATATTATTGTTTTCCTTTGGCCATTGCAGTTACAGGAGGATCTTCACGTTTTGTTTTACCTTTTTTTATATTCCCGCTCATCGAATATTTAAATTTACATACAGTTGAAGTTCGATATCTCGAATTTCAGAGGAACATACTACTGGCATCGAGATAACATCGAGTCATCCGATTTCTAGTCTGGACAATTTCTCAAGCTCACTGCTTAATGCAAGTAGACCTGAATTAAGCTGACACATGTGTTTTTAGATATGCGTTTAGTGATACATTTTAGAACAATTATTAATTTTGGAAGGACCGAACTTTTATTTCGAGTTATCCAGAAGTTTGAGCAATCCGAGTTCGAGAGATCGAAGTTAAACTGTATATTTCATTTAATTCTTACCCTCATATAAGCGTATTTTCACGCCTTTGCAATAGAGTAGACTCATATAAAACGACTCATGTATGAGCCGTCTGTCTGACCAGTGTCTGCTCTGTTTGCTAATGAAATAATATAGATAAGATTCTACATTTTCTGCCTTTGCTAAAATGTATGTGTTAATATGCTATTGCAAATATTCAGCTAAAATAGTCATGATGTTATAATTTCTTACAAGATTATAAAGTAAAAGGTTAAAACAGACCTTACTGTAAATGAACTGCTCCCCGATAAAATATCAAGGTCCCTCTGGTTTATAAATGGAGGAGATACATATTAGCCGCAGTATATGCAACAGCAAATTATGATAATAAGGTTTTATGTTGATAGAACTTTGAGTAGTTTGTAACTGCCGCCATATTGGAATTGCATTATGGGACAGGTATTTTGATACATTCTATTTATATCAACGTCTCTTCTCTGTCAAAATCTCTAGTTTATCAAGTTTAATCTAAAAGTCTACAAAATCCATATTACTGCAGTTTGATCCTGACTGGCCAGAACAAACCTCAGACATTTTAGAATTTAAAGGTAAATTTTGTTATAGAAAGTTAATTTAAGAAAGTGTTTAATTTTCAATTCTTTATCGATGTGTACAGTATTTTGGTATTCTTAACATGTATAGCGCAATGACGTTGCACCAGAATCTCACCAAACCCCACAGTTTTCACACAAATGTTGATGTGGAACGACGTGCAATGTTCCACAAGCGACGTTTGTGAGATTTTTGTGCAATTATTACCTTGGATTCACGTGCTTGGCACGTAATTTCGTTCTTTGGGCTATAAAAGACGCCGTTTTCGGCAGTTCAGGGACTTCGCACTGGTTAATCATAGACACCACCTCTATATTAATCGCAATCTTTAGGTGGATATTTAATTCTACTCATTTATATTAATAAGTTCATAGATCTACTCTAATACTTTTAATGAATAGTAGGAGGCTTTACTGTTGCTTGAATCTTATGCTCAAGCTTTAAGAGTAGCCTTAGAGATAATTCTTTATCTGAACTTAACGCATTTGGAGCAGAAGACATATTTTATTCTATCACTCTATTTTTCTTTAATAAATTATAGTTCTAAATTATGACCGCTGACTCTTGATATTAGGAATTAAACCTTTACTGTTCACTCCTTGGGGAAATACTGGATAGTCATTAGGTATCTAATAGTGATAGATCTAGATCTACAATGAAAACTGGGTAGACCCAGACTTTAATTGTTTATTGTTAGGCATAGATCTGAGACAGATATATTGATCAGTTCCCATTTGAATCCAGATATTTGTTGACTGTACTGGTGAATAAAGAGAGGGAACCAGAATTACATTGCTATCTTTATTCACACTTCCTTCCTGTTCTCTTTTAATTTCTTTAAGCGAAGTCCATTTTAGTTCACTTATTTACAAACTTTTGGTGTCGAGTCTGATCACGCTACCCATATGCCGAGAGACCGCTCGGCACGTGCTTCACGAGCGCACTACAATATGAATCTATGGCAGAAAATTATACGAAATGATACGTGTTTAAGATTATAGATTTGATATACTGTTTTGTCCTTAGATATGGTGTGAGACAGCCAATATTCTATAGCATTTTGCGGTTGTTTCTAAGAAGGAAATACGTTGGCTCAAAGACATAAAGGCCTATGGTGTAATCATGCGTGTAAATGCTTGAAATGAAAGGTAGTCGGTACGATAATTTCGTTATGCACTGCATAACTAATATTCTACTGATGCCATTGAACTTCACACATGGACGGGCATAATGACACAAGGTCCATAACTCAAGCTTCAGTATATATGGAGTATTTCCCGTTTTAATTTTTTGTCCGGCCAAGAAGTCCTATTCTACGTATGCCATTGAATTCAAACCTCACACATGGAACAGGCTTGACGAGAGGAAGTGTCAGGCACAATGTCCATAACTCTAGCTTCAGTGTTTTGGAGTTATTCCCCTTTTTCATTTTTTGTCCGGCCAATAAGTTCTGTTCTATTGATGCCATTAAAAAACTTCACATACATGTATGGACCAGGCCTTATGAGAGGAAATGTCATGCACAAGGTCCATAGCTCTACTTCAATATATCTGAGTTATTTCCCTTTTCATATTCCCTGAATGGTCTACAAATTATTTACTACTGATGCAGTTGATGTTATTTATGTTATACCCATATACATGTACACATATGACACTGCGATCGTGTCAGGTTTAACATTGGTAGGAAGAGTATCAGTACGCAGGCAGGCGACACAAGTGTTTCGAGGGGGCACATAAAAAACAATATTTTCTGGAATATGCCATTGACATTGATGGGTTCAGCTAACAATACAGACCCTGATCAGAATCTCTCAGATCTGGGTATACACTGCTTTACTATACCCTTTGTAAGGGTCACAGGGCACTAATAGGTCTAAGTAATGTTCTCTCATCGTCAGCTGAAATATTTCTCTCATCGTCAGCTGAAATATTTCTCTCATCGTCAGCTGAAATATTTCTCTCATCGTCAGCTTATATATTTACTCAATCAGACAATATAAAGTATGCGATAATTATATAATATAAAAGTTTGCTTTCGAAGGATCACCCATTTTCAGAATATATGTACTTCACAACAGCAGGTGTTAAGTGTTTGTGTGGCGGCCGTAAAAAGTCGCCCCGTACTTCATTCTCCGTGTTGTTATATTTTCTGGTCCTTCGTGATCATTATTTTTGGTATTATTGGTTTTGAAAATTGAATACTTCTTAAACCGGTGCTAGGGGGCATGAGTAGTGTTGCACTTTTAATTACTACTCATGAACTGACTGAATAAAACCGAAATGAATGAATGAATTAAATGGATGAAATACTTTATTTAACGAGGGTAGCTCAATTAGTCATAATGACTAATCTACCTTGAGGCCCTCAAACAAGCATTTCATACAAAATACAAACAGTAAAACACAGATCTATATGCGCAAGAAATCAATGTTCAGAAATTCAGTAATGTTGCGTCTGGATAATTAATAAATGTTGTCTGCTTCAATTTGTAGATTTATTCTTAATAAGGACACGCATTTGTATCCTGATAACACTCCGAGTAACTTGGTGTATACTCTTGATCTAATCTGTTATCATAGATTTGATTTGCCACTAGCATCCAAATAGTTAATATAAAGCTATAATATATAAAGTGTTACACATAAAAAATGAAATGCATAAATGGCATCTGACCCCGATTCAGGTGGATGAGTGCACGCGCTATTAAAATCACATATTTGTGACAAACCCCGAGTCTGCAATTTTCTCTTTTTGCATTTCTACTTTTGCTTTCGAAGGATCACCCATTTTCAGAATAAATTTAATCCTTAACCTATTTAATAATTAAAACACACTTCATCCTTTTTCGAATATCCAGTCACCGTATAAAGTTCCATGACCATTGCACAATACATTTTGGTTGGTAAAGAATTATAATAGATCTTGGTCCATGCTTATAAAACTTTTAGTTGAGTCTGAGAACGTTCTCAAGCATTTGATTGGTCAGATTTGAGCCTTTGGCTCAAATCTGACCAATCAAAAGCTTGAGAACTCAAATCTGACCAATCAAAAACCTGAGAACGAAACTCAGACTCAACTAAAAGCTTTATAAACATGGACCCTGACTGCAGTTTCCCAAACAATACCAAAACTTCATGTGCACCATTATAAAACAATCAGCAAATAAATAGTCATGGTGTCATTATTTGTTAGATGTATATGCAACAGGGAAAGGATTAACATATATAAGGTCATCTCGATGACGTTATGTAATACAAAAATCCATTCTAAAGTTAATACATATTGACCTTAAGGGTAGGAGATATCTTAACCCTATTCTTTCACATTATTCTTTTGCCCATCTCACCCATATAAGGGAGCGTTTGAAATCACGATGACCGTTCATAATGAATTAGCCATATATCTAACTTTACTTAATTTGTTCTGGGAAATATAGGTCTTGGGTAAGGATAAGCCGTTTATTGTTCTCCTTTTAGAATGGAAAAGCTCGTTATGCGTCGAATGAAATTGGGCTAATTTACAGTTAACGACCAAACACAGCTTACTCGAGATAAACTATTTTGATCAACGTAAATCAATTGAACGTTCTAAGCGTTTATAAGAATTGGGAAACAAAGCAGTCTTCGACAGATACTTTTTGTTATATCGGTTGATTCAGGTTTACTATTTTAGTTGCGAATTTTGTTTTTAACTATTAAGCCGATGAATTTTCAAGTACAAAATAACGTTTCTGGTCGACTCGGCACCAAACCAATTCGGCACCTAGACGACTCGGTACCTAGACGATTCGGCACCTCGGACGATTCGACACCATATAATTTTTTACCCTGGTTGATTCGGCCCCACCTTTAACATATTATTTATTTCATAAACAATTTATTATCTATATATATTTTAATCAGTAGTAGTGTAACACTCCTAGCTTTATGCTAGAAGGTTTCCCAGGTTCTATTAAAACTTACATATTTAGGCAGTAGAAATCAAAACTCAAGAGTGTCTAGGGGATACTGTAATTTATTTAGTTCAATTTCAATACCTTGTTATTTCAAACCTAAATACATACAGTGGACAGCCATAGTCAATTATATGAAATGCCTAATGTTGCTTTTGCACCCTAAAATAGAAAGAAAGAAACGGAAGAATAAGAGGGAGAGAAAGTGGACCTGTTCTGATGGGAGGTAAGAAATACCTTTGGCTGTCCTGAACAAAAGCCGCTGAATCTTCTAAAACAGCTCCTTATATAGGTACTTGACTGCATTGAGCATGCTTTTCCCATGATTTTTAACAAACTAGCAAGGAGGAGCTTTGCAAATGTACCTGTAAGGCTATATATAAGTTTAAACAAAACAATACACAGGTGTATATCCAAAAACCAATAATACTTGTTAAACAAACCTCTTTGATATAACATAGTCTGGGTAGCAAACAGTAGGAAAGTCACAATAGTACTGACTTGTTCTTAAGTAACCTGGTAAAGTAAGCCAAACTAAACATCAAAGGGTAGATTAAAGTTGAATATGTTTGAGATCATTACCAAAACAGTAATCATAAAATAGAGATAAAGTGAGTCCTGCTACAGTAGTAGTAAAAAATAAAAGTAGTATTAGTAGTTATATTTTACATGTTTAAATAAAGACGTAATTCAGTTGTGTATTTCGTAATCCTGGCATAATGCGTATAATATTATATATTAAATATATTATGGAAAAAGAGTAGTTAACGTAGAAACAAAGGTAGTTAAAACTATCAACATAATTAATGGTATTTCAATAACCGATAATAACCCCTGAACATATAGTGTCCATTGCATTGTTATATCAAAGTTAAAGTATCAGGTGTCTGTTAAATGATTTACCGGTCAATAATCGTTTGTTTCTTTGATGGAAGCCGAATTTGAACAGTCTGCCTAGATTAGGAAAATAATTAAATTGGTGTGTTAATCTCGACAGTTTGTTTTAACAGTAGATTTTTGATTTTATTCATTGAGACTATACCTTAATTCAACTGGATGACAAATTAGCATCAAAGCAAATTCCAGATCTGTATGACATGGTTACAAATCAGACCCTACTGAGACGGTACCTACAGAAGTGGTCTGCTACGGGTCTACTCTGTTTGCAAGGACTTGCTAAAGCGTCTCTACAAGGTGAAATGTCCAAAGTCTGCTCACAATCAGGTGAATGGTTCATGTACTGTCAAAACACCAGGATTCAACTATATCAGGCAAAATGCCTGATCATAACACTAGACGGTATCTATATCAGATGAAATGGTTAAAGTCTGGTCATAACACCAAACGGCAGCTATGTCAGATGAAATGGTTAATACCCAGTCATAACACCAAACGGCATATCAGATGAAATGGTTAAAGTTTGGTCATAACTCCAAACGGAATCTATTTCAGATGAAATGGTTAATACCCGGTCATAACACCAAACGGCATATCAGATGAAATGGTTAAATATGGAAAAATAGTCAAACAGGGAGAGCCACACACGGAATGACACCGCATCAAACACCATCTAACGAGAAACGGTAAAGCCATAAGACAAAACATAACAGGACGCATATCAAGACGAAACACATTAAACATTAAGCATATTAAAAAACAAAATTGACCGTAGGCTGAAAGCAGGAGTGCCGCCTTGGAACGGCCACCAGCCAAAAGCAATAAAAAAAGGGCTACTGGGGGACTTGAACCTGGTTTATGGGTACCCAACCTCGTCCTTATCCCACTTTCACCAAAGTCAAAATGTAAATAAAATTCCCCCTCCAGACAACACCACAACATGCGTAACGATGTATGCCAAAATGAAAATGATTTGAAAATGAACGCTATTAGAAGTAAACAAGCGACGTCATCATGTAAATGACGTCATAATTTAAAAGTACGGGAAAACTATTTGAAACACTTCTACTGCGACATTTAAAAGATCAATCGCAAGAAAATACAATTACCAGTGGATATTAATCATACACAACTGTTTTGTTTGAAAAAGAATAAACTTGACATCGTAGGCATGTACTCGATGACTATTCAGGTCAGAGCAGCTGTGGAGTAGTCATTTGGGGTACGACAGAACTAGCAAAATACAAATATCTAATTTCCTCCCTCCGTAAACGGGTTTCAGAGGGAATCTTCATAGAGTATTAAGCCTTTTCCGTCGTCGCACAAGTAAAGAGGAAAGCATAATGACCAACTGTAAAGGGGTCGACCACCAAGCATGTAGTGTGCTGCAATATAGAGGGGTCATATCCCTTTTTAATGAATTGTTTTATACGTTTGACAAACAAAGTATCAAAATAAGTATGTCCAATAATGTTTCGAAGTTTGTAAATGACATCACCGTAAAACTCCGGATGTGAAATACCTAACTTTAGAAAAGTACGTAAATTACAATTGTATTTGCTGATGAGTAGAATATTACGGTGGTAAAAATTTTGAAAATGTTTTACGAAGTTTGTCATATCTGTAGCCCTGTTTTAGTAGTTTTTCAGTGATAATAAGGTTACGATTGGTAAAATCATCAACAGAGGAACAAGCTCTAGCAAAACGAATAAGCTGAGAAATGTATACACCGTAACATGTAGCTCGGGGAACATCCCCATCCAAATGAGGATAGTTAACTATTTTAAAATTAAAATCATCCCTTTTGTCATAAATTCCAGAAGAAATTGTTCCATTGTTTATAGATAAATTTAATTCTAAAAAGGCTGCAGATATGTCAGAACTATTTGCTTTATTAAGCTTGAGCTCCCTAGGGTAAATTGAGGTTATCATAGAATCAAAGTATGGGTTATCAATATTAAAAATGTCGTCTAAAGTTTGGTCATAACTCCAAACGGAATCTATACCAGATGAACTGGTTAATGCCTGATCATAACACTATACGGCATCTATATCAGATGAAATGGTTAAGGGCTGGTCATAACACCAAACGGCATCTATATCAGATGAAATGGTTAAAATGTGGTCATAACACCAGGCGGCATATTTCTCGGATGAAACTGTTAATGCCTGGTCACAACACCAAGAGGCATCTACATCGGATAAAATGGTTAATGCCAGGTCATAACACCATGCGGCATCTATATCAGATGAAATGGTTAAAGTCTGGTCACAATAAATGTCACAAATTTGTAACAGCCTACTGCCAGTAACAATTTTCTAAATTTTAATGGAATATAGTGGTCAAGCGGTGTTGTCTGACAATACCGTGGACAGGTATATTGAATCTTTTTATAAACTAGCCACGCTGTACAGATGTAAGAGGCTATGGAGCTTGGAGTGTGTGATTGTTGCGACCTGAGAGAGACAGCCACTGTGGCTTATATATGGAGTAGTGCAGAGTTCTGACCATAGCCATTTCTTAACGCCATTATCCCTACTACCCCCCCCCCACACCCACCCACCCCCGAGACGAATGCTGATTTCTCGATGCAAGTTTTGCTATGTAACTGGGTGCAAGCTGGCCATTGTCAGCGTCGGATGTGTGTGCAGATGGATTATATTCCACAGAAGTGTTTTGTTCATATAAACTGACTTCATAAGTGCTTTTGTGGCCAGATCCAAGTTCAGTTGTATATATGACTTCAAGACATGTAATATAATGTTTACTAAATGTGTAAGAACCAATATTGTGAAGAATCAGGAAGCTAAATAAAGATCGCGAAGGTAATAATAATGTGTCTTAACTCCAATACTTTCAAACAGAAACATATCTATCTTAGTTAATCAAATCCGATGTGTTGTTGTTGTTTTTAGGCTTTTAGTTGTTTTTAACACTTCACTCCATAGCGACGCGTTAACGCCTTAAGAAACAAAGCAGACCCAGATCCGATGGCTCCTACAGGAGCCGTCTGATCTGAATCTGTGTTTGCATGTTGAAGTAGGAACCTGAGGTGCGTAGAAAATGAAAACGATACATATTCAGCCAAGTGGTAGGTATTGTCCTCACAATTTGACCCGAGACTCGATTAAATTTCGGCGTGTTAATCGAGATTGTTCGTAATATACTGTAACAAAAAGAAGCAAACCTAAAGCCGGTAAAAATCATGTTCCACGAGGATTGTATTCCTATAGCACATTCTTATACCTTCGGAAATTTATCCGAAGATTACCGACGATAATACACGGAATATGCATGAGTCTCAGGTCAAATTGGGAGGATAATATAATGTACATCATGTTCTACACCATTAGCTGAAGTTCTAAAAGGTGCCTAATTAACTAATACAGCATTGTAAACAAACCTGTTGGGACGGGTGTTCTAAATGTCAACATTATCCCGCTATCCGCCACTCGCGTTTGCAAACAGCTTACACCCAAACCAGATCCATGGAGCTTCACTCCTTCAGCACCAACGTCACCGGAAAGCGGCCCATGGCGCTTCACTCCTTCAGCACCAACGTCACCGGAAAGCGACCCATGGCGCTTCACTCCTTCAGCACCAACGTCACCGGAAAGCAACTCATATGACATGCTACAATGGATGAATATAATTATGATTTATTAACAGTATGAAACACATCTAAAGCGAAACACTTATATCGCCAAACACTGCTGAAGTAAAACACTTATAACGCCAACCACGTCTAAAGCGAACCACTTTATAACGCCTCATACATATAAAGCGACACACAACGCCACGCACTGCTGACGCAAAACACCCCATAGAAGCACACAAACGCGATGTTTAAAGTGTACTTGCGGGATTTTAACACCTCACATCTTTTCGATTTGTCACGTTTTTAATCGAGTTCAGTTTGCATGTTTATCTCTACATGCACAGAACCAATCATCATCCATAATCCAATGCATGATATGCGAGCTGGAAATACGCGGACTGAAGCACGTGCCTTTCGGGCGTTGTGTTGCCTCTACACACGAACAAAGAGAGTGTTGTGTCATTTGGTACAAACCATTATTCGAACGTTAATTAGCATTCCTTTTCCGGAAATTACTGTCGAATAAATTCATCTTGCAAAGATGTCGTGCTTCTTTAAAACATAATCCAAATCGACGTTTAGTATTGCTATGCTTAGGATCTTCGAAGAAGGTAGTTCCGATTTTATTGTCGCTCGATGAACAACGTTTCGAATAAAATACTAGAAGCGTTCTGACTGTCCCGAACAGCACTGAGTTTCATCAAAGCTGTCTATAGAAATGGGCCTTAATTACGTAGGTGGTAGCTTAACGCAGGATGGAAGATATTCAAAAAGTTGCCGTAGAGGCTATCTTTATTACTTTCATCCTGTATTAAGCACGAACATGGCATTGCTTGAACATCACCAATGCTTATTCGTCAAATTGGTCGCAATAGAGAGGTTCTACTGTACATACACACATGTATTCAACAGGTTTAATGATCTTTGGAAAACACATGATGTATTGTGATTTAATCTTTCGCCTGCTAAACGCAACCTGGCTTTTGCAAACAGCTTGGATCTCGATGAGATGCCGAGTTACCCGGCCTCCCATCTGGATCCAAACTGTTTATAAAGGTAAATAGATGCAACATTGGTAGCGGCGATGTCGCATAAATGCACCACGACAAAATATTGTAGTCCCAGATCAGACGCCGCCTTTTTAAGGCGGCGTCTAATCAGGGACTTCACTTTTTGCCTCAAGCTCTATTTCTATACATATATCTGTGCTTTATTCCTTTGAAATTTGCATTTATTTATCTCATTTCCTTATTGCACCGAATGATTTAACAACAATTGGATTGCAGACGACAATTAGAAACTTGGTACAAAAAGGGTTAAGATGTTTAAGTAACATTTGTGCTGCATACATGTATCACCAGCTGTGAGAAAAACACAAACCACCATACTTACTGGTTAGATGTAGGAGTAAGAGATATGAGCAGTTGACACGTAGTTACAAGTGTTATAATCATGTGTCTGTAAGGCAGATTGTAGCTTAACGCAGGTCAGATGTAATGCAGAAAGCTCATATAGGAGCTTTCTACATTACATGTGCCATTCGTTAAGCAACCACCTGCGTTTTAAGACTCTTATGTTCAATAAATGAATAGCCGCGTAAAACATGTTATACTTTACAACATCCACTAGATCTAATTGTTTCAACCCGTCCCGTATGATACTCGTAACGTTCTTTATATCAATTCCTGCCCCGCGCTAAGTAAAGAAAGGTCTACTCATGATCAGATCTGTACCACTACCGATTCAATACAGCTTTTGTTAAACTATTGACAAGGTGTCACAACGAGAGGTCCGGGTACGATGCGTAAATTGGAACATTTTCAAGAATAACTCCTTTATTTCTCCGCCAAACACTACATTGTGACCACTCCTTATAATCATCTCAAAGAGACTGCTCCTGTCCCTTAATAGTGGTCACAACGTAGGGTTTGACGGAGAAATGACGATTTCAGTATTTAAATTCGCACACATATATCTGTTGCTTTGGTCAGACTATTGTCATAGTGCCAAGCAGCTTTGATCCTGACAAGGCACCGAGTTACTCGACGTCTCATCTGGATCCACACTATTTGCAAAAGTGACTTACAACCCACAAAACACTACAAACAATGTAAAGTTGTATTCGTGTATTCGTTTGTTCTATTAAAATCCCTTGTCAATTCTATACTTGATAAATTGAAGTAAGTGAGCAAATTTGTGTTATTTTCTTATAGAATAAATCTCTTAGAAGATATACACCAACATGAATTACCGTAGCGTAATACAATAAACTGTTTTGAAATGCCCTATTCTACATCGTGTGTCGTGTTTTTACTTTTCAAGACATATAATAACAATGAAAGGCGTATTTCCGAAAGCACGGATTTGTCTGGACTTTCTTTAGCAAAATCGATATAAATACCCAACTAATTGTTATATAATGTCATGACATTCATTATTTCAAAATAAGACAAATGGGTTTTGTTTTTTCAATGCAGACACATTGGAGAAGCAAATTACTGGAGATCCATTGATAACTGATGTTACACATTGCACTACAAATAATTAAAATCTAAATTTACATTCCATATATAACTAAGTGTATATATTCATTTAAGTTTAAGATCCAATGTACACATATAGTGGGACTTTTGATATCCTGTTGACCATCAACAATTAATTAGCCATATATCTAACTATACTTAATTTGTTCTGGGACTTATACGTCTTGGGAAAGGCATAAACCATTTATTGTTCTCTATTCAGAATGAAAAAGCTGGTCGTGTGTCACGTTAAATGAAGCTAATATACAAAGTCAACGAAAACAAACATTGTTTACTGGACACTTTCTGAGATTTTCCTATTATCAGCGTAACAATGAGTCATATTTTCTTTGGCTAATCTAAGACAACTCTGGTTCGCCTGTGTAAAGAAGTTGACAGAAGCATTTATTAGAATTGGGAAATAAACTATTCTTGCAGTATGTCTTTATCAAACCCTATGCTGTGACCAATCTTTAGAACCAAACGGTGTAAAATGTTAAAGTCTGGTAACACAGTCAAACAACCTCTATATCAGGTACAAGTCTTGTCACAATTCCAAGCGACGTCTGTATCGGGTAAATTAATGTCTGGTCACAATACCAAACGACGTCTGTATCGGGTAAATTAATGTCTGGTCACAATACCAAACGACGTCTGTATCGGAAAACTTAATGTCTGGTCACAATACCAAACGACGTCTGTATCGGGTAAATTAATGTCTGGTCACAATACCAAACGACGTCTGTATCGGGTAAATTAATGTCTGGTCACAATACCAAACGACGTCTTTATTGGGTAAAGGGTTAAAGATTGGTCACGTCTTTGTGTGTGTATGCGTTTGTCTGTGTGTATTTGTCAGTACATGTATGTATCTATTTGTGTATGACTTTCCGTGTGTATATGTCTATATGCCTGTGTCTGTCTGTCTGTCTGTCTGTCTCTGTGTCTATATGTCTACCTGTACCTGTATGTCTGTACATGCCCTGAATCTGTATGTCTCTGTTTATAAGTATGTGTATGTAAACGTCTTAAGCGCAGGGTTTGCTCGGTTTTCTTATGATATAATTTAGATCGGAATGTACTGTTTTCTCTGTCTGTGTTTATAAGTCTGTGTATGTGAACGTCCTAAGCCCCGCGAACATTATTTCAGGGTTTTCTCGGTTTTCCTATGATATAATTTAGATCGGAATGTACTGTTTGTGTCAAAGCAAATATAGCTGGAAAAGTTCACTTCAGAATTTGTCAGTTAATAACTATTCACGACGTCATAATTTACATGAATATTGAACAGGTAAAGGGCTAATATAAACTATGACATTTCTCTCTATACATTAACTGTTTACTTCATGATATTTCACCCTTTACTACATGTAAGAAATTATGACACCATGAATGTTAATTAGTTAGCACATTGACACGGGAATTTTTGGCCTTAGCAGAAACTGTAGACTGATATCTATATCATAGCGTAAGCATAAACAGAGTAAACCCTAATCAAACGGCTCTGATCTGGGTCTACCCTGTTTGCAAAAACGTGGAAAGGCGCATTAATGGAGGAAAGGGTTAACACAAATACTTCGCCAATTATGAACTTTAATCTGTATAGAAAATATAAATCAAAGGTAATTATTTACATGGTAATAAGTTTATGTGTAACACATTAGCGGGCACGACATACTGTTGTTATGCAGCTTCTGCATGAACTGATCTGGATCTAATTCTGTATTCAAATGCATTTACAAGGACGGAATTTACAATGAGGGCACATAGGTTTAATCAGCAATTGTTTCCATAACCCTTCCAATACGGGAGACGCTTGGTCTGGCATATGCAAACAGTGCAGGCCCATACAAAAGACCTGGGTCCATGCTTATAAAACTTTTAGTTCAGTCTGAGTACGTTCTCAAGTTTTTGATTGAGAACTCAAATCTGACCAATCAAAAGCTTGAGAACGAAACTCAGGCTCAACTAAAAGCTTTATAAGCATGGACCCTGAACTGTTTGTCATCACTAGCAATACAAGAGACCTGAACTGTTTGTAATCACTAGCAATACAAGAGACCTGAACTGTTTGTAATCACTAGCAATACAAGAGACCTGAACTGTTTGTAATCACTAGCAATACAAGAGACCTTAACTGTTTGTCATCACTAGCGATACAAGAGACCTTAACTGTTTGTCATCACTAGCAATATTACGCGAACCTCTGATAGGTTAGTCATCTCTGAAAATTGGCGTTAAAAGAGTTACCTTTGAACTTGCCTCGGATAAAATAATAACTCGACTGCCTTGTCTGGATCTAAACAGTTTGACACTTTCATTGTGTTTTTGAAAGTTTACTGAAGACCAGTCTCCAGAGTGAACGTTGACAGCATGCTACCAATACAACGTCGGTCTGCATGATAAACGTTAACGTCCTGCTATAGTCGATGAGCCAGTAGGGTTGGTCGGTACCATGATTTTTTACAACATATACATCTATAGAGTTAGAAAATATGTGATAGCATTGCATCGATGGTAGCTTTCTATGTGTTATTGCGTTTTATATTATGCTATACAATATCCGCATTTCAAGACATAATTATCATTGAAAAGGAAAGCTAAGGATTTCAGATTTACAACATTCGGTATCATACCCCAACAACGAAATTATGATGGTATACCTGAATCAGGTTGTCAGTCTGACTGTCCTTCCATCTGTCCACCCCATATGTCCGTCCCTCTATCTGTCCATCCATTCATCTGTCTGCCTGTCTGTCCATTTATAGACGCACGTTTCCATATCTACAAGTTTGCTTAAAACTTGATATTCTTATTATTTTAGTAACCAACGCACCTGCTAGTTATGCCTCCCCCAGTACACTGGGGAGACATATTTTTTTTTGTGTGCGGCGTCCGTCTGTCTGTCCATCCGTATGTCTTCAACGCTGCCCCCCTCTTCCGTCCGTCCGTTCGTCTGTCCGATTGTAATTTATCCGTGCGGTTTCTCCAAAACCTTTGATCGGATTTTCATGAAATTTTATAGGATTGATCAGCACTATGCCTAATTGTGTTTATCTTATTCCTGTTCCGGTTCGATGATTTTCTGCAGTTATGGGACTTTGATTTTTATGCCCCCCAACGGCGGGCATATAGTAATCGTATTGTCCGTCCTTCCGTCTGTCCGTCCGTCCTTCCATCCGTCCGTCCCAAATTTCGTGTCCCTTCTATAGCTCTATAATCTGTGAATGGATTTCAAAATAACCTGGCACAAATGTTCACCACACAAAGACGACGTGTCACGTTCAACTACCTGGTCCATTGGTCGATGGTCAAGGTCATCCTACAGGGTCAAAGGTCGGGGCATAGTGTTTCACAAACACATCTTGTTTTACATTGAAATTTTGTCCTCGCGGTTTCTCCAAGACATGTCTGATTTTCATGAAGCTATATAGGATTGATCAGCACTATGCCTAGTTGTGCTTATATTATTCCTGGTCCGGTTCGATTATTTTCTAAAGAATTCTAGGACTTTGAAAATTGTATATGGGAAACTTTGTCCGCGTGGGGGTGGGGGCGGGGGGGCATCAGTTTTTGTATAAAAAACAATTCTAGTTTCATTTGAATCTGATCATTATTTATTTATTGGTCCAGTTTCCACTTTATCCAAAGTAAATTAGTAGCCTGTTAGATGGGATGTGGCGGGGTGTCCGTATTGGTTTACATATTCCTAGGTGAACTATGGGTCATTTTTGATGGACATCTGTGTCAATCTAACATACATGCTTTTAGTGATTTCATTGTCGCACGGAGGTATCCAATACGGTTACAATATAAGACAGATCAATTACATTTTTGCATTAATGATCAGGATTTTAATATGTAGGCTGGTGAATGGCACGTCTGAATGACATGTTGTTTAAAATTAGAACAAGAGGCAGTTGAGTTAAAAGTGATCAAAACCCCCAGCGTTCTTTCCCTGAAAAACGTTTTTTTTCTCTGATCGTGGTCACTGACACATAGGCTACAGAAAATGTATTACCATATCTTTGTTCTGCAAGATCTTCTTCAACATGATTCCCATTAGACTGAGGTTAAAGGGATTGCCCCAAGGTTACCGGTATTACAAAGGTTTTGATATGATTCAAGTTTCACATTATTTTTGCTTTACACTTGGCATATGAGGGTAGCTCTAAGATATGTTAACCTGGTGGTAGGATAATGTATGGATCTGCTAATAGTAATTCTGACTGGGAATGTTGAAGATCCAGAGAACAAGAGCGTTCTTCAGCTCTCCTACAATCTCTCCTGTTGGATCATTGATTGTCCTATATGGCAAATGAATGATAAAACTGACGTAAAGCAAATATACATAACAAACAATAGCCCTACTCACAAATACATGTATTCTAAACGGCTACTGACAAAAGTGTAGAAAGGCATTATAGGCATTCACAAGTTACAAAAAACAGACATCCCAATAATTCAATAATGTTCCAAAGTTGGTTGCCTGACCAATGCACAAATAACATTACCTAAGCTATAATAATTTGGACAATTTGGATTCTGAATTACAGCCTGATCGTTTGTATTTTTGCGAGCGCTATGCAAAGTATTCGCTGCATAGTTGTTGAAGATTGCCCTCCATCATCACACAGCAAAGGTCGCGTCTGGCATGACCTACAAATTTACGGTGAATGTAGGAGACAGACAAATGTCTGCATTTCATGTATAAATTTGAAGCAGATCTCCTATTTCTAACCAATTTAAGGACTATGCTTAGGGGTTTTCTTTCCTGGTTGGGAATCCCACTGTGTTTGTCTTACAATTATAATTAAGGGCGTGTCAATGCAAAGGTACACATGAACTTATATTTTAATAGTGCTGGTAATCTTCCTGATTTCATGGAGTCATTGCTCCATTCCCGCATCTCTTATATAGTGCGACGCTGGTGTATGTATCAGCAGGAAAAGCCAAATACATTACGAAGTATTCTGTGTTCTCTGACCAGCTTATAAAACTCGTTATACTACTTCAGTTGCATGGTCAGACGCTCATCTACTTCATCCAGTTAGTACTGAAGTACCGAGACCTTCTTAGTGTCATTAAATGGTTGACTCTATTTACTTAGAGACCTCTCCAATTGCTTCCTAGTCTGTTGAATCGTTATGCTTAGCATCTGATGACCAGATTCTCTACTTCGATGTCATTGAAGTAGTTCTTGATTGATTTCCCCTTTAAAATTCAAACATAATGTATATGTTCTTTCATGGCCAAAAATGTTATACCACATTGATAATAAATTTCTGCTTGAGCAAACTCTATCCTACCGGTATCTACTATTGCAGCACGATAATATGAATTGGGACATTGTTTACACTAGTCAATTGCTACTGCAAATCTTACTAATGTGTTATTGTTGCTTATTATTAGCATATCATGAATTCCTTTATAGCCATTATGTTTCAAAATGGATAACAGACTGTTAAACCTTGTTTTGGAGGTTCCCGCTCATGTTTTGTCATTGTTTGTTGCTTTTGAAAAATCCATACTAAATATCACTTTTTTTTTAATCTAGACGAATGTCGTGCAATGTATCATTCGGAAGCTTCTTTTAACCAGAACACACCAAACTAAAAATTCTGAAAGGATGTGATCCCCCGAGAGCAAACATTGCAACACAAAAAGAGAAAATTGCAGACTCGGTTTTATTGAAAGTACAAAAATGAGTCATGCAGGAAACACCACATACAGAACAAACAGCCGCCCGAACAGCAACACAGGGAAACAGCAAATGTACATAACTATAAAAACACCAAGAGACGCACAAAGACAAAACAAACATACAATAGGGGGGAGATGGAAGTACCGCCTTGGAACGGTCAGTGACAAAAGTCACTGAGGGGGTTAAACCGGTTTATGGGCGCCTTGAGTCTGTTCATGACCAGTAATTGAAAGTGTAACACTGTTCACGCCCCCTAGCACCGGCTTAAGCGGTATTCAATTTTCAGAACAAGAAGTACTGAAATCCATGATCTCGAATGATCAGAAGGTATAACAACACTGAGAATGAGTAAACTCTGCATTACTTGGCTGATAACTAATGTTTTAATATATTTTTATTACTCTGTCTTTGCTGTCCAAATGTATCACCAGTACCCGATGAAAGAGTATTAAGTCCTTGAACTTTGCCATCATGTGCTAATAGATGCATTAGAGACAGCATTGGATGGAGCAACTCTGATTTCATTTATTCTTTAACGTGTATATTGTATAGAATTGAAAACTGAAACCCATATCCAGCAACATTTACATGACATGGGCCAACCAGTCCACCTTATAACCATTTTGAAAGTCTTTGGTATAACCCGATCAAACTCACTACGTCCTGCCCGAAAGCGAACGCTGTACCGACTGAGCTAACTGAAATGATGGCCTTACCTTGACCAATGGACAAACTAACGGATGGTCAGACAAAATACGTTTTACTTCAAATTACCTTGAAGTGAAAACAGAATGTCTGTATAACCTGCTTGATATGGTAATAACCATTTTATGCTCCTATATACCCGGTATGTCTCGCAACGTTTATGTTTCCATCTCCTCATACAACAATGGGGGCTTTGCTTCAAACCTTCACAAATTGGCAACCTTGATGTGAAAATTACCATTAAGAAGGAAATGTTTGTTATGACCATTGTATCCAGAGTTACAGGTCTTGGCAACTTTCTTCACTATAAAGCATATAAATGCATGAAACTTTCACAGACAAACAACTTGATGTGAAGATGGTGAATAGTGTAGTATGCAAAAGTACGGGACTTTGTTTTTTCTCTGTCACTAAAATGCATACTTGATTAGAGACAATATCATCATAAGGAAGGAGGGGAGTGGATCCATTTCCTATAGATCAAGATGAAATGCTTATTGGTGAATAATAAATATATAAGAGTATATCATGAATAAGCTAGCTCTGAAGTGGTTGATCGGATATTTATAGTTTACCTGCTACATAAAGTTTCATAAAGGGACATAATTTAGCCTAAACAATGGCTGGGTTTCTGGCTCAAAGGGTTCTCGTTAATTTTGTCGTTGATATAATGATAGTGAAATGCTGGTGAACTTTCATGGGGCTAACTCTTAAGATATTTCAGTTTTGGCACAATTTGAGTGTATGCAAGTTTTAAAGGGACATAACTCTGACAATTTGCATTAAGAGATGCTAGATGTAAGGGTTCTAGTCTGAAGTCAATTCTTTGCCATCATTACTGTGAATATACATATGAAGTTTTATGAGCCTAGTTATAAAGATGATGAAGGTATGCAAAACTCTGGAGAAGTTTTACTTCTGCAAAATACATATGAATGTAAACACAATTCCATGTACATATGAGCCAGAATTTACATTATATAAACCACTTTTTGTGAAAAAATAAAAAAATAAATGAAATGTGTGTAACTACAGCTACAAGCCTTTCAATTTTCAAGTAGATACAGGGTGTAACAAGAGAGAGACATCAGTTTGAAATTTAAAGATGTCTTTTCTTTAATGCTAAATTTAGAAAACACTAATTTTTAACATAGGGTTAAAATTGGTGACAAAAATACAAAAAGCTACCACCGATTTACTGCTATCACATATTTTCTGATTCTAGACACTTATATCTTACCAAAAAACATTGATAGCATTATTCCCCAAAGATGGTACCGATGGCCAAATTTTGGGCCTCTGGCTAACCGCGATCTGTAAACAGCTTAGAGCCAGATGAGACGCCGAGTAACTCGGCGTCTCATCAGGATAAAAACTGTTTGATACTTTTGACAGTCAAAAGTTTCTCAAAACGTTACAGGAATTGGAAGAAATTACACACTGTTACAGATCGGATATTACGCAGACATGTTTATAGCAGACAAAGGATTATCCACATTAGCAAGATGTTTGTCTGCCGTTCGACTTTGGAATTTGGCCAAATGACCAATAACGACAGTAATAAAATGTCTGCAGCAAACCGTCTGTTAAACATGCAGCAATGAATACAAATTGCCTGTAACCATTTTCGAGAGGTCATCAAGCTTTGTTGCCGCAATTCCTTATAGTATTGGCCAGACTACATATATTGACAAGACTGCGTCCCTCGATAGAACCCGGGTGCTAATGCAGAAGAATTAGATGCAAACAGAATCGACAACTGCTTCCTTAAGTAAAATAGAATTGATGTCATCTACTAACCATCGCGTTATTATATAATGTTTTATCCTAAAATGTCCTGATGTGCAATATTTTATTGTATGTTTTATTGTGCAATGCTTCATTGTGAAATGTTTTATTGTACATTATCTCATTGTTTAATGGTTTAAGTTGTATTGAATAATAGTGTATGTTTCCGTGTTTTATACTTCATTGTGTATTGTGTTTTTGAATAACGTTTTATTGTATAATGTTGTATTGTATAATGGTAATTTTATGGTTTTATATCGTATAATGTTTAATTGATTTATGTTGTATTGTACGATATATTATGTTCAGCCGTATAATGTTTAATTGTATAATGTTTATTATATAATGTTTTATTGTATCTTGCTTTATTGTATAGCTGTATATTTCTGTATAATTTTTTTCTATAATGGTTTATTTGATTAAACGTTTCTTTGTATCATATTATCATAATTGTTTGTTAGTCAATGTTTTATTTGTAATTATTGTCTTGCAGAATGGTTTAATATACCATGGTTTATTGTAAAATGTTTGTTTGCAAAAACAATTATAAAATGTTTTGTATAATACTTAAGTGTTAGTTAGTTACTCAGACTTTTATTAAGATCCATATGCGTTTCCTTAAAATATTTACAAATTGAAGCAGACTGCAATTACAATGTATTGATTATTTAGTTATTGCATTACTTAGCGTTCAAAGAGTTGTAAATTAGTCATTAGGATTATTTGAGCTACCCTTATTATACAAGGTCTTTCAATATATATTAGTTGAATTATCATAATAACATATATACACACATACATGTATATAATTTGTCATTGGAGTCTGATGTATTATAACGCATAAGCAAATAGAGCAGACCTCGATCAGACGGTTTCTTTAGGAGCCGTCTATCTAGGTCTACTCTGTTTGCAAAGGCATGAAAATGCGTTTACATGATCGAATGTTATTAACAAAAATCTTAAGAATGACATCGTTTGTAACCATAAAAAGGACTATAATATCAATGTCGATCTTTAAGGCAGGTAACAGTTTAATGCAGAATGAAAGTCATACAGAAAGCCTAACAAGTAGCCAACTGTCTAAATGCTTGTTTATCTAAAATTCGGTTTAGAGGAATTTTACTATACCAAATGTTATATTCTTGCATTCGCATCTTATCGTTTGATTTCGTATTAAACTAACAAGGATGAAAATATACGAATTTGATTACATGAACTCTGAGCTAGACAAATTTATATTCGATAGTATTGTATTTAATTCTGATACATACGCGCAAATAAAACTGTATTTATTTTCCTGGCGCCCAAGGCCGTAGATTCTACAACGTCTATTACCAAGACTTGTAGCTATTATATTCCTTCATTCAGTGTATTGATACAGTGGAGTCGGCCGTCCTCACTTAGACAAACAGTGTGGTGCCAGAGCATTGTACTCTTGCTGGAATTTGTTATGCCGATTTTATATACAGTAAAACCTCTATATAACGGCCACTAAATTGTGCTTATTAGTTGTTATTTAGGGCAGATGGCTGCTTAAAGCAAGGTGAAGGTAAAACAGAACGCTCCAATAGGAGCGTTCTGTTTTACCTTCACCTTGCTTTAAGCAGCCACATGCCTTTAACACGTGCCTTTAAATACAAAATACTTGATGTAATTTAGTGGCCGTTATAGACAGGTATTACTGTATTCAGCTAAAACCTTTTCAATGCTGATATTTTTTCTTCAGATGGACGGTTCCAAAATTCAAACAATTAAGGCTTACCGCAAATATTCAGAGATGTTTTAAAAGAATAGTAACATGACAAACAGTGCAGCCCATGATGAAAAGGCTCCTCTAGGAGACCTATAATCTGGGTGTGCTCTGTTTGAAAAAGAACATAGGGACTCGGGCCCCGCACTGAAAATGCTAAATTCAATGGCGTCAGAGGATAGTTTTATCCTTAACACATCAACAACCGTGATCCTATACATGGGACATTGGCAAACATTTGAGACCCCGATCAGATAGCCAATCAAAAGTCCTCTGATGAAGACCTTCACTGTTTGCTGTACCAATCAATATCAAAGGTTGTCACCTGGACAATTTTCTTTTGCAGGGCTCCTCCGCAATGAAAAAAATGTATGGGTTTTACATTTCAATATGGAAAGGGAGTGAAAGGGTTAATTGAAAATGCCGTTAAAGCAATCCATTGCAAAGGTATGCAAGAAGCTACCAAAAACTGACAATGTGCATCCAGCTTAATAAACGAGTTAATAGGAGAACCTGAGTCCAAGGTTATAAAACTTCTAAATCCAAGTATCAGATTGGTCAGATTCTGAATGGTATCAGACTTAAGTGAAATATTTTATAACCTCTGGGCCAGGTGTCCTTTGCCCATTCCCTCATATTGATACCTTTTGACGCCTCTGCAGCTGTCATGTTTGGAAACCATTGTGATAAATAGAGCATTTGCTCTATGGGAGCAAATGCTCTATTTCTCACAATGGTTTCAAAACTACACAATTGTAAAAGTTCTCTTTTCTCTAGTAAAGGTTCCTTTCTGGTAGGTTTATTCAAAGAGGTTAGGTCTAAAAATAGCCTATGAGGTAATGGGTTAAATGTAGAGTAGATACGCTGCTCACAATTTTGTATCATTAACCCTTCACCTAATGAATATTCATGAGAGAACAAATGACCTTGAGTATGAACCTTTATTTTTCTAACCGCGATCTGACTCACGTTTGATCCACACAGCTAGGACCATTATGAGACGCATATTAACCCAGTGCTACATTACAGGTGCGGATCCAGGATTTCAGATTGGGGGGGGGGGGGGGGGGCGTAGAATGTGTTTTGGAGTGGGGCGTAGATATTTATGTTTGATGACATAAATAAATAATGTGTTGTAATACATGTTGAAAAAAGAGCTGTGTTAAAGGCAGGTAGCTGCTTAAAGCAAGGTGAAAGTAAAACAGAACGCTCCTATGGGAGCGTTCTGTTTTACTTTCACTTTGCTTTAAGCAGCCACCTGCTCTGAATACCAACTAATTATCACACTTTATTGGTCGTTATAGAGAGGTTTTACTGTATATAGATCTAAAATATTACTAAAAAATTGTTTTGGCAATTTATGGGGGGGGGGGGCGTACTCCGGCTCCGTCCCCCTCTAAATCCGCGCCTGCATTAGGATCCAAGATGTTTGACAATCGGTCATTTGTTTTCAAAATATTAATCATAGTGGAAGTATTACACACTTTAGCAATATTAATCATAGTGGAAATATTACACACTTTAGCAGATATTTTAATTACCTGCCCTACTCATTACGCATTACATGTATTTATCAAGACAGAAACTGTAGCATCAGATTCATATTATTTCATAAGAAAACAGAGTAGACTCTGACATAACGCTTATAATGATACTGACAACTGGGGAATGCTTTACCATTATAGATACTGTAGAATCACATTCAAATTATTCCATGAGCTAACCTAGTAGACGCTAACCTGACGAGCAGATCCTGACCAGGGTCCATGCTTATAAAGCTTTTTAGTTCTCAAGCTTTTCATTTGTCAGATTTGAGCCAAATGCTCAAATCTGACCAATCAAAAACTTGAGAACAAACTCAGACTCAACTAAAAATGTTTATAAGCATGGATACTGACCTCTCTTACAAGGGTCAACTGGTCTCGACCTATCCTGTTTTCAGAACTACAGAAGTACTATTATCAGGTACATGTTAAGTCAATGCACTTAAGTGCAAATATGTGGCCAATTTTACTTTGAAAAATGTTAAAATTAACCTCCAGGGAAATGTACAAGATACTGATATTCTAACTCTTAATATGCAGGAACCGATTATATATAAACCCTTGGAAACAATGTAGACCCAGATCAAGGGATCATTGGGAACCCCTTGATCAAGATATGCACAGTTTATCATAAATGTTATTTTCGTCAGTGACAAAGTCTGAAATAAATATTTTTCTCATTAGTATTCATTTTCTCATTAGTGTTCAGCGAGGAAGGAACCAGTGTAATCATTCAGCAGATTATGTGTTCAATCGCAAACCTGTGCTAAAGATAATGTCTTTACATTGTCTACCGTGAATGAATTCTTTACTCCATGAAGATTAGTGTAAACATTAACGACATTATGCATATTTTTTTATACAAATAACATTTTGATATGGCTTATCATCCTTGGTGGGAGCATAGAGGGATATTATTCAGTTGTATATTATCTTCCATAAAAGATAAACACAAAGGCATACCAAATGTTTCAGTTGGATTACCTTTGTGTTTCAGTGAGATACAGTGGTTAATCGATCCTTTTGCTTAGTCTCCGGGTCAGAACTTAGTCTTCATTGCTTCAGGAGTACTTTCCTGCACTATAAAACGCCCGTATGACCCATATTATGTAACATCCATTGTTACAAATAATTAAAACAAAACAATATGTCTCATCTGTTAGACAGACAGGATAATGTATAATCAGGTTTTGTTCGACCAAGACTGTTTGTATCATTGTGTGACATTCAACCCTTACACCATTGTAAAAATATAATTATGTATAAATTTGTTCCTGCTGCAGTTTTTACTACTTCCAATTCGATCAAGCTTTTGCGAAACTATTACATGTACCCAAGCGGCAAACAGTTTGAATCCAGATGAGACGCCGAGTAACTCGGCGTCTCATCTGGAACCAAACAGTTTGCAAATTGGAGAGTCAGGTTACTATTGGCAGGACAAGGATGACTTAATTTCGGAAACGTAGCTGTTGGTCATAAAAGCGATTTAATTCCTTTCCCAAATGTTCACAAAAATGTGTTATCAAATATCCACGTCAGTAGCAAGAAAGAACGAACTCGTTAAGTAACAAACATGCATGAGATACATTAGTATATGCAACGCTTTCACTTCAGATGTGGGATTTTGTGATCAGCTTTGTTAATATGTAGGATCAAGATGTAACTCTGCGTCTAACAAGGATCCTAACTGTCGGCCACTCTGGTTCTGTTGGTGTTTTTTTTAAACAAAAAGATATACATGTAAAGTGTAAGTTTCCATGCTGGACATGCATGTAGTGTCATTTGCAAACATTGTAGATTCAGATTAGAGGGGACACTAGAGGAGCTGTCTGATCAGGGTATGCACTGTTTGTCATTCAACCCCTTTAGCAAGTTCAATCCTTTCATACTGAGTGGACGCTAAAGTTAAACACTGATAGACGTATCCACTGTGGTAATGCAGGGTTAAAATAATAAATACGCCTTACAAACAGAGTAGACCCAGATCCGAGGCTCCTATAGGAGCCGTCTGATCAGGTTCTGATATGTTGGCTTGTAATATAACATAAATATGATTCTACAGTTTCTGTCATGATCAAAACGTCCCGTCCTCATGTGCTGTTATAACAAATTAGTCAAATTAATATTCATGACATCATTATTTCTGACATAAATATTCATGAAGGAAAGTGTTAAAAATAGAATCAGACGACTAAGTTAGCACATGACAATATGCGGCGTTGAAAGAGATAGCAAAATATGATGTTGGATAACAAATATGACATGACTTATCTGATGAATAATATTCATGACGAAAGGCAATCTTTATGAGTATTAATCAACCCTTTCCCAATTGAATAGTCATGTATCATGAATATTTTTATAATTGCATATATACACATCATGTTTTGGTATTGGTAGGGTCTGTAGCGTCAGATCTATTGTAAGTTTATAACCAAACTGAGCTGACCCTGATCAGACGGCTCCTATAGAAGCCGTCTGATCTGGGTCTTTTCTGTTTGCAAAGGCATAAAAGGTGTTTGTTCGAAGGAAAAATATAGTAAGTTTTAGTAATGAAGAATGGAAAACATTGTTTCGGTACGTGACCGCTTTCGCATGACGTTGATCCTGTATTAAGATGTATTTAAGAAATGAATGGCGTGCTCCCGGTGTTCATGAGGTTATGCAACGCATAGCTTTACGAGCAAAGTTAGTGAAGCCCGAAGGGCTTCACGTGAATCTTTGCTCGTAAAGCTATGCGTTGCATAACCTCATGAACACCGGGAGCACGTCATTTATTTCTTATATTTATATTCCATTGTATTTCTTATATTTCAACGGATTTTTTTTTTAAATATTATATACCGGTCACGTAATATACGCTATCTAGGTCGTTGCCAGGTTCGTTTCTAACGTAGTAGGATTGTTGGAGATAACGCTCCTTACGTCACGTGTACATAACACGGAAGTGACGTTACGTCGCTTGGGAACAGACGTTGATTAATAGAGTTTGAATGTAGTACGCAGAGAGAATTGAGAGAAGTAAATTGTGAAAGAAGAAGACGTGTCAATCATCTATTCCCGTCCCATATAGACAAGGATCTCTATATATGGTATGAAAAATAGTCCCAAACACATATTATAAATATAGAATGAATACAAGATTTTAATCAGTAAATTGTCCAGCGGAATTCTGGGAAAAGGAGAACCGACTCAAACCGGTATTGAAATGAACTTTCATGGGAAAATGCAACTTTCTTTTTAGAATAAGGTTATATAAGGACGTTGCAGGGCGAATGTAAATATTAAAGTGTATTGTCGCCGTTTAAATGACAATGACATGTAAACATCGGTTTCCATGGTTTGACGTCATATATAACGTATGATGCCATCTATGTTCTAAAGTGATCTTACACGTGTTACAGATCAGGGAATCTTAACCCGTTGTTCTAACTCGGAGATAATGGAAGGTATGTGAGAAACATATATCCTTCACGGAGATATATTCTAGGATTTGCATACTCTTTGAAAATGTCAACTAAAATCCAGATGTAATTTCCACTTGAAGTCCTTTAAGTAAATGCAATTGACATGAATAGAGTATAGAAGGTGAGAAAAGCACAATGCATGCATATGTAGAGAAATAAAAGCAGATTGATTAATTTAATCACTTGATAGTAGGGCACAGACAACCATCGAAACAACTCATCTGATCTGGTTATGCAAGATCCCGTTATCCTGATATTCTCGACCTGACAAGCATTTACAGGATCGGCGTTTTGAATATTCATGAAAGAAACATGACTATGACTATCAGGGTCTGCTCTATTTGCTTATGGAATAATGCAGAATTGATTATATAGTTTCCACTTTCACCAAAAGAAAGCATGGGTTTAATATGCCATTTTAAATAAAAACTAATCTAATTAGATTATTTCTTACACGAATATTCATGGAGTTATCACCCCCTACCCCGCTATCCATGACTCTATAGCCGCATTTGAAAACAGTTTATATCCACATTAGACGCCGAGTGACTCTGAGTATCAAGCTGTTTCAGAGTCGATCAAAAGATTCTCAAAAGCCTGTTTAATTCGGAAATCATTAAAATTTCAACAGATCAAAATCGAGAATTGATACACAAAAATTCAAAAAAGTAAGTACACCAAATATTGCAATCATGTTTCACATTCAGTGTTCTGACTTAAACATGTTCACTGCCAATTTAATTTCATCGGCCAAGATTATCACTTGTTTCAGGTTTCAAAATGAGTGTTCTTCATTTTTTTTACCCCGCCCTCCAAAAAAATAATAATAAAAAAATGATAAAATAAAAAAAAAACATATTATAATATTGTCAGATCTTTTGGCGCAACTCTGCATTTCGTCTTTATTCAAATTGATCGCAAATGTGATTAGAGGGTTAATACACGTTTTTCGAGCAATAACATCTGCAGTGTCCCGAGGGGCTGTTGTTGTCCCGAGCCCGACACAAACGCATATTTTCGTTATACTTGCATTAAACATTTTTCTGCTTTCCTGTGTTCGTTGAATTGATAAAAATACAACCATAACTATACGCTATTTCTTTGGCGGTTAATTCGATTTTATCTGTTACCGGGCACTGTTAAAACGCCGTAGTCATCGCGTCTTCTGTTGATATTCGGCCCTGCAAAAGTATAATCAAAACTGGCCAACAACTGCGCGTGAACGCGAGAATCGCATTGTTAATACATCTCACAGATGGCACAAAGGTATGTCTAGACCCAGATCAGAGGGTTTCTGTAGGAGGCCTATGATCAGAATGAAGACTGTTTCCTTAACCCAAGGATGTATATGGTTTATAACAGTACATTCTTTATGTGCGACCCATTTCTCCGTATGACCAATGAAACGCTTTGTTTGCAACCCATCTCTCCGTATGTCCAATGGAATGGTTTGTTTGAGACCCATTTCTCCGTATGACCAATGACATGCTTTGTTTCCGACCCATCTCTCCGTATGACCAATGAAATGCATGCTTTGTTTGCAACCCATCTCTCCGTATGTCCAATGGAATGCTTTGTTTGCGACCCATCTCTACGTATAACCAATGAAATGCTTTGTTTGCGACCCAACTGTTCGTATAACCAATGAAATCCTTGTATTGGTTTGCAATCCATATCTCCATATAACCAATGGAATGCATTTGTTTCCAAATTCTATATTTGGATATGTGTATGAGACTGAAAGGGTTAACTCATTTCCTGCTAGACTAATTTTAGACTCAACCTGTTTGAAAAAAAAAACGACAGGAAAGAAGCATTAACTAAGGAAAAGAAGACCATGGAGCAAATACTCTATTTATCACAATGGTTTCAAAACGTGACTTTTACAGAGGCTATAAAATGCGTCACTAGGGGGTGGGGTGTTAACAATTTTAGTTTCAATTATCCTTCTTATTTGTTACATTCAGGGAACTAATAGTAATGGAATAGTTTATTTACAAACCCTTGCGTATACAGTAAAACATCTCAAGTTGTCATCACAAAGGTCTGTAAGGTCTGTATTGATCTGTAAGGTAGATTGTAGCTCAATGGAGGTCAAAATTCATACAGAAAGCTCCTGCATTAAGCAACCACCTGCTTTTTAAGACCCATATGTTCAATAAATGAATAGACGCTTAGGACATATTCTCCTGAACACATTACTTCTCAGAAAACATAGAGATACGTGGTGGATTAACCCTTATCCTAGTGAATATTTATTTAAGATATAATGTCATTACATATATATTTCAATATTTATTAACTGAAGTTTTATAATGGCATAGGCACACGTGATATTTTGATATTGATAGAAACTGTAGAATCAGATCTATGTGATGCAATGAGCTGTGTATTCTGGGTCTACTCTGTTTGTAAAGACATGAAAAGAGTTGAAGGAAAGGGTTTGTTTTTTTAAGCTAAATTTACGATCATTCTCGTAAAAATGACACATGTTCTTTTACAAAATAATGATACAAACACAAGAACAAAAATAATCATGCGTTGTAAAGTTATAGAGAAGATGACAGTGATGAATATCAAATGTCCAATTTGATTGGCAGACAATACAGTGGTGTGTGCGATAAAGTTTTCACAAAACCAATATAAAACTGAGATTAATATTTTTTTTCTAAGAAAAGAGGTATTGGAAAACTCAAATCGTAGCTATTCGACAGTTTCCGAAGAACTCGGAAAAGTACCTTGTATATATACGATCTATAATTCAGCCATTTGATATGCAAAGATCGCATTTTCACAATAATAATTCATCATGCAAGACAAAAAGAGAAGCTGGAACGATTTCTAACGTTTAACCCTTCGGTAGCTATTCACGTCAATATACCTACCTTTAAATAGTGAAGACCCAGATGAGACAGCTCCTGCAGGAGCTGTCTCATCTGGGTCTGCACTATTTACAAGTTGATTGTGCAACCAGTGCACTCCACAGCAGTGATTACACAGCGAAATACTTGTACACAGTGAAGATATATGTAATTATACAACAGGGCCATGGGAAAAAAGGAGAACTGTATTTTAAAAATTCAGCAAGTGAAGGGTTAAATCATTTTACCTTTCAGAAAAACGCATAGTTTCTCAAATTTACATTTAAATCACTATTCCTGATTCTGCTACGCCATGTTTAAGGTTTGTTCTGATTCATGAAAACTAGTTGGTTGTGCAGTAAACTCTCTCTAAATCGGACTTTTATACAGAAGAACTCTCTAAATTGAACTTCTATACAGTACAAACTCTCTAAATTCATTTTCTATACATTACCAATTCTCTAAATTGGACGTTTGTACAGAATAACACTCTTACAATACCAACTCTCTAAATTGGACTTCTATACAGTACCAGCTCTCTAAATCAGACTTCGTTACACAGTAACTCTCTAAATTGGACGTCTATACAGTACCAACTTTCTAAATTGGACTTCTAAACTCTCTAAACCGGACTTATATACAGTAACAACTCTCCAAAGCGGACTTTTGTACTGTAATAACTCTCCAAAACGAACTTTTATACAGTGAATGCTCTCTTAACGGACGTGTATACATGTATAGTAAATGCTCTCTAAACCCCCTCTACACTGCACTAATATACAGGTAAACCACTCTACACTGCATTAATATACAGTAAACCCCTCTATACAGCACTAGTATACAGTTATCCACTCTACACTGCACTAATATACAGTTAAATCCCCTCTACACAGCACTAGTATACAGTCAAACCACTCTGCATTGCACTAATAGACAGGTAAACCCCTCTACACTGCACTAATATACAGCTAAACCACTCTGCACTGCACTAATAAACAGGTTAACCCCTCTACACTGCACTAATATACAGTTAAACCACTCTACACTGCACTAATATACAGTTAAACCACTGTAAACTACACTGATATACAGTTAAACCACTGTACACTACACTAGTGTACAGTTAAACCACTCTACACTACACTGATATACAGTTAAACCAATGTACACTACACTAGTGTACAGTTAAACCACTCTACACTACACTGATATACAGTTAAACCACTCTACACTGCACTAGTGTACAGTTAAAACCCCTCTACAATGCACTAATATACAGTTAAACCACTCTGCACTGCACTAATTGACAGGTAAACCCCTCTACACTACACTAATATACAGCTAAACCACTCTGCACTGCACTAATAGACAGGTAAACCCCTCTACACTGCACTAATATACAGTTAAAGCCCCTCTACACTACACTGATATACAGTTAAACCACTCTACACTGCACTGATATACAACTAAACCACTCTACACTGCACTAGTGTACAGTTAAACCACTCTACACTGCACTAATATACAGTTAAACCACTCCATACTGCACTAATATACAGTTAAACCACTCTACACTGCACTAATATACAGTTAAACCACTCTACACTGCACTGATATACAGTTAAACCACTCTACGCTGCACTAATATACAGTTAAATCACACTACACTGCACTAATATACAGTTAAACCACTTTACACTGCACTGATATACAGTTAAATCACACTGTACTGCACTGATATACAATGTACAGTTAAACCACTCTACGCTGCACTAATATACAGTTAAATCACTCTACACTGCACTGATATACAGTTAAACCACTCTACGCTGCACTAATATACAGTTAAATCACACTACACTGCACTAAATATACAGTTAAACCACTTTACACTGCACAGATATACAGTTAAACAAACTATACCCCGTACTAATATATACTAACATTCATCAACATGAGACTAATATACAGTAAGGCCCCTCTATGCTTGACTAATATACAGCGAAACCATTCTAAAAAGAATGATATAGAGTAAAGCCCCTCTACACTGCACTGATATACACGAATTACCCAATACACAGCACTAACGACCACTCTACACCGGACTGTAGAACCCGTTTACACCAGATCCGTATACAGTAAAACCCCTCTACACAGCACTAGTGTACAGTAAATCCCACCTACATTGCACTAACATACAGTAAGACACCTATATACCGGACAATGAAATACATCTATACCAGACCAGTATACACAGTAGACCCCCTCTACACTGCACTAGTATACAATTAAACCATCTACATTATAATAATATACAGAAAAGCTCATCTACACTGCACATATTTACAGGAAACTCCTATTCACTGAACTAATATGAAACTTACCTGCATTAAAACCCATCTACAATGTACTGATATACAATAAGCTCATATACGAGCGTACACTGCAGTTATATTCTGTAAATCCATTCTTTACTGCACTAAGATGCAGTGAAACCTTTCTACACTGCACTAATATACAGTAAAAGACCCATATCTCTATTACAGGACGTTCGAATTTGGATCTGGATCAATTTCCGATTCGACCGAGTTTTTGAGAAACAACTGACCGAATGTCAAACAACTTGGGTCCTGGAGACGCATCTAGATCCAAGTTGTTTGCCAAAATGTATGTGAAATCGCACCTTGCAGGATAATGTTTACCCTATATCTGCATAAAAACCCTGATACACTCCCATGTGACATGTTCGCAATCCCGTAACAGTCTGTTACTCAGGCAATTGTAACATTTCAAAAGAGATAAATCCATATAAAATATTTTAACCTAAAATCATGTGTTGTATTGTAATCCCCTGTCAATCCATTTCTTGACAAATTAAAGAAATATGAGGGAAAACTAATGTTTTTTTCTTCTAGAATATATCTCTAACAGTAGAGACTCCAACATCTTTAACAAACAGAGCGAAGGAATCGAGTACATAATACCTTTTAAATAGTGTAGAACCAGACTTAAAGACTCCCTTATGACTTCCTTGATCACGACCTGCAGTTTGTCTTAACAACACATTTAAGTATAAGTGTTTGTTAACCCTTTCCTCCATAAATACGCCTTTAGAACTACGCCTCTGTGAAAGTCACCTGCTGAAACCATTGTGATAAATAGAGCATTTGCTCCTATAGGAGCAAATGCTCTATTTATCACAATGGTTTTAAAATACAAAATTCTAAAAGTTTCCCTTTCCCTAGTTAATGCTCCTTTTCGGTAGATTTATTCAAATAAGTTGGATCTAAAAATAGCCTATGAGGGAATGAGTTTAATAAGTATCTAGAAAGAGAGGAGGCAGTTTTAAGTTGTCAGTGGACTCATGGTTCAACTAGTTTAGTCAACAATGCTGTGACTATTTGATTACGTGGAGTTATGTCATGCTGTAACTTCTCTTATTTCAGCTGAGAATTCCTTTAAAGCTAGGCACTGATAATATAGCCTTAGCCATTTCCCTGCTACACATTCATGTAAGAAAAGATTAAATCTTGTATAAGCTGAATGGTTTTAATGGCATATGTACATACAGTAAAACCTCTCTATAACGACCACCAAACTGTGTTAATTAGTTGGTATTTAGGACAGGTGGCAGCTTAAAGCATGGGGAAAGTAAAACAGAACGCTCCTATAGGAGCGTTCTGTTTTACTTTCAACTTGCTTTAAGCAGCCACCTGCATTTAACACAAACTATTTTATGTAATTTAGTGGCCGTTATAGAGAGGTTTTACTGTAGAATAGTCTTGGTATTGGTCGAAACTGAAGAGTCATGTCTATCATATGTTCATAATACACAAAGTAGACCCTGGTCAGGCGGCTCCTGTAGGAGCAGTCTGATCGTTGTCTACTCTGCAAGATTTGGGTCTTCTATTTTTGCAAATATGTGAAAGGGTATTTATATGAAGGAAAGGATTAACAGAAACATGTATTGGGTTAACACTCATACGGTGAATCCAATATCCACATCATTGTCTGAATATAACCCTGTCATGCGATTGTATTGTATAGCATATAAATAAATTGAACAGGCGAGGTATTGTCATAGTATTCATCAAAGGGAGACAAATCCTGCTCATGCTGCAAACATGCTCACTAAAGTACGTTAACGAAATGCAAAACATATGCTAAAATACTTGACTTTCTACTTTAAATATGATTATAATCATGTGTCAGTATTTGACTTAATTGTTGTCAATGCGATAGCTTCAAGGGCGTGGAAATCTGGTGTGAAACTAGCACACATTTTGTGTATAGTAAACCGCGAATTTCTCACCCCATTTTCCGGATATTGAATGCCACTTAAATATATATACTAGGGATGTCAACGGCTAACCGGTTAACCGGTTAATCGATCGGATGACCGATAATCGGTTAATAATATGATATTCGATTACCTGAATTAAAAAAATAAATATAATAAATGGGTAGTGTCATTCATTCTATAATATATATTATATACAGTTAACCTCCTCTAGCGCGACCACCAATAAGCGGTATAGGCCTCGCTCATGGAAGCTGGTGGTTACTTAATGCTAAACGACCGTTATGTAGAAAGCCAGGAGCTTTCTGCATAACTTTCCCTCTTCATTAAGCAGTTATCTGCTCTTATAGGAGCTCTCTGCATTACTTTCGTTCTTCATTAAGCAGTCAAGTGCTCGTATAGGAGCTTTCTGCATAACTTTAGTCCATCATTAAGCAGTCATCTGAGCATATATGAGCTTACTGCATTACTTTTGTCATTCATTAAGCAGTCATCTGATCATACAGGAGCTTTCTGCATTACTTTTGTCCTTCATTAAGCAGTCATATGAGCATATATGAGCTTTCTGCATTACTTTCGTCCTTCCTTAAGCAGTCATATGATCATATAGGAGCTTTCTGCATTATTTTCGTCCTTTATTAAGCAGTCATCTGATTGTATAGGAGCTTTCTGCATAACGTTCGTCCTTCATTAAGCAGTCACCTGATTGTATAGGAACTTTCTGCATTACTTTCGTCTATTATTAAGCAGTCAGGTGCTCCTATAGGAGCTTTCTGCATAACTTTCGTATTTCATTAAGCAGTTACCCTTTCCAATAGGAGCTTTCTGCATCATGTTCGTCCTTCATTAAGCAGTCACCTGCTCCTATAGGAGCAGCTTCTGCATTATTAAATGCTTTTAAATTTGATTTTTTGTGGACTAACTTTATTGTTTTGAAAATGTAAACCGTTAAACTGCCAATCGCGAATAAACTTGCATTTGGATCCTGATATATATCAATGTTCACCATGGTCTTATATGTTCATACGCAGTTTCTGAATAAAATAAAATGCAAAATTAATTAAATGAGTTTAATTAATAAAGAATTAATACAGATCGCATTTTAGGCAAATGTTTTAGCATGATGAAATTTAAGAAAATGGAAGTAGCAATAGAGTACAGAACAGACTCTCTAAATACTGATCAACTTTTCAACTGACGACAGGTTAATGCAGGGTGGAGGTAATACAGGACGCTCCCACAGAAGCGTTCTATATGACATGTATCCTGCAATGAAAGGGCACCTATCCGAACGTTCTGAATTATTCTTTATGAGAAGTCCGGTTAGAGGTGTTTTACTCTATATTTTGGTTATACCCCCATTCCACTAATACCCCCATTCCACTTAGCGGCGATTCCGCTACGCTTCGAAATTTTGGTAAAAACGCCGCGAATCGTAGCAGGAACGACAACAGCGCAGTAGAAACGCCCTGGTCGTAGTAGAAGCGTAACAGAAGCTTCTTGATCGCCACTTCACGGCGATTGTTTTGACCTTGCTCAAAACAATCGTAGCGGCATCGCCGTTGACTCGAATCGCCGCGAAAGCGTAGTAAGAAATTCCTGAACGCAGCAGTATCGTAGCCGCAGCGTGAGTAACGTAGCGCAATCGCAATCGCAAGCGCATCGCAAGCGCATCGCAACAAAAGCGTCGAGATATTTGTCCGCATATAAATGTGTTTTTTTACAGAGTAGACCCAGATCAGAGAGCTCCTATTAGATCCGTGTGATCAGGGTCTGCTCTGTTTGCTTATAACATGATATAGATATGGTTCTACAGTTTTTGTCAAAGCAAAAACATTTCTTAAAAAGGTTAAATTTTAAAAATACAGCTAATAAATATTCATAAGATCATTATTACTTACATGGATATTGAACAGGGAAAATGTTAATGCTTGAGTAACCCCATAGGAAGACTTAGCAAAAAGAAGACCTAGATCTGGCCGAACACTGTGCTTTTCTTGATCTGGGTCTTCAAAACAAATTGATACATTTTCTTCGAAGGATGATGGTCGAAAGAAGTTTAATCACCTATTTTATATAGAAACGTTCCAAAAGCGCAACGGAAGGGAAGCTCTTGCGCTTAGATCGAAGCAAGGTCGTAACAGCAACGTAGTAAGCGTAGACGAAGCGTAGCCTGAAATCCCGTGTCGTAGTGGAAGCGTAGTAGAAGCGTCAGGGAGAGACCTCAAGCACCGTAGAAGCGCAGCAACGTCTCAAAAGGGACCGTAAACAGCGCAGCGAGATCGTTATCGAAGCGTACTATAAGCGTACTGGAAACGCCCAAGTCCCAAAATTAGGCACATGACGGCGCTTCTGCGGCGATTTGGAAGATTTTGGAGAAGCGCCATGATCGCCATTAGCGCAGTGGAACCGCCGCCCAGTGGAATGGGGGTATTAACAAACAGAAAGCCCTTGTCATATTTCACAAAACTGTCAGCCAAACAGCCATAAATACGTCAGGCGAATCTTTTCAGAGGAGCAGTTTATTTCATAATGCACACATACAGTGTATTATCAATGATCGAAATCAACCATCGTAGCCGCAGTCGCAAATCATTTTGACTCATCTATGATGAGTCAAAACTAAGTAAACATGTTATAAACTGGAGTTCAAGCACCAGATATATAGCTTTACAGCAGTACGAAACTGAAACTGTTTTCTGACATACACGTCTGGAGAAAAAAAGAAATAAATGAAATATTATTGTACTCTATTCAGACCGAAAACTGCCTAGCATTTTGTTTACACTTATCAAGATATTCGCGACCTGTATCTCATTTGCATACAACTTGGACCCTGATGAGACGCCGAGTTACTCGGCGTCTCATCAGGATCCAAGCTGTTTGACACTCAGTCAAACGTTTCTCAAACGTTTGATAGAATCAGAACTTGTCAAAATTGAACTGTATTCAATTTTGAGCAGACGTCATTTTGTTACAAAAGTTAAAGGGAATTGATTGATGGAGCTAAGTTAGGGATTACAAAGAAGAGACTTAGTTTACTGTTATCGGTTGAACTGTTTGTTATCAGTATATCATGGGACATTATTTTCTTCGACTGATTTAAGAGCAATCAGACCATTTTGTCTACGGAAATCGAAAAGAGCTTTTAAAATTATTGGAAAGTATAAATGAGGTCGTATGTTTCTGTTCTATCATATTTTCTGTCTCGTGTGTACTGACCCAATATGTACTTTTATGGTTGAAAGGCGATGCATATTTATTGGGTAATTTGCTACATGTATATAATACAGTAAAACCTCTCTATAACGACCATTAAATTACACCAAGTATTTTGTGTTGAAGGCAGGTGGCTGCTTAAAGTAAGGTGAAAGTAAAACAGAACACTCCTATAGGAGTGTTCTGTTTTACTTTCACCTAGCTTTAAGCAGCCACCTGCACTAAATACCAATTAATTAACACAATTTAGTGGTCATTATAGAGAGGTTTTACTGTATATATAAGTTGTTGTTATATACCTATATCTGTAAATCAGTTATTACGAAGATAAAATAAATATTCGAAACCTTTCATAGACACAATTAACCACTTATTTAATGAATATTCATGTGAGAAGTAATTGTATCTTGAATATCAATTAGATTTGTTTTAAATGGCACATGGACCCGGGTATGTTTGACTATATTTAAAGCTGATTATATTATTTCATAAGCAGATAAACATGTAACAGGCCAAGATCAGGTGGCTCCTACGAGAGACTTCTGGTATGGGACTACTCTGTTTGCAAATGCATAGAAAAGCACTTTTATGATTCAATGCATATTCAAAGAAAAACAGTATAAATACACGAATATTAATGAGCTTAATGTTTAAAATGGCGTACTTATAAGAAACGTGTTGGCACTGGTAAATACTGCAGAATCAGATCTATATAATTCCATAAGCAAATAGAGCAGAGCCTGATTCTCTAGAAGTCAATGGCTTTCAGTCTACTCTGTCTGCCTTATAATGTGTATCTATAGAGCAATAGGTTAAGATAGTGAACCCTCATTATACCGGCATTCGTTACAATGGCATCCTCGTTATACCGGCAGTATGCATTGAAACAAAATTACCGTTAAGTCTTTGAAACAACCACTGAATAAATAGGTGCAATGCCAATAAGACAGGTGATCGCTTAATGCAGAACACAAGAAGGGTAGAAAGCTCCCTATGGGAGCTGTTTGTACTTCTTGCGTTCTGCATTAAGCGTTCACATGTTGATACTAGTTTAAATCTGGCCATATGTTTCCTTTCCTATTTAAACCCGTTATAACGACAACCTCGTTATACCAGCAAACTGTCTGAAAACAAACACCTCCGTTGTAATGAGGGTCCACTGTACATGAGCGTTAGTGACTTTAAACGCAGGTGAACATTTCATGCAGAAGGAAAACAATGAAGAAAGCTCATTCTGCAGAGGAAGATATTTACTGTATATTGTATGTTATATTAGGGAGGAAGAGGTTATACTGTATACCTCCTGTAACATTTGGAAGGAAGATGTTATACTGTATACCTCTTGTAACATTTGGAAGGACGATGCTATACTGTATACCTCCTGTAACATTTGGAAGGACGATGTTATACATGTACTGTATACCTCCTGTAACATTTGGAAGAACGATGTTATACTGTATACCTCTTGTAACATTTGGAAGTACGATGTTATACTGTATACCTCCTGTAACATTTGGAAGGACGATGTTATACATGCACTGTATACCTCCTGTAATATTTGGAAGGACAATGTTATACATGTACTGTATACCTCCTGTAACATTTGGAAGTACAATGTTATACTGTATACCTCCTGTAACATTTGGAAGGAAGATGTTATTCTGTATACCTCCTGTAACATTTGGAAGGAAGATGTTATACTGTATACCTCCTGTAACATTTGGAAGGACGATGTTATACTGTATACCTCCTGTAACATTTGGAAGGACGATGTAATACATGTACTGTATACCTCTTGTAACATTTGGAAGTACGATGTTATACTGTATACCTCTTGTAACATTTGGAAGTACAATGTTATACTGTATACCTCCTGTAACATTTGGAAGGACGATGTTATACATGTACTGTATACCTCCTGTAACATTTGGAAGGACGATGTTATACATGTACTGTATACCTCCTGTAACATTTGGAAGTACGATGTTATACTGTATACCTCCTGTAACATTTGGAAGGAAGATGTTATTCTGTATACCTCCTGTAACATTTGGAAGACCGATGTTATACATGTACTGTATACCTCCTGTAAAATTTGGAAGGACGATGTTATACATGTACTGTATACCTCCTGTAACATTTGGAAGGACGATGTTATACTGTATACCTCTTGTAACATTTGGAAGTACGATGTTATACTGTATACCTCCTGTAACATTTGGAAGGACGATGTTATACTGTATACCTCTTGTAACATTTGGAAGGAAGATGTTATACTGTATATGTACTGTATACTTCCTGTAACATTTGGAAGTACGATGTTATACTGTATACCCCCTGTAACATTTGGAAGGAAGATGTTATTCTGTATACCTCCTGTAACATTTGGAAGGACGATGTTATACATGTACTGTATACCTCCTGCAACATTTGGAAGGACGATGTTATACTGTATACCTCCTGTAACATTTGGAAGGAAGATGTTATACTGTATACCTCCTGTAACATTTGGAAGGACGATGTTATACTGTATACCTCCTGTAACATTTGGAAGGACGATGTTATACTGTATACCTCTTGTAACATTTGGAAGTACGATGTTATACTGTATACCTCCTGTATCATTTGGAAGGACGATGTTATACATGTACTGTATACCTCCTGTAACATTTGGAAGGACAATGTTATACATGTACTGTATACCTCCTGTAACATTTGGAAGTACGATGTTATACTGTATACCTTCTGTAACATTTGGAAGGACGATGTTATACTGTATACCTCCTGTAACATTTGGAAGGACGATGTTATACTGTATACCTCCTGTAACATTTGGAAGGACGATGTTATACTGTATACCTCCTGTAACATTTGGAAGGAAGAGGTTATACTGTGTATCTTTTGTTACATCGGGGAGAAAAATGTTATCCCGTATACCTCCTGTAACATTGGGGAGGAAGAGGTTTTACTGTATACCTACCCTTACATTGGGCAGGAAGACGTTTTACAGTACCCTGCCTGTAACATTGGGTAGGAAGAGGTTTTATTGTATACCTACCCTAACATTGGGTAGGAAGACGTTTTACAGTAACCTGCCTTTAACATTGGTCAGGAAGATGTTTTACTGTATTCACCATGTAAAAGTGTCGATGGTAAGGTGTTTCGGACAGTAGAACCTGTTCTAAGCGGTCATTCATTTATTGAACACAGGAGTCTTAAAACGCAAGTGGTTGCTTAATGCAGGACAAACGTAGTGCAGAAAAAGCTCTTATATGCGACTATTGCATTACTTGTGACCTGCAGTAAGCAACCACCTGCCTTACAGATCCATAATTAGAATTATTTTTTATGGCTGCTTAAAAGAGGTTATACTGTATACCATCTGCAAGAGTGGAGAATAAGAGATTCGTAAGAGCTCTACAAATCTATACAAACAATTTGAATACAGACAGTGAAGGAACATTATAACTGAAACCATTTAATGAGTTTATTCGAAATTGGTAATCTTTCATTAAACAGACAGGAAAAAACATTGTAATATATGGTAATCAGTTGAACTTGCCTGCTATAAGTAAAACCAGGATCAATCTGTGCAAGATAACTATACTTAAATATGCAAAGAAGTGGCTTATGTCATGCATGAATCAAGAGTAGAACTTTATATTTCCTTTTGGGATTGTATTTCTAGTGAAATGAAGTCTCTCTTTATAAACATTTAGCGATATTGACGAGAACTGCATGTTCATTTAGAATGCCTGCCGTATCCAATCTGATGAACACCAATACAAAACTACCGGTGTTGCCCTATAGTGTGCTGCAAAAAAGGTTGCGCCTACTCTACATTATTTCAAAATACAGTAAAACTCCTCTAAATCGACCATTAAATGAGGAGACGTAAGTGTTTTATTGGGTTGCGTAATGCAGGATGAAAGTAATACAGAAAGCTCAAGCAGGAGCTTTATGCATTACTTTCGTCCTGCATTAAGCTACCACCTGCCTCATAGACCCAGAATAATACCTCATTGTGATGGTCGCAATTAGAGGGGGTTTACTGTAAAATGTACAGTAAAGTCTCAATTAACCGGGATTTCATAAGAAAAACAATTGGGTCATTTAAGGTAGGTGTTTTCACGAATTTGCAAACAGAGTAGACCCAGATCAGACTGCCATTTGAATTTGATATATCCGTTTCTTTACTTTCTAAAATGGCAACAATGTTCTGTCTTACATAATCCATTAGAACTTGGAGCTTTTTTTTGAGCTTTAGGAGCTTTCTGTATGACTTTCGACCTGCATTAATCTGCCACCTGTCTGACAGACCGACACTGTCATTAATTTTAACGTCCGGTTTATACAGGTTTTACTGTATAATGAAGTGATCTGTAAAACTGCAATTAGAGTGCTAACCACTTTCCTAATGAACCGTTCTGCGTGAATTGGTCACCTCGAGAATATCCATCAACTTAGTACGTAAATATGTAAAGATAATTTTGGCATAGGAAAAACGTATAGAATCAGATCTTAGACTATTTAATTCAATAAACAAACAGACCAAGCTCTAATCAGACGGCTCCTACAGGTGCCGTCTGATCTGGGTCTACTTTGGTTGCATATTTGAAGCGTTAAAAGGCATCTTTATGGAGTAAACCTTTAACCTGCTTTTAACCTTTAGCCTGCTAAGCAAATTAGATTTTTTCACCTATTTCATTTTTAAAATTCAAGCTATAATCAATTTGTCTACCAAAAATGCGATCAGGGTGTCAAACAGTTTGGACCCTGATGAGACGCCGAGTTACTCGGCGTCTCATCTGGATCCAAACTGTTTGAATAAGTATTCACTTATCCGCCCATAGCAGGCTTAAAGTTAATGACACTGATATGTATTTTAAAGGATTATCCCGCACCAGACATCTGGTTAACTATGAACTTGCCCTTTCTTTGTAATACCATACAAAATAATCAGACTTAACCCATTCACGCTGAATTGAGTGGACTAGCCCGTCAGTGTCTTAAAGTCCACTCAGTATTAAAGACAAACATGCTACAGGATTTGAAATGACAGGCAGTGCAGATTCTGATCATAGGGCTCCTCTAGGAGCCCACTGATCTAGTTGTACACTGTTTGCAAATACGATGACATTGGTGTCCCGTATTTAAAGGGTTGATATTGCCAAACAGTGGCCTATGAGGAGAAAAAATAAATAACAGACATAAATATCCCGACAGATAGAGCCGTTAGCAAGATATAAAATCCTTTTTATTCCGTTGAGTAATATTAAAACGATATTCAAACCCATCTAGAAGTCTGTACAATACCAATATCAGACAGATATTGAACACGTTAATAAACCCAACACCATTCTCATCGAAACAAGATCCACCGTCCTCGAGTATCTGTAGTTTTTAAAATAATATCGTTGTAAAAGTCATATGGTAAAACCTCTCTAATGTGACCATAAAACAGAACAATATACCCTGTCTTAATCGGCCATCAAAAAGAAGTCTAACTACGGGTCTGTAACGGAGTTGGTAGCTTAATACAGTTCAAAAGGAATGCAGATAGGTCCTATAGGAGCTTTCTGCATTTGCTTTGCCATGCATGAATCAACCACCAGCTTTTAAGATGCCTATGTTTGATAAATGAATGGCCACTTACGGTAGGTTCTAATGCATACGGATTGGTCTAAGAAAATACACTGTTACACAGTATGTATGGCAACTATACAGGTACCCCTTTTAACCGGACGTTAAATTTAACCCTTTCACCGCCACAGTCGTGTAAATCCACCACGACAAATAGTGCAGTCCCAGATCAGACGCCGCCTTTTCAAGGCGGCGTCTGATCAGGGACTTCACTATTTGGCTCAATCTCTAGTTCTATATATGTGCTTTATTCCTTTGAAATTTGCATTTATTTATCTCATTTCCTTATTTTACTGTATGATTTAACAAAGTTGGATTGCAGACGACAGTTAGAAATTTGGCGCCGAAAGGGTTAAGTTGGAGGCATACTATTCCTAATCTGGACAATTTCTCCAGTTCACAGTCTAATGCCAATCAAAAGTAATGTTCAAGCTCCTGTATGAGCTTTCAGCACAACTTCCAACCTGTACTAAGCTGTCATGCATGTTTCTAGGTATGTGTAGAAATACATTTGCAACAGTTCTGTATGGTATTTTTTGGAAGGACCGAACTTTTACTTCGAGTTATCCCAAATTTCGAGTTATCCGGGTTCGCGATATCTAAATTCAAATGTAGTTCTAAACCATACTCTAGTTTTGAAATTTAAGGACACATGCCCTTTATCCGAGAAACATATTTTCGTAAGTTCTAATTTTACACCCAGTTTTATGTTTGAAATGCATCAGATATAAACATATAATTATGTAACTTAGAACTTATGAAAACTAGTGTTTAGAATAGAGATATACAGTTCCATTTGCAAACCTAACATACCCTGATCAGACGGTTAATACAGGGTCAGTTTGGTTTGCAAACACATAATGATATGTAAATATGCATTTAAAAGGTTAACAATTTAGTGCCCAGTGTCCCTTTAAATGGGCATAGGCAAACAGTGTAGACTCAGACACGAAGGTTCCAGGAGGAGCCATCTGACCAGGGTCTGCATTGTTCGATGAAACAACCAATGTCCATGTCTTGTTCCAGCTAATATTTGGTTTGCTGTGCCCCTCTCCACATGAAAAATGAATGGATTTAATTCCAAAGTAAGGTCTGGACGGCATTTCTATACAGTGCTCCCTCTCTACAACAACACCCTTTGGGATACGAAGATTGTATGTGTTGTTCAGAGGGAGTTGTTATAGGGAGGGAAAATCAAACATAATTAGCTTGTTTACAGATCCCCAGATAAAGGTTTATTTCTAGAACTAAAACCGTTATGCCTCCATCAAACCCTATGTTGTGACCACTCTTTAGAATTGTCACAAAGCCATAAAGAAAATACGATGGAAAAAAGTTGTTTCTGGAGCCTTGTTGTTTCGGAAACAGTGACATGCGTTGTTGTAAGGAGGGAATCGTTATTGAGAGGGCCGTTGTAGGGAGGGAGCACTGTATATAATATGGACAAGAATCGGTTAAGTGTTTACTGAGGAGTTAGATCGACCTACATAGAATCAGATTTGGGCTATGGCATTTTGTAAATATAGTTCAAGGAAAGTCGGGAAACGTGTATGTGATTTTCTTTTCATGATGAGGTTACTGTATTCTGGTGGCTAAATTGGATTATTTGATGGCGCTTTAGCGTTGCAACATTTTACGTGTATGTCCACAAAACTGCATTCTATAGAGAGTTTTTTGTTTGTTTTCATATAATTTTGGCGCGTGTATAATAATCATTGATTCCATGTCAAAAATAGAAACTAGCGCGCAGATAAGTAGCAGATGACTCAAGGATGCACACACTTTGAATTGCCTAATTTTCTTGGCATTAGAAATGATATGTTTTTGCTGTATTTTAAAACCAGTACAAACAAGTACAGTATACCGACAATCATGCCATTCTAATTTTAACCATTTCGTCGCTAAATTTCCAATTGTCGTCTGCAATCCAAGTTTGTTAAATTATTCAGTAAAATAAGAAAATGAGATAAATGAATGCAAATGTCAAAGGTATAAAATACAGATATAGAAATAGAGAAATAGAGATTGAGACAAACTGTGAAGTACCTGACCAGACGCCGCCTTTAAAAGGCGGCGTCTGATCTTGGACTGCACTATTTGTCGTGGTGCATTCATGCGACATAGGCGGTGACAGGGTTAATCTGAAATAACGACTGTCCGTATTTATTTGAAATCGTCAGGTCAAGACTAATTCATTTCCAAGTCCAGTTCTCACAAGCAAATACACGTATAGTGTATATTACCCATAACCTTTTGTAGGACTTACAAAATCAGTTTTGATTCAGATCAAACATATTTGGCACAGTGTTTCATCATGGTCCAAAATGAAAACATTGTAAGAAAGTCTGATTCTGTAGACAAAAGTTGCTCTCAATGAAATTTATGTTTATGTACGAAAGGCCAATTGCGAATTTGCCTGAAAAACCTTATTATATATTATTTTTCTCTTTTCGTACGGCACGCGTTTGAGTCAAAAGCATCTAGTGTTATTATTGAATGACATTGAAGACATTTATCTTGTTCGGTGCCATTTTGTTGTCTGCACATAATATAGCCTGCTTTAAGTTCCAGAGTGGACTTTTCTTGAATTTCTTCTCTAAACCATAACTGGTGTATTAAACAATTTGGCTCCTGATCAGAAGCCGAATTACTGTGCGTCTCATCTGGATCCACACTGTTTGCAAATATAATCACACATTCGCCCATTCCAGCAAGTTCTGTCAGTAGCAACTTCCACGGTGAAAGAGGACCGGTCAAGGTTGTTTCTAGCAGAGTCAAAACTATGCACATGCATATTCATTACAAAATTACTTTCACCCATTTGTTCCCAGTGGATTCTTCCATGCTTATATATTGGATTAGTCTATCTTTTATCTAAGGGGTGTCTGGTCTAAATGTTTTCATTTTTGTTTTATTTTATATTGAATTTCCTATCAGCAAACAGTGTAGACTCTGATCAGACGCCGCATTATGCGGCGTCTGATCAGAGTCTACACTGTTTGCCTACGTCCCATATATGGGATCGTGGGAGCAAATGGGTTAATATAGCAGCATGTGTAACAGACGATTATACGTTAGTGACACATGCCGGTAACAGGCACCAAAATGCAACGACTGGTGGCTGATCATGTCAAAAGCATTGCTTGTTATGACATTGTCGCAAATAGACTATCTTTGTGGTATTTGCACTGTGTAACCTTGAAGCAATGGCACTTCCTGATGGCAATATATCATTGTGCGTACTCAGATACTAAATAGGCCATTTTTCCACCAAACCGTATGTTGTGACCACTCTTTAGAATCGTCGTCACAACATCGAATTTAGTGGAAAAAATAAAGGAGTTTTTTGTTGGAAATGTTTTAATTCACGTGTCTTATCTCTCATTAATCTTGATCCTGTAATGGACTTCAGTGTTCAAAGTTTGTTTACCTTGCATTTTCATTTCAACAACACGGCCGGCGTATCAGACAGTTTAGATCCTGAACAGGTGACGAGTAAGTGAGCATCATATCTGGATCCAAACTATTTACATTGGTAATCACATATCCGCATTCAGCAGGCATTCAGCAGGCTGAAAATCAAATATAAATGTGAAATAATGAACATAAGACAGCAGCAAACTAACTACATTGTATTAACTTCAGAGATAAACGAAATGGATTCGACGCATTCTGCTTATACTGTGATTCATTGCGTATTTATTGAAAGCAGTTTGCTAGTGTAATATACGTTCACCACAATGGTGTCTTGAACAGGACAAAGCGAAGTGAACACCGCATAATGTCTCTGTAGAGTACACGCATTTGGCTCAGGCACCATGGCTGTTGTTTCATCTGAAACATTGACACTGCTGAGCACAGTACGGTTAGAAAAAGGAAGAAACAACAAGCCAGAGAGTCGGACAGTTTGTTGTTTATCTTGATCAAAACTGTTTGCAAATATTATCACGGATAAGGGGTTTCAGCAGGGAAATATTAATAAAAACCCTTTACGCTAGCGGAGGATGTCTTTGTGGGCAATATTTAGACGTTGTCTCAGTTTATTATCCAATGATAAGCAAAACCCGACAGAAGTGCTTATTTTATTCAAACCATTGATTTGATTTGAAATTCGCACGCTATTGTGTAACCCTATACTCAACGGACTTTTCTTTTACCACCTTTACACACAGGGTCGACCTGTACTGGAGTCATCTGATATGGGTCTGCTCTGTTTGCTTATGGAATAATGTAGATCTGATGATATAGTTTCTGACATGGCCAGAGTTAGCTACGTTCATTCGCTATTATAAAACTCCGTGTTCGAGATATAAAGTTCAACGGCATTCTCAATACATAAATACAAACAGTTCTTACGGGAGTCATATCTGATTTCGGTCTAAGCTGTTTGCACATGTGTTAAAATATGGAACTCTGAATTAATTGGTTACACTGTTAATAAGAATTGTATTGCTCATGCAACGAAGTAAGTCTATTTTGCCATAATGCATGGTCACCTTTAAAGTGATAGTATCTATAGTTCGATTTCGAGTGCTGAGCCATGACTGCAGTTTTCTATTTATAGAAGTTGCAACCATTCTAATTTATGGTTAAGTGGACAATGGTTGTCACAAGAAGCTCGTAGTAATCGTGCAGTATTAGTATATACAGTAAATCCTCTCCATAACGGCCGCTAATTAAATCAAGTATTTTGTGTTAAAGGCAGGTGACTGCTTAAAGCAAGCTGAAAGTAAAACAGAACGCTCCTAAAGGAGCGTTCTGTTTTACTTTCACCTTGCTTTATGCAGCAATCTGCCCGATATACGAACTAATTAACACAATTTAGTGGCCGTTTTAGAGAGGTTTTACTGTATATGCTTATTACTTGTCTGTATAACCACAGGTAACTCCGAAACAAAAACCTGGCTTGTGACGCGTTTTACCTCTACGGTTGGACTGGTCCTAAAGGTCACAGCTCACGGGTCAAAATCGAACTATACTTGCAACTTGTTTTAAAAATGCATAACAAATACATAAAACATTTGTTTATATCACAAGAAAACCTGTCGAAAAAGAAACAACATTCACCGGTTTGATATCGAAGACTCGATATATTTGGCAATGTATTAGTATTTATTCGGCTCGTGTTTTAGCTTCGTTAACTGTTCGACAAAGGTCGACAATATTTTGCTGTAGAAGAAAAAATATAAGTATCGATGGAAACGTTTATTTGTTTGTATCACAGGGACATTTTTCGATATAAGTTAAAATTGACAATCTTCATCAATAATGATTGAACACATCAAATGCCAAGTTTAATGACATTATCGAAAGTATGCGTTCATTGTAGGGGACGATTTCGGTAGTAAGTTCTGCGCAGCTTTTTGCGCCGAATACTCTCTACAAGGGAAACAACCAGTATCGGTATTCTGGATGACACTAATTTCCAACGACTTATTTCGACCAACATTTACAAACCTTTAATGTGTCAACAATTTCGATTACACGAGAAAATTACTAAACGATGATTAGCTGAACGTATAAAAACTTAAAATCAAACAGGAAAATCCGGTACGGGAGTATGATAAACAAATTGGTACGACGTCATAGCAATGTGACGTCATTGACGTCGCCTATTTTGGTGTAATTTTCCTGGGAGAGCACCACCACTAAGTGATGAATTGAGTAATTACTTAAAAACGAAGCCTGCAGCCCACACATTTCTTTTTGATTTCATGTTAAGGGTACTATGAAGCACAAAATGTGAAATTTTGAAAAAAAACATCTTGGATAAGTTTCTTAGAAATTTACAAAAATATCACCGATATCATGATTTTTGTACTGTCCTATATGTAACAGGCAGGAATCACGCTTATGTTTATTTCATGGTAATTACTCAAAAATAAAGTCTGTAACCCCCTCTTTTCTTTTTTTATTTGAAATCAGCATACTTTAAACAACAAAATATTAAAAAAATATCTTGGAAGGAAACAAACTGTAGAAATCGTCTTTAACTCTCCAATTTTACAAGGTAAACCAGTCCATTGTTTGTGAGGGATTCCTTGAAGTAGGCCATATGCTGATGAAGAACTTTGACAATGACCGATATAGCAATCCGTGCTGCCTCAGACAATGGCTACTGTCTGTATACTGTAGAACCTGTTTATTTTGGTTATGGCAGAAACTGTAGAATCAGATCTGTGTTATGCCATAGGCAAACAGACAAGACCCTGACCAGACCGCTCTGACAGGAGCCGTATGGTATGAGTCTACTCTGTTTGCAAAGGCGTCCAAATGTCTAATGGAGTCAAAAAAATAAAATACCACCTGCTTTAAAAGACACGACTATACATGTATTCAGTGTGTGCTTAACACTCAACTCCATGCATATTTATGAGTTTAACGCCCCTTCTTTGCATATGTATATCTTAATTAGTATTTCCGTAAATAGTAAATATAATTGTAAATTGTTTAATGAAAGGCGGACCTAAAAGACGCTTAGTGCAAATAGGAGCTGTCTGATTTGGGTCTACATTGTTTGCAAGAAGGTGTAGAAAAGCGTATCTATGGAGTAACGTTTTAATAGGAGTCCTACTGTATGGCAGTACAAGTCAAGCAGTATGAATAACTGAATTTCGAATTGCCACTGTTTGATCCTGGGTTTGTTATCTTCTTGATACACATTCATATACACAGATAACTCAATTAGCTTCGACCAGCAAATACGACAGAATTGACACACTTCCTTCATTCTGATAACTGTTCATTTGGTACATTCACTCAGACATCGATTACTCACATACAAAATTATATATCCGTATTGAACAGACTTTGGGAAATCATTCGGGAACATGCTGAACTGGATGACATCCTAAACATTCAGCCTGCTGTGTAGGAGAGTATGTGATTACCTTCACAAACAGTTTGGATCCAGATAAGACGCCGAACAACTCGGCGTATCATCAGGTACCAAATTATTTGCCACTCGGTCTGTAACAAACCTATGGTTTCTCAAAAGCTTAGTCGAAAAGTCTAAATTGTACAAATTTTGAGTAGATCTAATTTTAATTTTAAAGCAGGGCAAGACCGAGCATGCTAATCTAACTATTGTCTTTCATACAATCGGGACTTTGTAGGCTAATTTACATAAACACGCGATATGAAGAACTGTTACAGTAAAACCGCTCTAATCAGAAATTGCAGTAAAAATGTTGATCTTTTTAAGGCAGGTGGCTGCTGAAAGCTGGATGACATTTATGCAGAAAGAAGCTCATTTGGTAACTTCCTGCATTAAGACATATATATACCGGCAATGATACAGATTTGAACGTCTGTTTAGGTAGGTTTTAGTGAGAGAGCGAGTGAGATCGGTTTAACGGCACAGCGACACTAACGGTTTTAGTGTAGTGTATTTACATGACATTATACAGTTTTAAGAGTATACGCCATTACTGTGTAAGTATTGGCAACGCTTTCCCCCATTATATCGAAATTACAGTTGACATCCTCTGAGGTGACCGCATCATGACTATAGACAATGTATGGTTGTTATTAAACCCTCGCTTGCTATTCACGTCAATATACGTACCTGTAAATAGTGAAGACCCAGATGAGACAGCTCCTGCTATTTACAAGTTGATTGTGCAACCTGTGCAATCCATATCAGTGATTGCACAGCGAAATACGTGTACACAGTGAAGATATATGTAATTATACAACAGGGCATGGGTAAAGAAGGAGAAATGTGTTTTAAAATTCAGCAAGCGAAGGGTTAAAGATATTAAAGATAACATGTGTATAAATAACGAGTTTTAAAGATACAATAGAACTTGTCTTAAGCGACCATCAAAAGGAAGTATAATTATAGGCTTATAAGGCATGTGGTAGCTTAATGCAGGGCAAAAGTAATGCAAAAAACTCCTATAGAAACTTTATGCATTACCTTTGCCCTGTATTAAGTAACTACCTGCTTTTTAAGACTCCTATGTTAAATAAATGAATGATCGCTTAAGAGAGGTTCTACTATATCTCAGAACCATTGAAACAATACTGTTTCCTTCCATAATTTATATTGTAAAACGCATTTGTGGATTTATAGTATCGGTTCACATCACCATTTATCATTTCTTGTTCTTGAACAAAACCATTATGCGATTTTACGGTGACATAAGGCAATGGAATGGGTGAATGTTTACTAAACACACGGGGAATAACCTCGGCAACATCGGTACTTTAACCCATTCCCTCATATTGACGACTTTTGACGACTCTGTAGAAGTCACTTTGTGAAACCATTGTAATAAATTTAATGCTCTTTTTATCACAATGGTTTCAAACTACAAATTTTAAAATTTTCCTTTTCTTTAGTTAATGCTCCTTTTCGGTAGATTTATTCCAAGAGGTTGGGTCTAAAATAGCCTATGAGGTAATGTGTTAAATCTAACCACTGTCATTAATTATCAATTAGTTATTTCCAAGCATACTACCTTTTCTTAACTCTGACTATTGGGATTACATTTTCAATAATCTTGGATCCAGATGAGGCGCCGAGTAACTTTGCGTCTCATCAGGATCCAAGGTGTTTGCTCTTCTGATGATATTTATGAAAAGTCAGTTTTGTAAATTGTTGCAAACAACATTTTTGCAGATGACAATTATTTAGCGTGCGAAGAGTTAAACTTAAATGTTCTCATTTTTACATACTGTTAGATCGCGTAAGTTCTAGAGACATTGTCTTCAGAAGCAGATTTCTGCTTAGAGCAGTATTGACAGTAATACAGATAACTGCCTAAATACAGCGTGTCTTATAAATCTAAAATTTGTTTTGTTCATTTACATACTTCATTAGACATTTTGAAATATAGCTGATTATTCAAAGCTTGTCGACGGCAATATAATTCGTCTGAAGAAATCCAATGTGACATTTCTCCGAGGCATGGATAACGAACATGCACCGTGATTGTATTTCAACCGGGAACAACATGTAGATGTATTAACCTTTTACCCCTTGCAAGAAATAATGATTGTATTAGTATTAAATAGCTGATTAATGGCATGATAAATAGATAGGTAGAAACAGAGCAAACCCTGATCAGTCGGCTCCAACAGTAGCCGTCTTATCTGGGTCTGCTCTATCTGCAAAGGCATTGCATGGTGTATCTACATGTACCAGGTGAAGGGTTAGCTAGGATAGCATTCCAACGCACTTAACCCCTTCCCTGTTCTATGTTTATTCCATATTTCAATACCTATTAAATATTATGGATAAAATAATTATAAATGAAATACGGAAGGTGGAATATTGTGGATATTTTAGAAAGCAAAGAAACAAATCTTTCAAATCTATAAGCAAACAGAGCAAACCCTGATCAGACGGCTCATCTAGGAGCCGTCTAACCTGGGTCTACTCTATTTGCAAATGCGTGAAAACACGTTTATATCAGGGAAGGGGTCAAGTAATATACATAAATCCTACATTGATACTGATTGTTATCTTAATTCGACAGGTTAGTAATGCCCCTGTTATGTTCAGTTTTCATTAGTGTACAACATATTTGATACTAATTGCGTAATGTTTGATCAAAAGGTAAGGTTTGAAAGAAAACGAAAAGAAATAAAAAGGTTTTGATTTGTAAGGAATTCAAATCTGTTTTAAAAATGATTTTTGTAGCAATTGACACATGGGACCTGTACGCATCTGCTGATATTTTAAATAACACATGATTGGCTCTTCAATCGTTAAATCGTTTTATTTTTTATTGTGCTTGTTCTCCCGAAACAGTGTGATCATTTTCCATTGATGTTGTCATCAACCATTTCCCTCCAGTTTTGCCTATATTCACGAATTACATTAGCTGACAGAGATAATTGTGTAACTCGTATATGAAACCTATCCAAACACGGTCTTCTTCTGTCTATTTAATAGTAATTTATTTATTTATGTATTTAGCCCTTCGCTTGCTATTCACGTCAATATACCTACCTGTAAATTGTGAAGACCCAGATGAGACAGCTCCTGCAGGAGCTGTCTCACCAGGGCCTGCACTATTTACAAGTTGATTGTGCAACCAATGCACCCCGAAGCAGTGATTGCACAGCGTTATACTTGTACACAGTGAAGATATATGAAATTATACAACAGGGCATGGGTAAAGAATGAGAAATGTATTTTAAAATTCAGCAAGAGAAGGGTTAAATGACCACGTGACATCATCTTGTGCATGAATGTGATTCACCCTTATATTGATTTGAAGACTTTCGTCTTAAGTAATTTTTATCTTCGCTTGTCCAAACATTTTCAAGAATTACTCCTTTATTTCAACACCAAACCCTATACTGTGACCACTCTTTGGAATTGTCTCGAAGAGACGATTCTAAGCAGTGGTCACAGTATAGGGTTTGGTGGAGAAATGACAATTTTAGTATTTATGTATGCGCCATTATTTATAGCTGTGCAAGTGACGATAAAATTACTTCGAGAGAAGTCGAGTAATCCGATTTTTAATATGGAAAATGTCTCAAGGTCCCAACTTAATGAAGTTCGCAAGTAATGCTGAAAGCTACTGCATTTAACCGTCGCACATGTTTGTAGATATGCGTATAATACTTCTGTGTGTGAGTTTTGGAAGGACAGAACTTTTACGTCAAGTTATCTTGAAGTTTAAGTTGTCTGAGATATCGAAGTTCAGATCTGTATTTGAAACACACGCCTGATATATGGCTGTAACATCTTAGGTAAAATCAGTAAGGAGGCACATACACTTATTATTACTCTGTCGAATAAAGAGAAAGTAGGAGATCCTTCGAAAGCAAAAGCAGCAATGTGAAAAATTGAACATTATGAAAATATTCCCAAACTCCGATCTGATTCAATTTTGACGGACTTCCGATTTGTTCAAGCTTTTTGGAGTAACTATTGAATGATTGTTAAACATTTGGACTTAATGCCAGTCGAATTGTGCTTAGCAGGAGAAGAATAGCGTCTTAGAGTTGGAATAGAAACTACTCTTTTCACCAGGTTATATGTTAATACTGCAATGTTATTGAGCAACCTCTTAATAGTATTTCTATTATACCGGGGTTCAGGTTAGCGAGGTTTAGGTTCGCAAGGTTCGAATTAGCGACTTTTAGGATAGCGCTGACCAGGTTAGTGATGTTGGGATTAGCTGTGTTCGGGTAAGCGATGTTCTGGTAAACCAGGTTCGGGTTAGCGAGATTCGGGTTAGCGAGATTCATGTTACTGAGGTTCGGGTTAGCGAGATTCAGGTTACTGAGGTTCGGGTTGGCAAGATTCAGGTTACTGATGTTCGGGTTAGCGAGATTCAGGTTAGCGATGTTCAGGTGAGCGCGATTCAGGTTACTGATATTCGGGTTAGCGAGATTCAGGTTACTGATGTTCGGGTTAGCGAGGTTCAGGTTAACAAGATTCAGGTTACTGAGGTTTGGGTTAGCGAGGATCAGGATAGCGATGTTCAGGTTAGCGAGGTTCAGGATAGCGAGGTTCGGGTTAGCGAGGTTCAGGATAGCGAGGTTCGGGTTAGCGAGGTTCGAGTTAGCGAGGTTCAGGATAGCGAGGTTCGGGTTAGCGAAGTTCAGGTTAGCGAGGTTCAGGTTAGCTTAGCTAGCGAGGTTGAGGTTGGCGAGGTTCGGGTTAGCGAGGTTCAGGTTAGCGAAATTCAGGTTACTTAGGTTCAAGATACTGAGGTTCGGGTTAGCGGAGTTCGGGTAAGCGAGATTCAGGTTACTTAGATTCAGGTTACTGAGATTCGGGTTAGCAAAATTCAGGTTACTGAGGTTCGGGTTAGCGAGGTTCAGGTTAGCGAGATTCAGGTTACTAAGGTTCAGGTTAGCGAGATTCAGGTTACTAAGGTTCGGGTTAGCGAGGTTCAGGTTGGCTAAGCTAACGAGGTTCAGGTTGGCGAAGATCAGGTTGGCGAGGTTCGGGTAAGCGAAGTTCGGGTAAGCGAAGTTCAGGTTAGCGAGATTCAGGTTATTGAGGTTCAGGTTAGCGAGATTCAGGTTACTAAGGTTCGGGTTAGCGAGGTTCAGGTTGGCTAAGCTAACGAGGTTCAGGTTGGCGAAGATCAGGTTGGCGAAGTTCGGGTTATTGAGGTTCAGACTAGCAAGGTTTAGGTTAGCGAGCTTCAGGTTAGACAAGTAAGCTAGGTTCGGGTTAACGATGTTCGGATTAGCGAGGTTCAGGTTTGCGAAGTTCGTGTTAACATGGTTTAGATTAGCTGGGTTCGTGTTACATGTAGCGAGTATCAAAGTACGACGTAATGACATGTCAAAGGTATGTTGATTGAAACAGGGTTTGTTTCTTGTTGTTTACAGTATAACCCCTATTAGGAGGACACATAAAGAGTTAACACGGTTGTTGAGTTATCCACATGTAATAGCTTAATGCAGGAGAAAAACTGATGTAGAAAATGTTCATTTTGAACGCCTGTCGTTCTACATTAAACTACTACCTGCCTTTAACATGCACTATTATACATCTCTTTTTTTGCGATTGCTTGGGAGAGGTTTTACTGTATGTTGGTAAATAGAGCAGCATATTAGAGTTTGATGAGACATCATATTTTAGCATGATTGGGATTTAAAATATGAATAACTCAGATGTATACCAATGTAGCTGTTGATCTCAAACAGAATAAACAGTTCACTTATGTATAATAAAAAGTGAAAACAGTTTTTGTATTATTTTTTTTAAACAAAATGCTTTGGTTTTTATAAATAGTTTTTACAAGTGTTCGTCTAAAGTACTCTTTAAATCTTTCAATGATTTGAATGGTTTTGGGAACTCATATAACGATAACACTGAAATGCTCTTTCGTCTGAATTAATTTGCCATCTGCTGCAGTTTTCGTTAATTAATTTTCTCCCCTTTGAATTACAACACATACAAACAATGGATCCAGATAAGACCCCGAGTAACACGGCGTCTCATCTGTATCCAAACTATTTGTGAAGGTGGCTACAGCATCGTTAATTGGCAGCGAGAATGTTTGTCTCATTACCTGGGTTCTATCAATTATAGATTTGGCCAAACTAACGGGGGTATTCTGTCTCCTCTGTGACGCTCTGTGACAGACTAATTTTCCGAATGGTTACATTTTGTTTGTAAACTATGCCTTTCTCTTGTTGAAACATTATATTAGTGTCGCTGTTTTTTCTCGTTTGTCGGTATAATAAAGATTCTCCTCAGGCAAATTCTGACACTGCCAATGTGTTAGCGATACACGTAGTGAGTGTATATGTGCGCGTGGGCGGGAACGTGGTTAGTTGTTGGTGTCTTATGGTGTGCGTGCGTAGATGAGTTCGTACGTGTACGTGGCTTTGTGTGTGTGCATCTGTGAGTTTGTTTGTGTGTATGTGTGTTTCAGAGTATGTATAGACCTCGTTCAAATGCTGCCTTTTTTAAATATTATATACCGGTCACGTAATAGCCGCTATCTAGGTCGTTGCCAGGTTCGTTTCTAACGTAGTAGGATCTCTATATATGGTATGAAAAATAGTCCCAAACACATATTATAAATTTAGAATGAATTCAAGATTTTAATCAGTAAATTGTCCAGCTATGTTTAAAGAAAAGATTATCGAGATATTTCAAATCATATATATTTACGAAATGTTGGTATTAAAGCATCTTCTTAAATGTAGGTCGCGGTGTCGAAGCCAATTTACTCACCCGCCATGCTTGATCGAAAGCGGGTCACAACGCTGAATTTTAATCTCGGATTTTTCTTTGTTAACGGTAAGGACATTGACTTATTTATGCTTCACTCATTACTTGATTATATTTTGATACGCCACGGCTGTTAAAGTTGGCAATAGTATGTATTCAAGCGATAATTCTCAGTAAGAAGATGCCACATTTCAAATTTTCAGGGCCGCTTGAACGGCAATCCATTTTCTGTTTTGCGCTTAAAACTCATGGGGGCTCCAGTTAATGTCTGCTACACTTGATTCACACCCATTGACAACATGCTGTGTTGTATCATCATGTACAAGTTCAATTACAGGATTTTATCCAGATCATACGGTTCCTGTAGGAGCCGACTGTTCAGGGTCTGATCGGGGTCTTCTCTGTTTGCTTCAGATCTTGTAAATTAGACATGACATTTTCTGCAATGACCACCACTGAATACGTGATTAATGAATATGAATCTAATTAATGGTGATCGACGTCGTCATTTATCGCACTAATATAGTAGACCCAGATCGGACGCCTCATGTTACACTAATATAGTAGACCCAAATAACGTGATGATCTAATTAATGTTGACGTCGCCATTTGTTGTACTAATATAGTAGACCCAGATGAGACCGCCCATGTAGGAACCGACTGATCAGGGTCTGTCCTGTTTGCTGCTGGTAATAGATTCTTCTTAGTTCTCAGACATACAAGACGAAGCTGTACTTTACTAGAGCATTGATTTAGATTTATTTATTTCATTTTATTCGTGCATTGCAAAATAAACATTTCCACATAAGTACTGAAATAAGGCGTCGTTAATCGCTGACGTTTCAGTAAGTGGAGTGTTTATGTTTTTATTGTCACGTATCGATTCCCCATTGATAAAATCTTAAAATAGGTCATAACTGGGTCAGTACAGTATTACTCCGCGCTTACACAGCGGAATTCTGGGAAAAGGAGAACCGACTCAAACCGGTATTGAAATGAACGTTCATGGGAAAATGCAACTTTCTTTTTAGAATAAGGTTATATAAGGACGTTGCAGGGCGAATGTAAATATACATAAATATTACCATTTCAACAAAGTATGAATTTTACAAATGAACTTATAATCAAAATATACATACCAAAAGCGAATAGATTTGATATCTGATAAAAGACTCCATATATGTTCAAAATGACCCAATCATATATCATCATAGGTGTTTTGCATGGCGTCATACTTACATGTGTTTTTCGAATTTATCTAACAAGTTCTAACCTTATTAAGAACAGTTTTGTAATACATGCATAACGTAGGTCAATATAACGTAGTTCACGAACAGAAGATATGAGTTCAAAATATTCAGCCCATAATTCGAGAAACAACATCCATTTTTTCATATGTATTTAATCATGGTACATACAGGAAACAATTCAAGCTCAAACTTTAAAATTAAATACATGGAAAGAACGTAGTTCACATCAAACGGGATTTTAAAATAGCATTAGCTTTTAAGACAATTCTTTTTGATAACCTCTATGCATCATGATAGAATATCTTGTAGACAAGTTGCATCGTACGGATACCTAATTAAACACAAAAGGATCAACTCTCAACATCACGTTTTGGAATTTAAAACAGCATTATAATCAGGATAACGTAGTTTACATAAAATACGGGACTGTAATCTCTGGGAGAGAGATAAACATATATCCTTGATAAGCGTGAGAGCTTAGCTATTTTTATTTACTTCAACTTTCGCTTTAACAGTCAAAGCTAAAATACTTACTGTAAAAACCAGTAGGTACGTAATATTACCCATTACTCTGGACATAGGTCTTGAAAATAGATTCAAGCTCTGTGTAAACAGAGCTCGGTCGTATATGGACAAGGAATGGTCTTCAAATGTAAAATTAAATGTTAATTGTGTAATCACATTTTAGCTTCTTGTACAAAACAAAACACAACTGATTGAAATGAACTCTGAATTTTGCTCCAGGTAGCATGGACATGAAATCTTCATACTTTTGCCGTTTTATCCTTTTTGGCTGAATAGTAGTCTAACGAAATATATAACGATCTTCTAGTAGAGTAAACAATATAGCCTTCTATTAGAGTATACAGTAACCTTCTAACAGAGTGGGCCTTTACTTTTTTCATTTGGCACATTTTGTTTTTCCAATGCGTAACCAACATTATTACATTTATAAAAAATATGTCTAATAAAAAGTGGCCAGGTTTTATTGGTCATGCTAGTCATACAATAACATAATGAAACAGAGAATACAACTATCCTTTTAACGGAGTTAGAATAAGCGTCCACACTGGATACATTGACTTTCAGAGGTATACAGCAACTATTCTAATACATTATCCTTCAAAATGAGTACGAGCATAATATTGTACACTATCCTCTCAAATTCGTATGCAAACAGAATATACAATATTCCTCAAACGGAGTATTCATTATATAGGAGTTCTTCTCAAATGCGTATAGAACATCCTTCGAACAGAGTGTATGTTATCATTCAAACAGAGTATACAATATTCTTCCAAATATTTCTACAAATATCTTCCAAAAATAAAAGAGTATACAATATGCTTCTAGCAAAGTTTCCAAATCCTTTTATAGAGTATAAAATATATTTTCAGTGGAGTTTGTAATGATCTGTAATGATCACACTATGTTATAATACCCAAACAGAGTATACAATATCCTCCCAACAGAGTACACAGTATCATTCCAACATATTTGCATTAGTTTTCCAAAAGAGTAGGCAGTGTTTGTTCAACAAAGTATACAATGAACTTTAAACAACGGTATACAATAACGTTCCAACAGTATACAATAAAATAACGTCGCAACCGGATAAACAATAACTATGAAACAGGGTAGACAATAACTTTGTCATAGAGTATACAATAGCCTTCCAATAGAGTATACAATAAACTTCCAAAAAGATATACAGTATCCTTCAAACAGCATATGAACTATCCTCCAACATAATATACATTAACCTTCCAACAGTTTTTGAATAATCTTCCAAACGAAAAAGTAGTAATCTTTCCAGCAAAGTGTAAAGTGACCTTCCAAAACGGTATACACTAACCTTCCAAAACAACAACCCTGCCATAGGGTATTCAATAGCGTTACAACAGAGTATACAATAACCTTCAAACAGGATATACAATAATATATCAACAGCGTATACAATGCCATTCAACAGACTATAAAATAACCACCCAACAGGAAATGAAATTTCCTTCATAAAGAACACACAATAATCGTCCAATAACTTTCTAAGAAAGTATACAATGATGTTTCTAGAAGAATATACAATAGCCTTCCAACAGAATGTACACTAATCTTCTGGGGGTATACAGTATCATTCCAACAGTGTATACACTTACATCGTATCTGCAGGCTGTACAGTAATACTTAACATAGTATACATTAACCATCCAATGTGCTATGAAATATCCTCCTATATGAGTGTACAATAACCTTCAAATATTACCAAAACCTTCCAAAAGGATATACAATAACCTTCCAATGCATCCCTTTAAGAGTATACAATAACTTTTCAAGGGTACACAATATTACATTTCGAATGAGCATAGATTAGCCTTTCGACAGTGTAAACAGTAACCTTCTAAAAGTAAAGTATAAAATAAATTCCAGAGCAGTATCAATTAACCTTCCCAACGTGTACACAATGGCTTTTCAAATGTGTATACACTTATATTTCAATACAGAAAGACAATGACCATCTGTACTTTATGTTTCAATACAGTATTCTAGTAATACGTAAGGGAACGTGTTCAGTTCACGTGTGTATGTACTGGAAGGAAATGAATCGGCGTCAAAGAAATTTCCTCTACTCCAAATGGTCCAAGAGACGTGTGATATTTTGCTTTTTGTTCTAGAGGTAATGCCATTGCTGCTATTGACTTTCGTTCTACATTAAGGTAACACTCAGGCTTCAACATCTTTTTTGGCGGTCACTTTTGAGAAGTTTTACTGTATTGTTGGTAAATATTAGATATTGATTAGACATCATTTAAGAGGACCGGATAAGATGCATTCATTTTAAAGAATAACTTCTTTATTACCTCAACCAAACCCTAGTCACAACATAGGGTTTGGAGAATAAATTACTATTTTAATACTTACGAACGCACGTTGTTCTGCATGTGTTAGCACATGTAAAGTTAATATACGCATGTCCTAGATGTATGCCAAATAGTTATTGATCCAAAACCGAATAAACAATTCACTCCCATGTAATAAAATGCAAACATATTACACAAATACAGAAAACATTTTGTTTTGAACATTTTTTTTTTATAGTTTTCACAGGTATTCGACCAAAGCACTCTTTAAATATTTCCACGGTTTGTATAGCTTTGGAACATTTTAATGCTGTCGCTGCCATGCAAGGTGCAGTCTGCCGTCGTGCAAAGATGCCGAGTTAAGCAAAGTCTCATCTGGATCTAAACTGTTTACTAGGGTTTTCACATATTCGAACATTGAAAACGAAATATCTGAGTATACATTTGCCTTCCAACAGAGTTACATTAGTCTTCCAAACGAGAAAGCAGTGTCTGTTTGACAAAGTATACAATAGATATAAAACAATGGTATACAATAACCTTCCAACAGAGTATACAATGATGTCGCAAGAGTAAACAATAACCATGAAACTGAGTGGACAATAACTTTGCCATATAGTATACAAAAACCTTCCAACAGAGTATACAATAACCTTACTTTAATAATCTTACAAAAGGATAATAATTATACAGTATCCTTCAAACAGCATATGCACTATCCATCAACTTAGCATACATTAACCTTCCAACAGATTGTTCAATAATATTCCAACTTGGCTTTCCAGAAGAGTACACAATACCCTTCCAACAGAATGTACAATAATCTGCTGAATGTATACAATAACTTTCCAATATGCAGACTATACAGTAATATTTAACATAATATACATTAACCATCCACTATGTTATGAAATATCCTTCTAAATGAGTTTACAATAACCTTCAAATAAAACCATAACCTTCCAAAAGGGTATACGATAACCTTCCAATGCTATACAGTATCCTATGTAAGAGTATACAATATACAAAATATTGCCTTTCAAATGGGCATAGATTAACCTTCCGACAGAGTAAAAAGAATCTTTCTAAAGGTATAAAATAACCTTCTAGATTAGTATAAATTAACTTCTAAACGTGTACACAATTGCTTTTCAAATGCGTATACACTAATATTCTAAGACAGAGCGAAAATGAACCATCTGAACTTTATGTTTCAATATAGGTTTCTAGCAATACACAAGAGAACGTGTTCTGTTCAACGTTGTAGACATTCTTTGCATATTATTCAGTATTTGACAAGCATGCATGTACTTGCCAATCTATATTACAAAGAGGTTAGAACAATATAAACAACGGCAAATGACCTTTTATGTCATAATTGTAGACAACTCGTGTTTTGATAAAACGAAATACATCCAATAACTACATAATATTATATGGTGTTCGTCCTTCGTGGGTCGTCGGTCGACGATGACAATATCTCGCCCGATCAGTGATGTGGGTAGTAGCCTTTGTGAATGTACTGGAAGGAAATGAATCGACGTCAAAGAATTTTTCTTCACATTCCCGAAGAGACTTGTGATATTTTACTTTTTGCTAGTGGTAATGCCATAGAGATGTTTGAAAGAATTTGTGAACTTGTGGAATGACTGTTAGGTCTACAAATTAACAACTTGCAGGTAAAATAACTACTCTGTTAATTAGTCAAAGCAAATCCAGTTGTGTCTCAATACAGTCATATTGTGTTGGTGTGTTTTACCAATACATTTAACCGTTTGAAAGCTGAATGTTTACAGCGGATTGTATCAATAAGTACTAATATCCGGTGTATTAGATCCGAGAGGAGCTTTCTGCACGGCCGTCACTCCGCATTAAACGAGGTACCGGTTAGCGAAGTTTTCATCATGGTTGAAAGTCCTTTTTATTAGTACATGTGCATAACGTAATGACTGGTCGGGAGGAATGTTTCATGTCTTATTGTATACAGTATAAATCCTTTACGGAAGACATACCATGAATAGACAGGGTCGGGTTTATCCACCATAAACTGTTACTTAATGCAGGAATAAAGTGGTGTAGAAAGCTCCCATTTTGATTGACGTTCGTTCTGCATTAAGCTAATACATGCCTTTTACACTCAGGATTCAACCTCGTTCTGGTGGTCGCTTTAGTGAGGGTTTACTGTGTTGTTTGTTTATATTGCAACGTACCAGATTTTGAACAGAACTCATATTTCCCACGATTAAAGTTACGACATGAATGTACAGTTGAACTTCGATAACTCGAACTTCAAGGGACCGTACAAATTAGTTCGAGATAACAGGAGATCGAGTAATCCGAATTCTTATCTAAACGATTTATCAAGGCCACGGCTTAATACAGGTCTAAAGTGATGCTGAAAGCTCCTGTAGGAGCTTTCAGCATTACTTTAGACATGTATTAAGCTGTAACATGTGTCTCTAGATATCTGTAGCGAAACATTTTAAAGCAATTCTGTATTTTAAGTTTTGAATAGACTGAACTTTTTTGTTCGAGTTATCCCGAAGTTCGAGTTATCCGAGTTCGAGTTATCGAGATTCCACTGTACTTGGTGTATAGCAAGGTAGTTGTTGATCACAAAGAGAATACATAGTTCACTTCGTATAAGAAAATGCAAACATATTAACACAAATACCAAAAGTAATTCATATGTGTTTACGTGATAGTTTTTCACAAGTATTTGACCAACGCAATCTTTAAATCTTTCCATGGTTTTACAGTGCTCCCTCTCTACAACGACACCCTTTGGGATACGAAGATTGTATGTGTTGTTCAGAGGGAGTTGTTATAGGGAGGGAAAATCAAACATAATTAGCTTGTTTGCAGATCCCCAGATATGGTGTATTTCGAGAACTAAAACCGTTATGCCTCAATCAAACCCTATGTTGTGACCACTCTTTAGAATCGTCACAAAGTGACAATTCTAAAGAGTGGTCACAACATAGGGTTTGATGGAGGCATAAAGAAAATACGATGGAAAAAAGTTGTGTCTGGAGCCTTGTTGTTTCGGAAACAGTGACATGCGTTGTTGTAAGGAGGGAATCGTTATTGAGAGGGCCGTTGTAGGGAGGGAGCACTGTATCTAGTATTATGTTATCTAGTATACGTTAACGCTGTTGCTGCTACGCAATGCGTCGTCTGCAAAATTGTCATTATTTATTTTCCCCCGTTTCATCCCTTAAACATAATCATAATGTTTTTTTCCTTTAGAAGGATCTATTACTTTTCATATGTAGTTACTTAACAACAACAGGTGTTATGTGCTAGTATGACACCGAATATTTCATTCTCAGTCCTGTTATGTTTTCTTGTCCTTCGGGATCATCAGTTTCTGTGATTTTCTTTTTGTTATGAAAATTGATTTACGCTTAAGCCGGTGCCAATGTACATTAGTAGTATTGCACTCTTGATAACTGCCCGTGAACAAACTCAATAAAACCGAGTCTGCAATTTTCTTCTTTCGCAAGGCTGCTTTTGCTTTGGAAGGATCCTTTGCTTTCAGAATTCATTTTCTATCAATTATAGCTTGTGTTACAGTTTTGTGGTGGTGGGATATTCTGTCTCTACTATGAAGCTCTGTGACAGGCTAATTTTCCGTATGGTTTCATTTTGTTTGCAAACTATATCTTCCTCTTGTTAAAAGGTTACATTCTGTCTGTATAAAAACAACTCTTCTCACAGAAATTCTGAGTGTTGTCGACACTTGTAGTATGTGTATGTGCATGCGTGAGTACATGTTTGTCTGAATGTAAGCGTATGTATGTGTGTGTGTGTGAATTCCGTTGTAAGTGATTATGAAAGTGCGCCATTGCGTTCGCGGATGGGGTTGCCTGTGTGTTTGTGGAGCGTAGTTGGGAATGCATGTATTTGCGAACGTACGTGTGTGTGTGTGTGTGTGCGTGCGTGCGTGCGTCCAGGCATGCGTGCGTGCGCGCGTGCATGCGTGCGCGCGTGTGTGTGTGTGTGTGTAGTAATTGATTAAATGCTGCAGTTAAATGTGGCATCTACGCTGTATGTCTCGGCCTTGTCAGTAATTAGAGCATTAAGGGTCTGTTGAATTTACATTGGGTCTACACTGTTTGCAAAATTAAACTGATCAATACTTTGTAGATTTCTGAAGATCTCGTTGAATAACCACATTTGACCACTGGATATATGTAACTGAAGAAAATGAACGCATAGAAATAAAGCTTTTGGAATAGTAGATCAAACGGATTCTATGCAACAGTTATATATAGTTCTACATTTGATGAATGGTCCAAATATTCCATTGTTCATTGGCTGCAATAACAACAAGTTAACTATATTCACATGAAAACTTGCATAACTATTCCTGAGGTGAATCGCAGATCCAAGGCTATCACAAACTCGTCCATAGAAGCGAGAGTTAACACTTTGGGTGATGGAAACATTTGCATTTGTAAACGGTATAGATCCAGATCAGAGGACTCCTAGAGGAGTCATCTAATCAGGGTCTGTACTATTTATTCAATATCATATTGCAAAAATTATCCTTTATACACTTTGAAAGGTTTAGCTGAAGACTTTACTCAAACCATAGAGGTGTTCACCAGTGAGCAAGGTAATCCAATATTTTACCAAGGACAGAAAGAAATCAGGCGCAGGTGGTCTTGGCGTACATGGTAATGATAATCATAAAACAATATTGCACGTTTGAGGGTTGTCATTCAATAAGAAATCTCTGTAGTGAAATAACGGGCGATATACTGCATGGTATATCGTTGTGGCCGATGACGATGCCATCACGCTGGCATACACACATACTGTTAGCCTACCAAACCCTTTCAACGCTGAATTTCAAATGGGCTGTTCCAAAAATATGTCAAGCTAACTGTGAATCTTCATGGATTTTCACCGACAAATAATGTAACATGGCAAACAGTGCATACCGCAATGAGAAGGCCCATCTAGGATCTGTTTGATCTGGGTCTACACTGTTTGCAAAGGATATTGGGCATTAGTGATTCGTTTCCCGCGCCTAAAAGGTTAAAGGTCGACATTGAATATTCCTTCATTTTGTTCTAAAGCATAATCACAGTATTCAATAGTTTGGATTCTAATCACAGTATTCAATAGTTTGGATTCTAATCACAGTATTCAATAGTTTGGATTCTAATAGAATATCGAGTTACTCAATGTATCACTTGTATATAAACCATTTGCAAAAGTGATTCAAAAATAGCCTTGGCAGTAAATGGTATACCTGGGATTTACAAAATGTATATAAAAATTAAGCCAAATTCCATTTATCGCACTAAAGTGATTATATATATTTTAAATGCTCAATGGCTGTACTGAATGTGGGAGTAAAGGACATTTTATCTAAATAATTAACTTGTGAAAAGGCTATTTACTGTGAATTAAGTCGCATTATAATAATTAAACCCATAAAGCTAGCGCTTTTATACAATAAATTACATGTAAAGGCTGGAAAATATAACACTTTCAGAAACAATAGGGGCTGTCAGTAAGAAGGTGTCAAATATTTTATATGATATTTCCACCACACTTCTCTGCTGGTATGCGTTAGGGTCTTCTCCGAAGCGATGCTATCTATTAACTTCATATAAATGCTTTTTCACGCCTTACGAACCGAACAGACCCAGATCAGTCGCCTGATCAGAATGTGCACTGTTTGCTTATGCACTTAATCAGAGCTCCAGATAAGATGCGTACATGTAAGTTGGAATATTTTCAAAAATAACTCCTTTAGTTCTCCACCAAACCCTATACCGTGACCAGTTTGTAGAATCGTTTCAAAGAGACGATTCTAAAATATGGTCACAGTATATGGTTTGGTGGAGAAATGACGAGTTTAGTATCTGGGTACGCAACCTTATATGTAGCTCTGAAAGTCTTAATATGTTATGTATATAAGATTTGATTTTTTGTCTAAGCCAAATATTCTCTCGAAACATGTACCTTATGAAAATGAAGTTAATGAGTATTCATGGATTGGTCAATTCATGCACGAATGTTCATTAAGACATGGGTTATCGAGAACCAGCAACATTGGAATTTAGTCAGAGGTACGATATTTAGAAAGATCTTGACTCCTTTGATATAATTGTTTCATTTGTGAATTAACTCTTTCACCGCCGACGGGATTACTGCAACGGCCAGTCCTTGAATACCTATGCAAGTAATGTTAATCCAGATGATGAGCCGAATAACTCGGTGTCGCATCTGGGTCTGTTTGACATACCACTTACATTTGAAGGAATGAACTGAAGGAAATCCACTATGAAACTTTCTAAACACGAAAATGGTTGCAAACGAAAGTTATTTGGCACCAAAGTTTAGATAAATGATAAGACTAGCAAGTCCGATATTTAACATATAGGCAAACTGAGTAGACTAGGATCGGACAGCTCCTACAGGACATGTCTTTACTGGAAAGGCTCTATTTGCAACGGCGCAAAAAGGCGGAGTGATAAAGTGAATGGTGAGGGCACAAACGAGACCTCAACACTATACAACCCTATTTAACTGAGTTATAACGACCGCAACACTATACAGCATTATTGAACTGGGCTATAGCGACATCGACACTAAACAACACTAATGCACTGGGCTAAAGAGACCTCAACACTGCACGGCACTATTGAACTGGAATATAGCGACCTCAACATATACAATACTTTTGAACTGGGCTATAGTTGACTATTATTATTAGACAAATTTTCACCCACTACATTTGTACATTATTAACTACTAAAATTCAACCAGGGAGTGAAAAAGTTGGAATCCTGATGAGACGCCGAGTTTCTCGGAGTCTCATATGGATCCAAACTATTAGCAAATGTAATCATCGATCCACCAACAGCGGGCCAAATACATATGTATGTTAATGAATAAGCAATTGCGTATTTCAACGAAAGTGGCTTTCTACAAATATTTCGCCCTGGAATTAAGCTGCCACCTGTTTCAAAATATAGATAAATTAAAACTTTTTAAATTTGTCGTTAAGTAGAAGTTTGCTGTGATTGACAATTTAATACGCATTATTTATTAACTACTTATAAAATTACCGCTTGTAATATAAACCGTAAACCCCTCAAAACATGAATTAAACGTTCCTTTTAGTTAGATGGCTGCTTAATGCAGGGTGAACGGCATATAACAAGCTCATTTGGGAGCGTTCAGCTTGATTTTCACCCTGCAACCTGTCTTAAAAACAAGCACGTGTTCTAATTTGAAAGTCCGTTGAAGAGAGTTGCACTTATATTACTAGTCCGTTTGAGAGAGTATTTAAAGCAAGGGCTTTAGAGAACCTGTATATAAATCTGTTCAGGAAACATTTACTTATAGAAGTCTGCTTTATAAAGGCTTCACTGTATAGTAATCCAATTTAGAGAGCATTTACTGAAATACTATTTGAAAGAGAATTTACTGTATAGAAGTCCGTTTTAGAGAGCATCTACTGTACAGTAGGCCATCGTGTAGGGTATACAATAACTGACAAAACCTTGCCTGACCACGGATGGGGTATATACGATATATAACAACTGACAAACCTTGTCTGGCAAAGGCTAGATAATATATGACATATAACAACAGTTTACTGACAAACCTTGCCTGGCGACGGTGGGGTATATACGACATATAACAATTGACAAACCTTGCCTGACCACTGATGGGGTATATAAGATATATAACAGCAAACAAACCTGACTACATTAGAATCGTGTTAGGAGTTTGGACATGTCCTGGAAAATCAGGCTGGCTTAAGCATTCGCGATGTACGTAAGACGTGGCATTAAACAAGATATGTTTGTGTCAGAAAGAATTGGTGGGAGATTGATAGTTTTGGGAACTGATTAACTTCGTAAAAGATATACAGCGTATCTGGAGTAAACCTAGAACAGGAACTCCTGTATGTGCCTTCAGATCAGGATCTGATGCAGGTCAAATCTTATGCAGAAAGCTCCTATAGGAGCTGTCGGCATTACCTTTGCTCTAAATGAAGCAACCACATGTTTGTTAAGACTCCTGTGTTCAAAATATGAATGGCCGCTTAGGACAAGTTCTACTGTATCTACAGGCGATACACTCGTCAATAAAGATAATATCGAAGAAACTTGAATGTGAGCCACAGTCCGATAATCACTAATGTAAAATAAAGACAAAATATGATATTATGATCACGGGGTAACTTTGGAATTTGGCATTTGTTCGTATTCAAAGGAAGTTTGCGAAACAATATCGTTAAAATATATCTGTGACAATATCCATGGAAAATAAATAACAGTTTGGGAAATATATCAAGAGAAAATTCTGAAAGTTTCTCCTTAACCCATTCCCTCATAGGCTATATTTAGATCCAACCTCTTCGGGTGAATCTACCGAAAGGGAGCATTAACTAGAGAAAAGGAAAAGTTTAGAATTTTGTAGTTTTGAAACCATTGTGATAAATTTATCACAATGGTTTTAAAAAGTGATTGTTACAGAGTCGTCGAAAGGCGTCAATATGAGGGAATTGTATAAATTGGTTAATTGTATATGGATAATTCAAATTTCTATATACTAAGAACAGTTTTGAAAGTTTCTCTATGTTTTTTGAAAAGCTTGAAAATACTCTATGTACAGTCTAGGACAAGTTTTGAATTCTGCACATTGAAAGAAAGAAATACAGTTTCTCTATTTTTTAAGAGTTTTGAAAGTTTCTCTATATTCTGAGACGAGTTACAAAAGTTTATCTTTGTTAACCCTGTACTCCATTAATATTCATGTAAGAAATAATGACATCATGATTATTAATTAAATTAATAGTTATTTTAGCACACAGCATAGATACAGAATGTTTTGGTCATTGCATAAATTGTAGAATCATATCAATAATATATCATTATAGCAAGCAGAGCAGACCCTGATCAAACGGCTCCTACAAGGGACATCTGATCTGAGTTTACTCTGCTGACAAAGGCGTAGAAAGGTGTATTTATGGAGGAAATGGCTAAAAGATGCCAAAGAAGGGAGTTGAATGTTTCTTTGTATTGATAGAAATATTTTGTGCTTTTACTATATTCTAAAGAGATAATAGAACGTTTCTCTGTATTTAAAGGTTTGTATATATCTAAGAGAAAATATGTTTCTGAATAGTTTTTCTAACGTAAATATTCAATTACACCCGCTGTTTTATCTGGAATCTAACTGTTTACGTATGTACTCACAGATTCACCATCGGCAACAAATTCCTCAAACTGAAATTCAAGTGCCAGCTAATCATAAAATACCGCCTGCTCATATTCTGGTCTGGAGAATGTTTTTCTTACCTTCTGATCGTCAACGCTTTCAGAGTTGGGGTATTGACAGGGTGTCAAACAGCATGGATCCTGATGAGATTCAAGGTAACGCGATGTCTCATCTGGATGCAAGCTGTTTTTAAATGGTCTTGCTTGAAGGACAAAGGTTGGAAAAACACAATAATGACGATGTCACGTGCTATTTCATTTACATTCCTGAAATAAAACAAGATGCATTGCTCAACAGGAGGCACTAGTTAATCGTAAGAATACAAGGCGCCAAATGGTTATTGCCTGTAGTTTGGAAGCAGATGAAAAGTTAGGTAACACTATTTGCCATGCTAATGACAAAGACAAATGCTAATCAAATCTAGTACAGTGGTAGATTACAACAACTACGAATGTGCCGTTGATACTTTAATTTCAGTACTTAGTGTTACACGAGATCTGGCAGCGATGCTCTCTACGCGCGCAACCCTGTGCGACTTCGCTTACAATGATTTGCGAGACCTACTTTCCGAATCCTAATAGTAATGCATTTTCTCAAAGCATGCCTCAAGAAAGTTTATAAAGAATATCATACCTAATCATATGTCAAGATTTATATATTTTATTTGAAATATCGATTTGTGCTTAAATATACATGTAGTTCCAAGTGTAACGCGTTGGACAATCAGTAATTCAATACATTTGTTTGTGTAAACTATTAAAATACAGATGGAATGTTTCGAGATTAAACTGCTATGATTTCAGATTATTTCGCCGTGTCAGATATTGAATGCGTAATGGTACACTGTTACAATATGTTCCGAGCATCCAAAAAGCTTACTGATCTTGTTATACCTACAAACGCAGTTGGGTTGTTGTTGTTGTTTTTGGTTGTTTTTTTTTTTTGGGGGGGGGGTGTACTGGAGTCACCATGTCCCTCCGTCCGCCCGTCACGCTTGTCCAGATCATAACTTCCAAAGTATGAAAGCTATTGGCTTCAAACTTCATATATAGATAGATCACATTTACCGCAAGTGCAGTGCACAAGGTTTGTAACTCTGTCTTCAGTATTTTGGGAGTTATTGCCCTTTGAAGTGACATGTGGTATGTGATTTTATTATTATGAGTTACAGATCAAGTTTGAATTTCGTTACGCTTCATTGATTTTTCGCGGAAATACAGTGATTTTACTTAGACATTTTCCGGAAATTCAGGTTTTCCGGAGTGTTTTCTAAACCTTAACATATATTGAAGTGATATTTGGTATGTGGCTTTATTAAAATGAGTTACAGATCAAGTATGAATTTCGTTACGCTTCATTGATTTTGTCACGGAAATACAGTGATTTTACTTAGACATTTTCCGGAAATTCAGGTTTTCCGGAGTTTTGTTCAAAACCCTTGCAGATATTTATTGATATTTGGTATGCAGCTTTATAATAATGAGTTACAGATCAATTTTGAACTTTGTTACACTACATTGATTTTTAACGGAATTACAGCATTTTGACTTAGAATTTTTTAGGAAATTTCAGGTTTTCCGGACTTTTTTTTCTAAACTGTAGCAGATGTTGTAGTGATTCATTTCTATAACCCCCGTCTCTGTGTCAAATGTGCTAGTGGGGGTATTCATCACCTTTAGTGGTAGTTCTAGTTTATATTGATCATCTATGCGCATGTCTAGTGATCGGCTTACAATCCGGTTCCGGAATCTTAAAAATTGCACAAAAAGAAATCAACATCTGAAAGTTGGACAAACATAATTGAACCCTACAGGCATTTCTTCAATGTTTCGGATCAGTAAGGTTACAGACAACGTAACGGAGAAAAAGCTAATAACTGATGGCCAGAACGTCGTTGATTTCTATACATTAGCACCCGAACAGAGATAGAACTGCTCGAAATGGCCATACATAATTTTGAGTTTGCAAACGATTTACGGGATCGGGGTTTTGGTAAGTATAGATTTTATTTCTCCCAGCAGCTTATCGAATTGTACACATGAATTGTAAACAATGTATCTAGGTCTGCATAAGTAAATTTAATATTTTATTATACTTTTACAGATATCATTTTGTCCCATAACAATTGGTTTCAGCTACCATATGATTAAGATTTCTATTGAATGTGGGTCAAAATGGCCTAGTTCCAAATCGGCCCACTTTATATCTCAGACCAGATTTGCAAGTGTCAAAACGGCCCATTTATTGGTAGTAGATATAATATAAATTTAGTGAAATTAATGGTTATCTGTGATACTTATGTGATAGTTTTCATTTAACCCTTTCCCTGTTTTGTGTTTATTCCAATATGCAATAGCTACTGAATATTCATGAACAAAATAATAATAACGAAATATGGAAGGTGGAAAATTGTAGCCATTTTAGAACGTAAAGAAATTCCTTTCAATTTCCATTAGCAAACGGCGCTGACCCTGATCAGACGGCCCTTATAGGAGCAGTGGGATCTGGGTATATTCTGTTTGAAATGCATGAAAACACCTTTATATGAAGGAAAGGGTTAAATGAGATATTTTTATAACTTTTTTGTTGTGTATTGATGATAAAACAATAAAAAGTGTTACACCCAGTATAAAGGTTTATAATTGATTTGATAGCAAATCATCATTAATCTTTGTAATATATATTTAACTCTATGTAATGATACCGTCTTTTAGGAAGAATCCACGTGGTTTACATTCAAAGGCAATCTTTTTTTCGCATAAATCCTAATTAGACGTGACATTTTTTGAATAATTTAAACGGTATCCAATAATTATCCACAATGATTAAGTCTGGAAAAGGACAACCTAAATCATTCAAAACAGTGATAATTCATTGGTATGAACATATTAATTTTAGACAGTAGATATAAATCATGACGAGTGTTGTCTGATGTGCTGTATTTTAAAAACAATAATACTGGTATGTGCAAAATAGCGCAGATCCTGATCAACAGAACAGCCATGTCGATACAATGCGGCCGTTCGAATGTCACTTAGGCTTAATTTGTCAGATCAAGGCTCGGATATAAAGATAGAATAATGTTTATACATAATAAATTCACACGTACTATCACATGTGTTATATTCTTATGATATATACATTCGAACATTTTTTTTTACATATTCATACATTGAAGTTATATGTTAATATATCATAAAAACTGGGCCGTTTTGTTCCGTCACAACCTATTCAGTACAAACCTCATCACGCTCAATTACATGTCGTACCTTACCTTAATAATTGTCCCCGCTGAATAATTAGTATCTGAATAATTAGTATCTCATTTGTTATATTGGATGACATTTCAAGGAAAATCATATATGGAAGACAGGAGCAAGCTACCCCATGCTGAATGCAAACAGTGCTGATCCTGAACAGACATATTTTGAAAGTGGTATCATGAATTATCATATTGGATCATACCAGATCAGACTCTATTTTCTGGTATAAATAGACGCATTGAGATAAAAAAAAATTAGATCTGTTTTAACTTCCGTACCTCATTCTTAGTGTTGTTATATATATTTTGTGATCCTTCTGGTCATAATGTTCAATGCTTTTTTAAAACAGTTTTGATTTAGTAAATACCCTGTCTGATCCAGTTCGATTCGCTGATTCACGACACTGGCTAAACTGTCTGATCTGGAACAGCACTGGTTGCACAAAACATGAATAAGCCTTTCTAATGAGTAAAGGGATACATGATGTTGACTGCTGTGATGACGTAATACGGATGTTAAAGTCTCCTGAATTATTTACTCCTTGAATATTCATGTAGAAAATAATGACATCATGAATAGTAATTAGATTGATTGTTAAAATAGCACTCTGACACAGGTATGTTTGACCATGGTAGATACTATAGAATGATATCTATATTATACCATAAGCATACAGAGCAGACTCTGCTCAGGTGGCTCCTATATGTGTAGGAACCGTCAGATCTGGGTCTAGTGTATTTGTAAAGGTGTATTTATGGAGTAAAGGGTACTAAAAACTTTCGATTTACTTGTGTATTCTTTGATCTAAACTAACACCTTTGTTGTAGACCTAGATCAGACGGCCCCTGAATATACCATCTAATCAGGGTTTGCTTTGTTTGCCTAAGGGGTTATTCAGATGTGGTTGCAGTCATGCTTTAATTATTATTTAATGAATATTCATCATGTAAAGGGTTTCTTAGATTAGCTATCTGTAGTATGGTAGCAATCTGTATCTTTACCTGTTCATTCTTTTTTCATATGGAGGCAAAACACATGGCGATTGTTGGTGCAGCTGCTGCACCTGCAGAAATCAGAACAACGACCATTTCGCAAGATTGTTCCACCATAGACATTACGCTATGGCGTGAGTAATACTAATACAATAGTATATATTTCAAGACAAACTTGAATACAATTTAAGAGGGGCCTCCATGATAAGGTGAGTAAAGGTGCCGTCAAGATACATGAACATTAGCAAGATCCCTCTTGCTGTGTATTAGTTCATTTCGCATTAGGGACATGAGAGAAATCCATCTAGCTTGTTATGGATGGTCATTGGTTCTACCTTAATGCCATCTTTGACTAGTCTCAGGCATAGGGAGATGAAGTAAAAAACACACCGCTAATGTCCTTCCTGGACCTAAAATTAGCCGAACACTCAAAAGCCATATTAAACACCAATAAACAAATAAACAATATGTTTCTCTTTTGCCTCCAGCAAGGTTGTATAGTAATGTTTTTGTTTGTCGATCCATATGTACATTCCATAAATGAATGAACACAATTTGGAGGAATTTAAATTAGATTGAGCTATCTAGTTAAGACAAAATGGTTCTCAGTTATGAAAAATCAACAATATTAAGTCCTTACAGCAGAGTGTTATGCCCCACATGGTGGTAGGGACATCGCCCTGCTCTTATCCATCCGTACATCCAACAATTCATGTTTGTCCAACTCCTTATGCACCATTGGGAGGATTTACTCCAAACTTTCGCAAATGAACAATCTTGATGTGTAAACATGTATGTACTTAATCCATGAATATTCAGGTAAGAAATAATTACACCATGTATATTAATCATTATAATAGTACATGGTTCGCATAAATGTTTAGCCATGGCAGAAACGGCAGAGTCATATCTATATCATATAATAAGCAAACACAGCATACCCTAATGAGACGGCTCTTATACGAGCTGTCTGATCTGGGTCTTTTCTGTTTCAAAAGGCATAGAAAGGCGTATAATTGCTCAGACCGCTTTTACCAGTTATGGAATTTGGAAATTATCTTTACCATATAACATAAAGTAAAACAATGTTATGTGTTACACCTCATATACCAAAGGGATGTTTTAATTCAAACTTTCATCCATGAACAATGTTCTTAAAGAAGGGAATTATTGTTCTGACCATATATGGGACTTTTGGAAACAATATTATTATGTATCCTGCCATGCCAAGTTGAAATATATTTATAATTTGACTTATTGTAAATGTCACCCCACAGTATATACTGATATGTAGGGTATTTAGAAACACAAGTAATATGTCCAAACTTGGTAAAAGTGTATATACACGGCTCCTGTAGGGTTTGCTCTGTTTGCTTATGAAATCACAATAGAACTGACTCAGCAGATTCTACCAATACCAAACAGCCATGTGTACATATACTTTTATAAACAATACAAGAATTAAAAGAGTATAAAGGTTAATCGGTAGGGTGGTCACCGTGCTATTTTCATTTCAGGTCCAGACAGGCCACTTCTATATCAAATTACAGACAAGCCTGGCCATTGTCAAACCAAAGACTAATTAATCAACCCGTTTATGTTTCTCTTTTAAACTTTATCCCATTAATCGCGACCAGAGTCGAACGAATCATTCGGTGTCTCATCAGGATTTAACCCGCCTGTCACTTAGTAAATAGTTTCTCGATAGCTGGTCTTGTGTCATGGCACTTGGACATTAGTTTCTAAACAACTTGTGTCATGGCACATTGTCATCAGGTTCCCAAACGTTTGTCATGACCATTGGTCATTAGTGTCTTCAACGCTTGATGGAATAGGAAAACGCTTGGTCGAATAGGAAAATGCTCGAAGGAATACGAAAACGCTTGATGGAATAGGAAGTAGTAACCATTGTTCAATTGTTCGAATACGCCAACAGCAAAGTTTGTCATACATTTACTATATTGGCAGCTTGCAAAAGTTATGTTCTGAAACGTTTACAGCGAACAGCTAATATAGACTTAATTACAGGTTACAGGTGCGGGTCCATGATTTCATGTCAGTGGGGGGGGGGGGCATCTATCACATCCAAATTAATTACCCTACGTGATACAATACCTAAATGTAGAGGTTCGTATACAATTGCAGAAGTGCTGTACTCATATCATTGTACTGCAATATCTTCGTCCACATGATCCCCATTACATTTGGCACACGATCGTCAGCAACCTGGCGTACGTTTTGTCTCTGATGTATCTCCACTGTGACTGTGAAACATTTTATTGAAATATTTCGCCGACAGTCGCAGACGATTGCCGGTTACACAGGTCACAAGTGATCTTTAACGATCGCAAACGGTAGTGAGACTAGGCCTTTATAAAAAACAACAACTTGATTATCTTCTTCATTTGCATGTCCAGACTCTCATCTGCTTCTTCCAATTAGTACTGAAATACTTGGACCTTCTTATTGTCATTAAACGTGTTTGCTGTATATTCCTATTACATTTTTTCCCTATAGCCACCGATGAAATGGTTGACTGTATTTACTTAGAAATCTCTTCCAATGCTTCCTAATCTGGATATAGTTTGAAATAGTCAATTTCTTCTGCATAACTTACTAATGTGTATTATTACTTATTTCTAGCAGAGGTATGATCTAATATTGATGGTATGCGTTGATATAATATAACCACAATGCCACCGGCTCCTTCTCATCATTGTTTGGTGCTTTTAGAAAATTCAATACTAAATATCACATTTTATTAATCCAAATTTACACTGTTCAATGCATCATTCTGAAGCTTTCTTTAACCAGTACACGGCTAACTCAAGTCTGCATTACTTGCCGGCTCACTCAATGTTTTAATATAGATTCACTACTCTACATTTGCTATCCAATGTGTGAACAGTGCCCAGGGAAAGATTATTAAGTTTTGACCTTTGTACTTTGGTTTGTTTGTTGTTTAAGTCCATAGGTTGCCATCATGTGCTATTAGATGCATTGGAGACGGAATCGTACACAAAAAATAACTTCTTGATTTCCTTGATTTTTGTAACATGCCTAGTGTAACGAATTGAGAACTGCAACTATTACCCAGTACCAATTTGCTGACATCGGACAAACTAGTCCACCTAAGTACCATTTTGAATGTATTTGACATGACTAGACCAGGGATCAAACTCATAACGTCCTGTCCGAAAACGAATGCTGTACCAAGTGAACTTACTCAACCGCTGGCCATAATGTGTACCAATGGACAAACAAACGGGTGGTCAGACAAAATGCGTTTTACTTCACATTACCTTGAATTGAAAAGGAATGTATCCGTATAAAAATGCTTGATCACCCAAATCATGCTCCCACGTATGTCTTGCAATGTTTGTGTGTCCAACTCTCCATAAAACATTCGGTGGTTTTGTTTACAACTTTTACGAATGGACAATCTTGATGTGAAGATGAATTGAGAATTAAGAAGGAAATGTTTGCCCTGACCATTTTGCCAGTTTGCCAGAGTTACAGGACTTGGCAATGTTCTTCATTATAAAACATATATATGCTTCAAACTGTCACAGATAAACACATTGCTGTGAGGATGGTCATAAAAACGGAAATATGTGCAGTAACCAGTTTTACCAAACTTACGATGCTTTGTATTTTTCCCCATTAAAATGCATACTTGATTAGAGACAATATCATCAGAAGGGTGGAGGGGCCCGTGACCTATAGACACAATATTCTGAAAATGGGTGATCCTTCGAAAGCAAAAGTAGAAATGCAAAAAGAGAAAATTGCAGACTCGGTTTGTGCTTGTGTGGCGGCCGTAAAACGTCGCCCCGTACTTCATTCTCAGTGTTGTTATACCTTCTGATCCTTCGAGATCATGAATTTCAGTACTTCTTGTTCTGCAAATTGAATGCCGCTTAAGCCGGTGCTAGGGGGCGTAAGCAGTGTTGCACTTTCAATTACTGGTCATGAACAGACTCAATAAAACCGAGTCTGCAATTTTCTCTTTTTGTGTTGCAATTTTTGCTTTCGGGGGATCGCCACCCTTCAGAATTTATTGAGTCTGTTCATGAGTAGTAATTAAAAGTGCAACACTACTCACATCCCCTAGCACCGGCTTAACCAGTATTCAATTTTCAAAACTAATAACATCAAAACTAATGATACCGAAGGACCAGAAAATATAACAACACTGAGAATGAAGTACGGTGCGACTTTTTACGGCCGCCACACAAGCACACCTGCTGTTGTGAAGGACATATATTCTGAAAATGGATGATCCTTCGAAAGCAAAAGTAGAAATGCAAAAAGAGAAAATTGCAGACTCGGTTTTATTGAGTCTGCTCATGATTAGTAAGTAAGAGTGCAACACTACTCATGCCTCCTAGCACCGGCTTAAGCAGTATTCAATTTTCAAAACAAATAACATCAAAACTAATGATCCCGAAGGACCAGAAAATATAACAACACAAGTCTAGTTCAAGTTGTAATGTTATGATGAATAATTATAATAAATGTATAAGTGTATATGTATATTTGTATAAGCTAGCTCTGAAGAAGTTGGTCGGATAATAATACTTTGCCTGTTACTTACAGGTTTCATAACATGGTTCTTGCTTAAGGAATTCTTTTCATATATTTGGTTATTTGTATAACGATATTGAACTGCTTGTGAACTTTCATGTGGCTAACTCTTAAGATATTACAGTTTTTGGAAAAATGGCAGTGTATGAAACTTTTAAAAGTGACATAACTCTAACAATTCGCATTAAGTCATTCTAGATCTAGGAGTTCATGTCTGAAGTCAATTCATTACCATCATTATTGTGAACATATGTATGAAGTTGTGTGAGCCTAGTTATAAAGATGATGAAGATATGAGCGACTTTGGAGAATTATTTGCTTATACAAACTACATGTGAATGAAAACATGTTTGCATGTACGTATGAGCAAGGATTTTCATTATATGTAATCTTTTTGGTGGGAAAATAACCACATAAATGAAATGTGTTTAACTTCAGCTACAGGCCGTTTAATTTTCAAGTAGATACAGGGTGTAACAAGAGAGGGCCACCAGTTCGAGATTTAATGCTGTAATATCTTTAATGACAGGTTTGGAAGACGCCAATTTTACCACAGGGTTGAAATTGGTGAATAAATACAAAAAGCTACCACCAATTCACGGCTGTCTCATATTTTCTAATATATCTTGCCAAATTCATTGATAGCATCATTCCCCACAGATGGTACCGGTGGCCAAAATCCGGGGTTTTGGCTAATGGCATGTCTTTGTAATCAATCTAGGAAGAGGGAAATAACAGCAAATTCAGATTAAATCATTTATTGTTTTATTTTTATTAGATCTATATCTAATAAAATTACTCAAAAAAAATGTTTGGGGAATTTTATCGGTTTTTTGTTTGTTTGTGTGTGTGGGGTGGGGGGGGGGGGCTACGCCGGCTCCGCCCTCTAATAAATCTGCGCCTGATTTATATTCCATTTATCACATAACCTCCCATTTATTGGAGTTACTATAGCCACCACATAATTCTCTATATTTCACATGTTTGACATGATCTTAAACACCACGCGCTGTATTATGTTTTCCACCACGCACTATTGTAAATATTTTTAGTCAAAATAAGTTATGTGATAAAAATAATATAATGCTCGTAGTCATTTTGTACAAACTGATTAACAATATTTTCCAAGACACGTACAATACTCTCGTCTCGGAAAATGTTTTTCAGCGAGCCTGTGTCGAGCTTAATAAAATTTTCCTAGAGTTTAATATTTTGTATAATAGTTTGTATAAAATGACTACTCGCAAAAAATCCTATATACATGTATACATTTTCTGAGGATCACGTATATGCCAGAAAACAAAGAAACAATCCCCAGCCAAATTTGTATAATTCGATTAATTTAGACCTGTAGTCTTCTAAACGCGGGCTAACCGCCATTAGCAATCAGGGGTCGGATGACGCCCAGTAATTCCGTGTCCAAGTTAGTTGCCATTCAGGCAAAGGTCTGCCAAAAGTATACATTTTAAAATAAATTGAAAAGGAAATGGTAACAGCTCAACGTAAAAGCAGGCATCGTTTATTAACTCTTTATTCCATGGATGTTCATGTAACATGACATCATGCATTAGGTTAATTGTTATAATTGCACATGGACACATGTAACATGACATCATGCATTAGGTTAATTGTTATGATTGCACATGGACACATGAAGTTTTTACCATAGCAGAATCATATCTATCAAAAGCAAACAGAGCAGACCCTGATCAGACGACTCCTATATGATCCGTTTGATCTGGGTCTAATCTGTTTGCAAAGGCGTAGAAAGGCGAGAAAGGCGTATTTATGGTGTAAAGGGTATTAGAAAAATAATAATAATTATTGGTCTGTTAGATAGGGGATAGCTTGATATAGTAGGTCAAACGTAACAGAGAGTTCCTACAGAAGTTTTCTGCATTACGTTTGCCCTGCATTAAGAAACCGCTTGCTTTTTAAGACTCTTATGTTCAATAAATATATATTTTGATATAACTAGTTTTATGAAATGAATGACGTGCTTCCGGTGTTCATGAGGTTATGCAACGCATAGCTTTACGAGCAAAGTTAGTGAAGCCCGAAGGGCTTCACGTGAATCTTTGCTCGTAAAGCTATGCGTTGCATAACCCATGAACACCGGGAGCACGTCATTCATTTCTTATATTTATATTCAATTGTATTTCTTATATTTAAGAAATGAATGACGTGCTTCCGGTGTTCATGAGGTTATGCAACTTTCTTTTTAGAATAAGGTTATATAAGGACGTTGCAGGGCGAATGTAAATATTGTCCATTAATATTCGGTAGGTATTGAGACTTGTAGTTAACACTGAACAGGGAAAGGTTTAACCCTTTCCCTTATGTGCATGTAAACGCATTTTGGCGCATCAGCGAACAGATTAGACCCAGATCAGACGGTTCCCATAAGAGCCGTCTGATCAGGGTCTGCTCTGTTTGGTTATAGTGTAATATAGATCTGATTCTACCGCTTCTTCCAGAGCCAAAATGTCATGTGTTCATAAAAGTACAAAAATGAGTCAAGCAGGAAACACCACATACAGAACAAACACTCACCCGAACAGCAACACAAGGAAACAGCAAATGTTCATAACTAGAAAAAACAACAAGAGACGCACAAAGACAAAACAAACATACAATAGGAGGAAGATGGAAGTACCGCCTTGGAACGGTCAGTGACAAAAGTCACTGGGGGGTTAAACCGGTTTATGGGCGCCCAACCTCACTCTTATCCATCCCCACCCTAAAAGACAAACAGTGTAAATAAACGTATCCCCTCTCCGACTAAACTACAACAACCGCGACGGCAAATACAATGGTAAAGTGCATGTATAACGTAAAAACATTTAATTGAACATACTGTATCCACCTATCGCTAGTGTACTCAATGATTGAGCTGCAAACAGAGTAACTGTAGAAAAGTAATAAAGGGTACGACAAAAATGAAATAATACAGATATCCGACGTTCTCCTTCCATTTCTGGATTTAGGAGGTCGCCTTCATAGAGTACTAAACCTTTCTTGTCGGCGTACATGCAAAGAGGCCAGCGTGATTGCCAACTGTAAAAGGGTTCACAACCAAACATGCAGTATGTTGTAGTACTACAGGATCATATCCCTTTTTAATGAATTTTTTAACACATTTGATGAACAAAGTGAGAAAATGGGTATGTCCAATAATTTTACGAAGTTTGAAAATCACATCACCATAAAATTCAAGATGTGAAATACCGTGTCGCAGAAGCACTTTGAGATTACATTGGTACTTGCCAATAAGCGAGAGATTTCGATAGTAAAATTTAGAGAAAGTTTTTCTTAGTTTATGGTATCTATATCCTTGCTTAAGCAGCTTTTCAGTTAAAATGAGCTTTCGACTGTTAAAATCGTCAACAGATAAATAAGCCATTATAAACAAATAATCTTATTAACATTGATGACGTCATTATTTCCTATATGAATATTCACCAGGGAAGGGGTTAAGACAGATTCTACTGTATTCCTTGTTTGCGATGCCCCTTTAACCCTTTCCCTCATAAACGTGTTTTCACGCATTTGCAAACAGAGTAGACCCAGATCAGACGGCTCCTAGAGGAGTCGTCTGATCAGGATCTGCTCTGTTTGCTAACAGAATTTGATAGATCTGTTTCTTTGCTTTCTAAATTGTCTACAATGTCACACCTTCCATATTTCTTTATAACTACTTTGTTAATGAATATTCATTAGGTATTGAAATTTGTAATAAACATAGAACAGGGAAAGGGTTAATGTCACGACTTAATGGGTTTCAACACCTGATATGGACGAGTTGATGATATTGGATTTTTAACGATGTGTTTAGTGGCATATGTCGGAAATGGCGTATTTTCCCATTTATTTTCACGGTAACAATAACTGGTTTTCTTTCGAATAATTAATCTAAGGCCACACATGGTACAGCAAAATCACTCTTTTATTCACTATTTATTCAGCATCTCCTCAGAACTAATATATAAGTTGTTTGCCATTGGATCGGTAGTTTCTTAATCCTTTAATCTATAATAATAATTAATAACTAATCTATGAATAGTCCTACGTCATCAATTACGTCATATATTACGTCATACCGTTACCCTATAAATGGTCCTGTCTGACGGCTCATGTATGACATGTGACATTAATGTGACATTGTAATTAGGCCAAATCATATCAATAGTCATGGTGTCCTTTTTCCTATCATGGAGTAAAGGGTTTAAATAAGGTTTGACTGACCTCCAACGTTTAGGGCTATATTTGGTTTACGGAACCTCGATGTTGTGAACTCTTCACCGTACTAATATCAGCGTGTATCAAATTGCCTTGCGGACAGGGTTTACGATCGACTACATTTTCATCATGCTGAATTGGTCTCTTAAGTATTGTTATCAAACCTCTTGTTCAACGCAGTAAGCTTCATTGCCTGAAGTAGGCTGTACTCGCGCATTTCTGCTAGACACGTATTAAATTAACTCTTGTTTTGGTCTCCATGGCAATTGATAAGACCATTAATAATGGTGAATGGTGATAGTTTTATCGGAACATAGATGGATTTGACAAGACCATTCAGTGTTCGTTATAGCATGGTAGAACTAATGAGAGAAATGCATGCTGCTTTCAGGTTATATACAGGTTTTATACTTGACATTGCATATCAGTGGGAGAAAACACTATCTTAAGGATTCAATGGCAACGGAAAAAAATGTTTTAATCATTCATAAACAGAAGCACTATATACATCTGTAAATTACCAACTGGTTTATTTCTCTACCAAACTCCTAGCTGATATCCCCTATAGAATCGTCTCTTCAAAAGTTTTTGTATACTGTAAAACCCCTCTAAACCGGAATTCTAGTAGAGAGGAAATTCGATACTTTTACGCAGGTTGCTGTCTAAAACAGGGTGACACTCATACAAGAAGCTGCTAGAGGAGCTTTACGCATGCCTTTAATCATGCATTAAGCTGCCACCTGTCTCCAAGACCGAGCTTTAATGTATACCTTAGCTGTGGCTCTGCATGTAATTTAATGATTTGATACACTATGGTGTTATGTGTGTAATGGCTGCATTGGAATTAATCGAATACCTCATTGTGCGTGTTTTTCTATAGTGGTACATACAGACAGTTTCAACTTCCTAAAAACGTCAAATGCCTTTGTCGAGTGTAACCGTTTTAAAACGTCCAAGTTCAAACGTATACATTATTGTCTCATTTCGGTTACTGAACACCAGCTCATATTTTATTTTGTACACATCGTAGGCTTGTCTACGCTAACTGTGTCTGAATTTGAAAGCAATGCCGTCATGAAGAATACAACATTTTGAAAAAACATGTAGGTTTCATTCAAATAATTTTAGACGTGAACGGAGCAATGCAAAGAAGATTCTTTGGAAGGCGGACTGTTTAAGCCATTAGCTCCCAGTGGATTCTTCCATGCTTATATATTAGATTAGTCTTTATCTAAGGGATATCTGGTCTTCATTTTCATTTTTATTTTGTTTTATATTGAATTTCCTATCAGAGTCTACACTGTTTGCCTACGTCTCATATATGGGATCGTGGGAGCAAATGGGTTAAGCCATTTGCCTCATGAACATTTACGTTAGAAATAATGGCATCATGTACACTAATTAGATTAAATGTACTTATTTTATAATGGCATATGATCTTAGGGGCTTTGGTAAAATACGAACAGTAGCATCTGATTTTTATTACACAATAAGCAAACAGAGCAACCCTGCTCAAAGGACTCCTACATAAGCCTTCTGATCTGTGTCTATTTTGTTTACCAAGTAAAAGGTTGGAAACATCCATGCGCAATCTAGATCGCGTATAATATTATTGAAACCACATTCGAAATCGGACTTGAATCACGTAATACCATTACGAATTTATGGTACTCCGATAATTGGGCCATGTTGGTATACCATCTAGAAACTAAACATAAGTCTGTAACTCAGCAGACCAATGAGGCAATCTCGCTAGGCGAGTTTATTACCCAATTGTACGTGATGAATGCTGATGTTGTGTGTAGGTTTCCACACATTGTTTATCAAGTACAGATTTACGATAAAGACATTAACACGCTGAAGAGGCTAGAAGTTACAGGGGCTTATTAAAATACAAGAAGACCTCATCCATCTGAACACTTAAGTTAACCCTTTCCCTGTTCTATGTTCATTCCAAATTTCAATATCTACTGAATATTGATTGACAAAATAATCATAACGAAATATGGAAGATGGAACACTGTAGCCATTTTAGAAAGTAAAGAAACATAACTATCAAAGTCCATATGCAAACAGAGCAGACCCAGATCAGACGGCTCCTATAGGAGCCGTCTGATCTGGGTCTGCTCTGTTTGCAAATGGGTGAAAACACGTTTATATGAGGGAAAGGGTTAAATAAGAAACACTATCGGTCTTTAAGATGAGGAGACAACTCAAGAGATTTGTTTGACGGTTTTCTTGAGAATTAAGGTGATGTCACTGAACATTTATTTACTTTACGCGTGTTACATGTATCTATCTATGGTACTGTCTTAACCCATTCCCTCATATTGACGACTTTTGACGACTCTGTAGAAGTCACTTTGTAAAACCATTGTGATAAATAGAGCATTTGCTCCTATAGGAGCAAATGCTCTATTTATCACAATGGTTTCAAACTACAAAATTCTAAAAGTTTCCTTTTCTCTAGTTATTGCTCCTTTTCGGTAGATTTATTAAAAGAGGTTGTATCTAAAAATAGCCTATGAGGTAATGGGTTAAGCAGAACCGATATATCAGTACCTGGACGGAACTAAATCACATTGTATACAGTAGAACATGTCTTAAGCGGACATTCATTTAATGAACACATGAGTCTCAAAACATGCGGTTGTTTAATGCATGGCAAATGTAATGCAGGAAGCTCATCTGTTTGGTGGTTGCTTGAGGCATGTTCTACTATTTTATTGTAAGTTCAATTTTAAAATTCAAAGCGGCCGTGACAAACTGCAATAATGTGATGTTGCTTGAGCATGGTACAGTCAAACCTCTTTATAACGGCCACTAAATTACATCAAGTATTTTGTGTGAAAGGCAGGTGGCTGCTTATAGCAAGGTGGAAGTAAAACAGAACGTTCCTATATGAGCGTTCTGTTTTACTTTCACATTGCTTTAAGCAGCCACCTGCCCTAAATACCAACTAATTAACACAAGTTAGTGGCCGTTATAGAGAGGTTTTACTGTATAATGTTTAGCATTTTCTGCCATTTTCCGCTTTTGGTTTGAACGTAATAAAGACACGCAGTACACGATACCTTTTAGAGTGTTGGGATCATTTGTGATTTATGAAGAAAGCGATGTCAGCGTATAACTGTATGGTGTATAAATTGGAGCAAGACTCAAATGCAATCTCAGCTCAACCTAGTTATCGAATTTAATGAATTACATCAGAGAATTTCGTACTAATTCGGATGAAAATGTTATATACGTCAGATGCGAACAAGCTTTTGAGAATCTACTGACCGGATGTTACACAGTGACTTATCTGGATCCAAACTGTGTTACAATTCTAGTCAGACCAGAACGTCTTTGGCAGTATAACTAATTCACGTCATTCTGTTTATCGAAACATGTTCGGTAGCTATTCACTAACACGACAATAGTCTTACAAACCAGATGGTAGCTTAATCAAAGGTAATACAGAAAGCCCCAATTAAACTGTACTGCCTACATTCTGCCCTGTATTAAGCAATCGCATGTCTTACAATCCAGAGTTAAGCGTAGTTGTTTACAGTAGGACGGTACAGTAAACCCGGATGTTCAATAGTATCAATATCTGTCTTGGAGACAGTTGGCAGCTTAATGCAGGACGAAAAGCATGCATAAAGCTTATTTAGGAGTTTTCTTGACGAATTAAGCAGCCACCTGTCTTAAAGTATCTCAGTTTTGCTCAACTAAAATTCTGGTTAAGAGGTATTTTACCGATGTGGTTTACAGTCGGGCGGTCATCGAGTCTTAACAAATGTCATTGCGAACATTGATTTGGATCTTGGTTTACTTACGTCCAATTGTGCAAGCTTCTTAGAACATACTGACAGAGTAGTTGGTATTTAGGGCAGCCTCCTGCTTTCAACACAAAATACTTGATGTTATTTAGTGGGGGTTATAGAGAGGTTGTACTGTAGTAGTTTCTAAAACACGTACACCGATCATTTAGAGGTACGTTATATGTAAAAGTCACTTTTTTTTAAAACCATTGTGATAAAAAGAGCATTTGCTTCATAGGAGCAAATCCTCTATATATCACAAAGATTTTAAAACTAAATAGTTCTAAAATTTATCTGTTTGCTAATTAATGCTCCTTTTCGATAGATTTATTCAAAGGGGTTGGGTCTAATATAACCTTTGGAGGAATTAATCTAAATAGCCGATATGGGAATGGGTCTAAAATAGCCTATGAGTAGTTGGTTTATCTCGACACTTATTCACAGCGGGATAAAGGTTAGTTATGACAACGAAAAAAGTAAATGAACAACTTTATATCATTTTGACTAACACGGATAATAGCGTGACAGGCAGTATTTACGTCGGTGTGTTTAGAATATTTTCCAGCAGCAAAGTGTCCGAATTTTCACCAACAGAAATCTTATTAACCCTTTCACCGCCAATGTCGCATAAATGCACCGCGACAAAATAGTGCTGTCCCAGATAAGACGCCGCGTTTTCAAGGCGGCATCTCACCAGATATTTCACTATTTGGCTCAATCTCCATTTCTATATATGTGCTTTATTCCTTTGAAATTTGCATTTATTTATCTCATTTCCTTACTTTACCGAATGATTTAACAAACTTGGATTGCAGATGACAATTAGAATTTAGCACCGAAAGAGTTAATTACCATAATCCCTATACCCTAGTACAGTGCAATATATTAAGGGACACATATAGAAGTTAGTCTTGATACAAAATTTAACTGACACTTTAGTAATGAAAGGCTAAGTGGTTGTTAGTCATTGTCTGTAGTCATTGTCTGTCCAAGACCATAATCCATTGGCATGAATTGTTATTAAATATCTTCATGTTTCTGTATGTACAAATGTTCAGATTGATATAGATGTTCTGACAATCAGCCAGGTGGGGGTATTCGTTAGCCTTTGGCTTACAGTTCTAGTTGTTTTTATCATTGGCTTCATAAACATTGTTATTGAGCGTCCTATTCATCGGCGTAAGCTTCATTGCTGACATGAACTTTTGTTGGAACACGTATCAGCCATTTCCCTCATATAAACGCCTTTACAAACCTTTCCAAACAGAGTAGTAGGAGCCTTAAAATCAGAGGCTACTTTGTTTGCATATGACGTAAAATAGACATTTGTCTACGAGTTTTGTCAATGCAAACACTTCCATTGAAAATTTTACATTATAAAAACTTAGTTAATAAACATTCATGATGTCCTTATTTCTAACTTGAATAATAAGCAGGTGCAGGGTTCAGTTAACGTTCGATTTGGTCTCCATGGCAATTTGTAAGGAGACTGATGATGATGAACGGTGATAGTTTCCTCTGAACATTTAAAGTTTTGACAACTCAGTGTCGGTGATAAATGAAACCCATGGTTATGTACTTGACATTAAACAACAATAGTAGCAATAATCATTAACAGTAATATTTGAATCACACATGTGCAGAAGCATAAATAGTATTTTCATCAAGAACATATCCCCTATTGCTCCATCAAACCTTTATGTTGTGACCTTTATTTAGAATCGTCTCAAAGAGGCTTGCTTGAGAAATGACGATATTAATATTTGAAATACGCCCATCCATTTGCCTGGTTCTGTATATACTGATGATTTGATATTAACTATAATTATGAGTCTGCATTTCAATTACAATAACCCCCTCCCCCTCCAAAAAAAATATAAAATAAATAAAAAACAAAAAACAAAACATGCATTTAAGGATAGACAAATTTTTTTAGGAGCGGGCGATTGCTTAATGCTACATTAAACAACCACCTGCAACGACCAACAATTAGACCACTTTTTGTTGATCGCATTTTAAGTTTTGTACTGTAATCTGTATTGGACATCTTGCTCATATCTAACGATACTTTCTGATAGTGGTACCATGCATAAAGGTTCAATAATGGATTGACAGACGTCATTGCAAAAACAGACATCCAGACTGTATAGTCCTAAACCATTTTTCTATATAAAAAGTGCAGTAAAATATTTCTGAAAGGATATTATGCGTTTTATTAAACACGGCAGCTTTATTCATGGCCAAGGGTATGAAATAATTTGTCACAGGAGACACATGGTTGCATATTAAACATCCTCTTGCCGTTTTGTAAGGATTGTTTTTATGCTGCTTGGGTTTGGATGTAACAAAGTATTTAGTTATCAGAATGAAGTATGAAATAATTTGTCACAGGAGACACATGCTTGCATATTAAACACCCTCTTGCCGTTTTGTAAGGATTGTTTTTATGCTGCTTGGGTTTGGATGTAACAAATTATTTAGTTATCAGAATGAAGTATGTCAATTTAGTCGTATTGAGCGTCTAGGTTAATTTAGTTATCCGTGTATTTGTGTATGTTTCGCGGCGATAACAAGTTCAGGATCATACGATAGCATTTCGAAAATGGGATTAGCCTTTCATCTTGACAAGATTTGACTTGGTACCACTAAGCCTTTTGCTGAAAAACAAATTCCGTCTACTAAAATTATCGGCTGCTTCAGCTTTCAAAGTCGAGTTTTCTTCAATTTCTTTTCAAATACTTTGGGTCCTGATATAAATTGTTTGTAAATATCACCACGGACTCAGATGTGGAAGAAAAGGAATGATTGTGCCAGACATGCATTGTGAATTGTCTGGCATAGTTTGATTGGTTTGTAATTGTTTGACGGCTACAGTAGAGTAAACGTGCTGGTTGTAAATGATGTTTGTATATATCGAACGCATATCGTACGCATTGCTACCAAAAGTGTGTTGACCAATATTCAATTTTCAATCCATTGGTATAAAAAATTAAAATATTCCAGCGATAAACCTGTATCCAATTTATGATAGAGACAGAAAAATACAAATATACGATAGGCAAGCACTGACACATCCGGCAATTAAGAAATCGCCGACGTATGTCAGTATAAAAGGTATCGCATTTCGCGATCGTTAATCGCATAACAGGGAAGTCGCAAATCACATGTCGCGTCGATCGTATATGATGCAATGGTTTGTCGTATATCGTGACAATAACAAATACGTTCAGGCCACTATAGTTATATCGTTTATCGTTTATCGATCGTATATCTAACGTATATCGTTTATCGTATATCGAACGCATTTGAAAAATACGTCACGCTACTGTAATTACATGTCATTTCTCTTCGCCTAGAAGACCTATCGTTACATTGAAATGTGTGCCTTGTAGGTCAGTTTGCTTGACATATTTCTGATTGTTCCAACGAGGAATTATGTATCCTTTACAGTACTATATACATGTCGACCGTTGAATTGCAGTTGATACATTACCCCACCCCACCCCGGACACTGTATGACTGATAAAAATGACCTCATACATGAGACATATATACAAGATACGTAAAATGAATATTTCTTCAAGAATATAACTGATGTTTTGTCTTCACCAACCACACGATATGACATCAGTTTAGAAAAATCGTTTTCGAGAAGTGTTTAAAGAATGGCCATGACGTAATGTTTTAGTAGAGAAATGACACGTGTAGAATTGGAAATACGAAACTTTTCTGTGATGATTCTAGTTACAAGCTGTAAAAACTGTTATTTACCAACAATGCGTTTCGTTATTGGTTCTTGTGACAAGCTTCACGTTCCCGGTCTGGTATTTACCTATCGTTTGTTGTTATAAGTAAGAAATTATATTTATAAATAATGCGTACACGCAATGCTACGCGCTGTACTGCCTGATATGTACCAGTAACTATTGTCGCTATTAGGGTATTTTGTAACATGCTGTTATGTCTGACATTTACAAATGTTTATACGATTATGTAAGGTCTGATAGTTGTTACGTTGTTATTTTAAATGGTATTTTAAATGATTAATGTTTATTGTTTTATGTCTTGATATGTATTCCGTCACGTCTTTTAATTCTGCTGCTACTTGTTTGATGATGTTTGGTGCAGTGCCCTTTTTTGTGCGGCTATCCCTGTTGGACTGTTGTTTCCACATTGTATGGTTATTGTTACAATCTGTAAGGTCTAATATATGCCAATAATGTTTATACAGTTTTTTGTTATTGTTACATACTGTAAAGCTTGATATTTACCATTTACGTTTACACGTTGATGTTTAAGTATTTGCCGAATAAATCAGATCGTATTCTGGTGAGACATATATGAAGAGATGAAGGAGAGGCAAACTCTGCAGATTGTGACAAACATAATAATTATGAAACGTATTTCAAGAAACAATTCTCGTGTTGAACATGCTTGACCACGGACGTGTGGCATTGTTATAATTCAAAACAACAAGATGTCTAATTGTCAATATCATTTGCCATTCTCAATTTCATACATATGGCATAACGTTGCCTTATAAGAAATTGAATATTTCAAAGTTGTTTTTGTTGTTATAAATAAAGTGTTCGGCATTTTGTTAAAACTAATCCTGTCTTCTAATCCAACCAGGAGGTGGAAGTTCTTCAAGTTTTAAACGAGCTTACGAGGATGATCACACAGTTAGGATCCTGATGATTTGCCGAATACCCGAGGTCTCATGTAGATTCAAACAGCGTACCTAGGTCATCATATAGTGCCTACTGTTCATCTTTTGAACGCGGAGCATGCATCCAAAGTCATGTACAAATAGTGTAGATTTAGGTCTGCACTGTTTATCATTTAAAGTCCACTAGCAAGACGTAGTCGTTCACACTGAAAGGGCTCTATAGTTAGACACTGTGCCATTTCACACTGAAACGTCAGCGTTAGAACGGTCATACCATTTTGGTTATCATTATGCTGCTGAAAACAACAAGTCTGCATATAAGCTGTTATTGGTTAAAGGCTTAAGCGTTTGAGTTACAACTGTCCCAGTGTCAGTCAGTCTGGATCCTAATAAGACGCTGTGTAATTTGATATATCATCTGAAACCAAACTGTGTGCAAATGACTACCAGGTTGATGTCGACAGGATAAAATGTTGTTCCATGAATTGATTTTGAAAGAGATAATTATTAGCTACGTGTCAGTTTCAGAGGAGTTCCAAACACATGCGGGTCATTATTTTAGCTTGACAACGGAACACGCAAATGCATGGCGACGGAGAGAATATGATCCAAGCATAAGGATATAATTACATCATTATTTGAAAAAAAAACACCACACATTATGTTGTCCTTGGCACTAACCCATTTACTCACTGAAAGAAAGTCAACAAAACGAGCAACAAAAACAAGAACACGTAATTCAGCTACATATTGCACGTTTGATTTTTTATCTGTTTAGAAAAGTATTTGGTGTCTTTTAAGTATTTACCTCATGAATATTCATGCAGGGATAGTGACATCAAGGGTATTGATTAGATTATTGTTTTATAATGACAAACAAAAACGCGTGCGTGTTTGACCATGTTAGATACTTTGATATCAGATCTGGTTAATTTTAAAAGGTAGTAGAGCAGGTCCTTATCATATCAGAATTCGTCTGATCTGGGTTTACTCTCTTTATAAAGGAATTTTAGCTACGGTCAAGCCAAACATGTCTATTAAACAATCAAAAACTTTTGAAAGCGAATAAGATAAGTCCACACCCATTGCATACCCTTAAGGAGCTCTTTTCTGGCTGCCTATGATATTTGTTTGGGAATCGCGTGACTAGACGGCTTAACTCCCTCGGCTCAAAATAAACTCTATCTGCTAAAATAGAAGATGTCACATGCATGTCCATAGCTTCAGGTTTCAAGATGGCGTTTTCTTCTTTTTTGTTACAAAAACATAAACAATTTTAATCCCGAGGATACGCCGAGCTATAATCAGTGCCAAACAGTCTGAATCCCGAGGAGATGCTGAACTATAATCAGTGCCAAACAGACTGAATCCCAAAGAGTCGCCGAGCTATAATCAGTGTCAAACAGTCTGAATCCCGAGGATACGCCAAGCTATAATCAGTGCCAAACAATCTGACTCCCGAGGATACGCCGAGCTATAATCAGTGCCAAACAGTCTGAATCCCAAAGAGACGCCGAGCTATAATTAGTGTCAAACAGTTGTGATCCCGAGGAGAGGCCGAACTATAATCAGTGCCAAACAGTCTGAATCCCGAGGATACGCCGAGCTATAATCAGTGTCAAGCAGTTTTGATGCCGAGGAGAGGCCGAACTATAATTAGTGCCAAACAGTCTGAATCCCAAAGAGTCGCCGAGCTATTATCAGTGCCAAACAGTCTGAATCCCAAAGAGTCACCGAGCTATAATCAGTGTCAAACAGTTGTGACCCCTTCCCCCCCCCCCCCGAGGAAAGGCCGAACTAAAATCAGTGGCAAACAGTTTTGAGACGTCAAGCTATTGTTGCAAAGGACATCAAACATTTGCCTATCGGGCGAAGCACTTACATACCAATTCCAAATGTGAACATTTTTCTATATATTGTTCTTACATATTTTCTCCATATGTAATGTCTAAGCGAATGGTAAGTGTTTGTACTTAATGACAGAGATGACATGGATTTCTAAGCTTTTGTTGGTAACCATTACCTTCTATAAAGACCAATGAAGAAACCATTTTCTTCCAAGCTTAGAGGTAAAATCAGAATGTTTTCTCATCGCTGTTCATACAAGTTTGGGTGATTGATTATGTAAACTAGATACATATTTCATGTCACGCGACAGGTGCAGTTGGCAACTGGTTATGTGCACAATAGATGCCCGTGTTCAAATTAAGGACAGTATTTAAGTCAGTGGGTTGCCGTTCTATAAAAGCATATGCACAACTAATACTTTGGCTGTGACAGAAACTCTATCATCAGATTTAAATCATTCCATAAGAAAACAGAGCAGTATCTTATCACGCAAGCAGGTCTTCCTCTGTTTGGAATGGTGACACTGTCAACCATAGTTGTGTTCAAATGCCATTATACACATTAATCCAGTAATAATTCATCATGTTATTTTGACATGAATATATTCATCCGATAAAGTATTAAAACTTATACCATCAAACTAATGATCCCGAAGGACCATAAAATACACTGAGAATGAAGTACGGGGCGACCTTTTACGGCCGCCACACAAGCACTTAACACCTGCTGTTGTGATTTACATATAGTCTGAAAGTAGGTGATTCCTCGAAAACAAAAGTAGCAATGCCCAAAGAAAAGATTGCAGACTCGGTTTTACTGAGTATGTTCATGAGTAATAATTAAAAGCGAAACACTAGACGCATTTTCACGCGTTTGCAAACAAATGAGACCCAGGTCAGACTGCTCTTGTTAGAAAAAGCAATATGACCAGGATGTACGTACGTGCTTTCTTATGGAATCACATAAATCCGACTCTACAGTTTCTTCATAATTCCTGTATTCTGTGACTAGTATGTCAACAAAACATAAGGTATTTATCATGTCATTATGTATAACATTGCTTTTCATAAGGTAAAATATTAAGCAGCACTCTGCTTCGCTGTCTGCTTTAAAAAACATATATGTATACCCCCGGCAAACAAAGTCTGAAAGGGGGTATCGTAGGAGTCAGTTTATCGGTCGGTTGGTCTGTCTGTCCGTGGCACAACCAGGCACACATCTTGTGACGCAAACTACTTCTACATTTCTTTACTGATTTACATCAAACATTGCATATGCATTAATTATGAAGTGTATATGTGCATGGCACAACTTTCCTTCACGACCTCCGAAGAGTTACAGAGTTATGCCCTTGATTTGACGTTAAAATAATCCTATTTCCTCAAAAAGACATTAGTCACTTGTGTATTGCACTGATGAAACATTGACTGCATTCCAACGAGTTTGATTCCAAATGAATCCCTATTTCTTTCTCAACTGTTTGTATAGACATATGCATTTTAAAGTTGTAGAGACTGGACCAGAGGTTATTTCTATGGGCGGGACAAACCATAGAAAAGGGCATCATCACCAACTCCGAAGTTGACATTACCAGATTTATAACAGTAGTCTGGTCTATTTGTAAAATTAAGGTGTACGAGCGTAAGAGAGTCAGATAACATATCTCAAGCTTTAAACAAAATGTTTACGCTTGGTTTACGTTTGGTTTCATCTATTAACCCTTCGCTTGCTATTCACGTCAATATACCTACCTGTAAATAGTGTAGACCCAGATGAGACAGCTCCTACAGGAGCTGTCTCATCAGGGTCTGCACTATTTACAAGTTGATTGTGCAACCAGTGCACTCCACAGCAGTGATTGCACAGCGAAATACTTGTACACAGTGAAGATATATGTAATCATACAACAGGGCATGGGTAAAGAAGAAGAGATGTATTTTAATATTCAGCAAGAGAAGGGTTAAGTCAACATTCGTATCTTCATCGTATGACCATTTATCATAATATCATGTTAGATATCATATATACAGTCTAAACATATATATCTGGAAAATATTGTGGCTTGTGCAGACCAGATATTAACAGTATTCGTCAATTGAAGGAAATGTCAAAGCTGTTATATGTTTTCAAATTAAAGAAATAGTTTTCCTTCCAAAATCTGAACTTGGCTATATTTCAAAGCTGTTGATCATAATGATAGCTTAATAATGCACTTTTCAATTTAATGCGAAGTTCTATGTGGGAGATATAAAAGGAGTGTAGAGGAGTGATTGTGAATACGGTGGTAATGTACATGAATTACAGCGTGTACTACAGGAGGGGTGTCTCAATATGTGTGTCTGACAACAAACTAAATGGAGGAATGACAAAGAGGGGGAAAGTAGGTGTGCAAAGAAATGGATTTGACTGATGTTTTGTATTGGTACTGTAATCTTACAATGTGAGACACTCTGCTTAGCGTACCATCAATTTCGTCAAGTCGTATGTCAAGGACTAGACATACAACGATCTATATACAATAAATGTAACATAATGTCACATTATTTCTATATTTTGACCCTGTGTGATTTGTTCAAATTGCCAGAACTATAGGTTTACTAGACTGCCAGCACAGCCTGAAATGTCACAAGAGATCAGTAATACTTATCCCGCTATTCGCCAATCGCATTTGCAAACAGCTTCGATTCAGATGAAAGGACAAAAAATTTATAGGACCCAAACAATATGATACTTTATAGTCCGGCGTTTGGTGGCGTTATATTCTATCTTACTCTGTGTATACATTGTGACGTCATGTCTTAAGTTTCAGATGAATTTGTATGCTTAAGTTCGTTTAATCAATGTGTGCCAAGTGTCGCTTAAAATGGGCATAGGCAAATTGTGTAGACCAAAATCAGAGGGATGCATCATGAGCCCTCACATCAAGGTCTGCACTGTTTGCTGAACTCATCTTTGTTAACCCTTTCCTCCATAAATACGTCTTTCTACGCCTCTGTAAAAGACACTTCTTGAAACAATTGTGATAAATAGAGCATTTGTTCCTATGGATCACAATGGTTTCAAAACAAAACAAATCTAAACTTTTCTTTTTCTCTAGTAAATGCTACTTTTTGGTAGAATTTTAAAGGAAGTTGGGTCTAAAACTAGCCTATTGAGGAATTGGTTAATGGATCAGAAGCAAATATTCTGTATGTTATCAACATGCATATTGGATGGGTTCCTAAATTAGATTTGGTCGGATTGTTCCTAAACACGAATACATGGTTTAAAGGCAAAATGGTCATTATCGCCGATGTTTTGGGGAGGCAAGCACTTTATTTTTATTTCAGGGTTGCTGTGGATATTTGTGGGGCGCAACCTACCAGATAATTTACTGGTTTTTGGAAATGGTTTATGACAGATCTAATGAGGCCTTGGACCTAAAACGAAAATAGTCCTCGGATATCTGGGTAAGAGAAACTCACAGAAGGCATTTAAATTATAACACTCTCCCCTCCTCACGGCTATGGAAAGCTTCACAAATGAATGTTGAACTATTTTGATAACATGAAATTTGACCGACATAGTAGCAAAAAGCTTAGACACTGATCAAATTGCCCCTTTAATATTTTACAAATTGGTCCTTTACTATTATACAAATTGGTCCTTTACTATTAAAAAATTGGTCCTTTACTAATATACAAATTGCTCTTTGTCTATTTTACCTATGTATGTCTGTCCATATAGTTAGATAAATAGGGCATGTATGTTTGTGAAACTATTTTATAATATGAATAAAGCTCAAATCGTTCAAGAAAGTTTCAATTGGACGTTTACATACACTACATACGAAAACGTGCATTCACAGTTGAAGTCACTTTTCGATACGTCCCTTACTTATACATATACAAGTGATGGTGTTGATGGTCTGTGTTATATACATTTACACTGTTCTTAAAAATAAAGTCTGCTCTTAATTGGATCTCATGTAATGCTGACTCCTTTCAATTTGAACAAACCTTTGGAACACTGTTGACCGATTGTCAAACAGCTTGGAACATAATGAGACGCCAAGATAGTCGGCGTCTCGTCCTGATCCAAACTGTTCGCAAGTTCGAGCCACGTCACTGTTGTGGGGATAAGATTAACCCTTCTCTTGCTGAAGTTTAAAATACAGTTCTCTTTCTTTACCCATGCCCTTTTGTACAACTACATATATCTTCAATGTGTACAAGTATTTCGCTGTGCAATCACTGCTGTGGGTGCGCTGGTTGCACAACCGACTTGTAAATAGTGCAGATCTTGATGAGACAGTTCCTGCAGGAGCTGTCTCATCTGGGTCTTCACTATTTACAGGTACGTATATTGACGTGAATAGCAAGCGAAGGGTTAAGTAATCTTCTGGGCAAGTTTTATTTTAGAAAAAAAACGTCTGAAAGATCTAATAATATTTAGATTGCACCTGCGTTGCAATTAGTCCTTTGACACTTTTCAGGCATTATCGTCCAAATACAATATATTTAATGCGTCTGATCACAAATGTAGATATTTCGCATAGCATACCAGTAGCCAATATTCCATGACCTTAAATTTCATCACATCAAGCAATAAAACACTGGGACCCTCGACGGTAAAACGATAAACAGTATACATGTATTAGATTTCACAAATGGGGTTTTATTTCACAGAAGTGAGCCATATTAGTATATGTTTCTCAACACCAACGTGCATTCTTCCTGAAATATTACTTTAAACAATAGGTTTTTGTTTGTAATTATTTTGCTGTGTGGACGTTTGCATATATATTTGTATCCTTTTTCTTCATAGGCACATCTTTTAACGTCTTTGCAAACAAGGTAGACCCCGCTCAGACGGCTTATTAAAGGGGCCCCGCTAGATGCCACCTGATCAGGTTCTACTCTGTTTGCCTATGAAATAGAATTGATATGATTATATAGTTTCTGCTATTTCTAAAACTTTCAGTATCTACATGTAACTTATGGATCTAATTTATATTCATTTTTTTCTTATATGAATATTTATGGAGTAAAGGGTTAACTTATCTTTATTTAAAACCTAGATAGGCAATACATGAAATTATAATCCACAAAAATTATGTTTTGTTTTAGCCTTTATGTTTTTCAACGCTGATGTCTGTTCAGAGGTCGTTCAACCCTTACAATGACGAGTGTTCAGAATGGAATAGCTCATCAGAAGTTATTTACAGAGTCCACTCAATACATGGTTTAGAGAATTTTGAATAACAAACATCGCAGATACCGATCAGATGGGCTCATCTAGTCACCCGTTGATCTGGGTCTACACTACTTGCAAATGTTAGTACACACGTGTCCCGCATTCAAAGCGTTAGATCTAATACATTTCTTTCGTGGACATTAATACAAAATTTGATGATTTCATGAATAATTCATTGACATATGTTTGCTATAGCCAATGAACAAAGACGTGTATTAATTACCATTGCAGACAGAACCTGAAGAACACTATCTATGTTTTTCTTCATAAGCGAAATGAGCAGACCTTGATCGGACAGTTCTGACTCTTGTCAGAGCACTCCTCAATGAGCCTTCTAATATTTGCCTGTACTATGAACATTCTATGGGATTGCATGAGTTTTAAGGGTTATAAGGTTCATCTTAACCCTTCGCTTGTTATTCACGTCAATATACCTACCTGTAAATAGTGAAGACCCAGATGAGACAGCTCCTGCTGGAGCTGTCTCATCAGGGTCTGCACTATTTACTAGTTGATTGTGCAACCAGTGCACTCCACAGCAGTGATTGCACAGCGAAATATTTGTACACAGTGAAGATATATGCAATTATACAAGAGGGCATTGGTAAAGAAGGAGAATGTATTTTAAAATTCAGCAAGCGAAGGGTTAAAACGAAACATGACTTTTGACATTTTAAACAGACGAAACCTTTAGCAATTCAGTGACACGTGATACCATAGCAAAAGTGCTCTTTTATAGTGGTTTTATTCATTTTGGTCAATTTTAGAGACATTGGGCATAATTTGGTTAACTGATAACTACATACAATAAAACTTCGCTAATTCGACACTTTAATACCGAAGAAGAATTTAGAGCTTTTAGGCAGGTGACTGCTGTCCTAAAGGATGTTTGCTGAACGTATTCATGTCTGAACTCTTTCTTTGTAATGCCCTCAGTCTCCACACAACATGAGAAATGCACTGCTCCATGATTTTATTTGAACGAATTGACTTCAGACAATGTGGGACTTAAAGGACTAAAAGTACATGTGTGAGTCATGCAGGAAACACCACACACAAAACACAGTCGCCCGAACAGCACCACCACAATTATGTTTTATAATATTTCTGAATGGGTTAAAGTGATAGTTTGTATCACGTAAACACCATTTGGTAGAAAACATAATTATCTGCTATGTTTTAATTCCCCGATGAAGCCACTTCTTTGTTTAAGTATGATTAGTTTGCACATCCTAAGCTTATTATCACAATAGAATTGCAGATCCATCGCATTAACACTAATTCTGGGATTTTGTACGCCTGTTTACTGGAAGGTAATACACGTTTGCATGTGTAATCACATATATGACATTGGCAGCGAAATAATTAAAACAAAGATTGACAACTGTGTTAAAAGCCAATTTGATAATTTGAAAATGAGATGAATAGCTAAGCCTAAAGGTACTCGTACTGTCGTTTTATGTGACCGGGGACGAGCTTCCACGTTCTCGCTCTGACATGAAGTGCCTGAAGATGCTCAAGAATAGCGCAACACTTAGTCAGCTACTCACGAATTTACTGGCATTGTTCACACAGCTTGGATCCACGTGAGACGCTGGGAAAATCTGCGTCTCATCAGGATCAACACTATTTGTGACTCCGGCAATAGTTGCTTTGGAAGAATTTGATCGAATCCGAACATAGGTTAAACATTTAAATAGGACAGGTTTTAGCAGAATTTGTTTCTGAACAGTAAGGGTTAATGCAATTAATCATACTGTAGCATTTAACCTTTTTTTCTTGAAAATTAATTGAATTACTTTTATGGCAAGGGGATATTTGGCAAAGGCAGGCACAAATTGAAAAATCAAAATTTATGTTAAGGTAGAGATAGCTCAAGCTAATATCGGAACTTTTGTTGCATTTGTACGTCTCATGTATTTCATTATTTGATTTGAATACATATTGTTATAATTTTCAATGTGTTGTAATGAAAAGGACTGCCGGCATTTGTCAGTCTGTTCATGATAGTGGTGAGTTTTAATTCTACCATGGTGGGTCAATTGCGTCATTAATTATTTCACTTTTATTTGCTTTCACATTCAGTCAGCCTGTGTGAATGGCAATGTAATTCCGGTCTTGTAAAGACAGATAAGAGTAACAACAAGTGGTAGTCCGTTGGAATTTCTCGGTCATGTCGGCTAACCCCCGTATGTAGATTTCGACCATTAAAACTATGGTTTTCCGTACAATAGCGGTCCCGGTTAAGATATTTGTATACTTTTTATGTCCACCCGCTGAACGATTATAACATGTTCCCGCTACAGATGTGACCCAAGTTTTAAACACCGATACAAATACCCTTTGCAAGCTGACGGTGAAACAGTGTTTACATTTGCAAACAGTTTGGATCCAGATGAGACGCCCCATTATGCGGTGTATCATCCAGTTCCAAGCTGTTTGACACATTGACCATATCTTTTAAAAGAAATGAAAGACATTTCATTCTAAGAATTGAAGCAAAGGACAATTGGTGCAGACGAAAAACATGCAGATCTATTTATAGGCATATTCTTGCATATCCTTCCACCATATAGTACACCGGAGACAGGTTGGTCTGCTGGAATTTAACGATTATACTCGAATTGATTACTCGTCATCTTTTCAATGTCATTGTTGACCACATGTTTGACAATGCAGGTCGGTAACTCTTTCAGATCATTATACCGTGGGTGCCGAACTTAATGTAAATATGTGTTAGTCACGTATGTGATCGCAAATCTTAATATATAGGATGCGTGATTCGCCCTCGTCGATTTTCAATATTTAGTACAGTATAAGAACATACGACACCACTGTCATTAACGCTTTGCACGATAGCAGTGAGTATGTGGTTACCTATACGAACAGTTTGTCTCATCAGAATCCAAAGTGTTTGGAATTCGTTTTTTGCGAAATGTAGGAAATCTATTTTGGGAATAGTAGCTGACAACCATTGTTAAGACAGAAATGATGTAATTCGTATGCAGAGGTACATAATATACGATACACAGATATGGTGGTTTAATGAATAATATTAACACATTATTAATATACTAACATAGATACAAGCATTGTAGAGGAATTAATGACAGCAACACATCATTAATATACTCACAAGGATATAAACATCGTAGAGGAATGTATGAATGATAATAAATATCGTTAACATAGATACAAATATTGTACAGGAATGGATTATAATAGCACACTATTAATATACTAACACAAATATGGTGAAATGAATAATAAAAATGCATTATAGGTATACTTACCAGGATTAAAACGTATTAATCCCTGTCGGAAATATTTAATTAATCAATAGGTTGATAAAAAATATCACTGAAACACACTGATGAGAATGTTTTTATGACAATCAGTGAAGACCCTGACCAGCACTGAGGGAATCCTTTGATCTGGGCAACATTGTTTGCAATTGTCATATATACTCATACTCCGCCTATTAAGGTTAGGCTATGTTCAGCAGCTGTCGTGTGTGTTACATCATTGATATTAGCAAATTATAACCTAAGATGTATAAACAATGCTACCGAAGTTATTTCATTTGTTTAAGTTCACAATAGTGTATGTGTGTGATATTTAGATCACAATGTGAACACACTACTAAGACATGTTTTATAATAACTATATGCATCTAGATGTTGCCTCAGTTTTTTATCCAATGAGGTTCCTGTATGTCGCTATCATAGAAACTTCTATTTTGCGTAGAAAAGGCCGAAAGTCAAATAGTACGTTTTTAATTAAAGAAAAAAAGAATATTTATTTTATTTTATTTTCTGTGGAAACATGCGCATACGCATAACGTAATGGAGGAAATACGACATTGCTATCTGAAACAAACATGGTATAGATGCGCCGTGCTATTTTGACATGTCAACAAAACAAAATGTAGATACTAAACATCAAAACAGGGCAACAATTAATTGCTATCCAAATATTTAGGTATGCAGTCAATTAAGACATGCACGTGCTGTTAAACCTGTTTTCATGTTTTGGACTCTTCTAAATACCGCGGCGATACTATGATACAATTCTGTAAAAACATACAAAACGGATATACAGTACAAACCCCACTAAGCGGACGATCAAATTGAGAGTCATGCCTGCCATTAACACTTCGCTTGCTATTCACGTCAATATACCTACCTGTAAATAGTGAAGACCAAAATGAGACAGCCCCTGCAGGAGCTGTCTCATCAGGGTCTGCACTATTTACAAGTTGATCGTGCAACCAGTGCACTCCACAGCAGTGATTGCATAGCGAAATACTTGTAGACAGTGACGATATATGTAATTATACAACAGGGCATGGGTAAAGAAGGAGAAATGTATTTTAAAATTCAGCAAGAGAAGGGTTTAAGACAAGTGGCAGGTTAATGCAGGATGGAAGTCGGGAAGAAGGTCTCCACCTATTATCCCATTAAAATCCAAGTCTTCAAGGATTTTACTGTGTTATGAAAAGTAATTGTAAAATTACGAAAACAACAACACACTCCGTAACATGATGAACTCGTGTATGGGTTCTAGCATTTTTGTAAACAATGCAGACCCAGACCGGTCGTTATCAGGGTTTAAACCAAATACTACAGAATTAAAACGGTTCACATCATTTCTACACGACATTTTAAGTGCCCCTGAAAAACACTGGCGACGATCAATAGAGAGTTTGGTTCTATGTCATACTATCTTTCTTCGATTTTCTACCATAAAACGTTGAAACCAGAAATCTAAAGGCTTATCTGATTGACTGGCACCCGTCCAGAAGTGTTTCGGACATGGTACTCCTGGTAATATGTTTAAGTAATTCTTGACTACTGATTAGTACTGATGCATAATTTACATTTCAGTTTTAAATTGCATTTCAGTTTTAGATAACAATTGACTGTATTGACTTACAGTGAGAAAAGTAGCAATATAAATGATTACCATGGATATCGTTATGTCTAGGTCACACATTCACAATAACACGGTTATGCCTAGGTCACACATTCACACTTATATTGTTTGTTTGTTATGTCCGTGCGTCTCTTTGTGTCTTTTATATACACGTACATTTGCTGTTTGTCGTTGTGGTACTGTTTGGGCGGTTGTGTGTTTTGTATGCGGGGAAGTGATCCGGGAATGTGTGACCTAGGCATTTGAGAAGAATACTCCGTTAAAGGTAAAGTAAACAGGCAGGACACTTTTTCGTAAATATTTGACAAATGGGTACCTTGTACGACGTAGTTTCGAAAACACAAAAAATACAGTCATATTGCACATAGCATCTGTCATATATCACCGATAAGTAAGCACTGGCTGATTTTGGCCGTTCGTTTATCTCCCTTGTGATGACGTCATTTGTGACATTCGCTATAAATGTCGAACTAGATATCGTATAGAAAAGAATCTCACGTAATGTACTTCTGCTTCGTTTTTAGTGCTAAAATGGTAATTTGTGCTGCCTATGGGTGTATCCCTGCCTATGGGTGTAGCTCCTAATCTGACAGAGACTAAATAGGATTATTTAAATTGCCAAAAGACGAGAAGTTTAAGAAAATGTGATGTGATTTACATTTTGTCTCGATGGTGTTTTCCGTGAAATTTATACTAGAGATGCAGTGGATGACTTGGGTCTACAATTATAAAAAAGGATATGCTACATTCTGTTATAAATGTGACTAGGTCTAATGTGACTATGTGAAAGGTCTAGCACTGTAGGTTAATGGGCTTTTTCTTCGTGGAAAATAATTCTATACAAACGTTAATCAGCCTAAACCCAAATCACGCAGGAACTGTCTGATCAGGATATGCTCTGATTGCTTAGTCCGAAGACTTATTTCTTTAGATTCTGTCTGATCAGGTTCTGCTCTGTTTGCTTATGAAATGTTGTTGATCTAATCCTAATTGATCTGTCAGAGCCAATGATCTATTTGAAAAGTTAACATTGTGAAAAAAGCCTTTAGATCTTCCTCATTAATATTCGTGTAAGAAATAAAAAATAATGATTTCATGGAGAGTTAATGATATATGAGCACAGGCTATGGCAGTAATTGTGCAACCAGACCTACCGGTATATTATTTCATAAGCAAATCGACAAGAACCTGATCAGGGAGCTACAACAGAAGCTGTCTGATCTGGATCTGCTCTGTTTGTAAATTTGTTTCAATACGTTTGATCTGGGTCTACTATGTTTGCATTGGCATAAACAGGCACGTGGAATGAAGGGTTTATATTCGTGAAGTGATTTACTCACACATAATTTTTCATCAGGGAAATAGTTTATCATAAATATGATCCTTTTGCAATTTTGGAACATGGACAATTTTGACCATAAATCCATAGGAAAAAGGTCATTCTGGATTACTGTAATTTACGGAATTGTTCATTGGATGCGTTTTATAGTTTTACTGATTATTACCTACATTATGCCCAAAACTAACTTAGAGGCACTATGACCGCAATGATTGATTCTTTTGACAAGTTACCACAGCTACATAAAGGAATGCAGCAATACGTAATATACCGGAAGAGGGTTTTATGACCTTGCAATAATCATTGTCCCCTGTTGGGTATTTGACAAAGGGCCACTATGATAACTGACATCTGGAGACTGACCCTGCATGGGGCATTTCGTGTGTAATATGGCTTTGTACAATATGGTCTAAGGCCATTTAACACATTCATTTATACATGCATAGAGAAATTCTAATGGCTATGTTTACTGTTGTTTCCATATATATATAAATACAAACCATAATTAAATTGCACATACGAGTATACTGTAAAATTATGATAAAGAAAAATGTAGTAACAGTTTTAATGTGTTGACCATTTTTATAGACATTTTTTCTCGTATTTGTAGTGGGTCCAGTCATTTAAACATAATTCACAAGCTTTAGAAACATGAATATATTAATAGAAAAAAATAGTCATTCTTCAAGACTGACAACCATTTGTTATCAAGATCCACCTTTTTCTCATTTTCCCAACAAAATACATATTTTGGTATTTCAACCTTTACTCGATTTTCTAAAAGTAATGCATCATTTGGTATTGCAAATATTAAAGTAAAATAAATAAATAAATAATTTTCTATTTTTCTGTATTTTGGTGGAATTTCTTTTTTTTCTAAAGTACGTACATTTATACATAGTACTATGTTACTTAACGAGAACGTCCCATTTCATCTGAAAATATGAAAATCATCTAAAGTTGTCTGGTTCTGTCTAAAAGTTGTTTGGACCCAACTCATGGGCGGGACCCAAATGGTCCCTCTGATCTGAATCTACACTATTTGCTAATGGTCTTGGTTCTAACCTCATCCTCTTTTTTAAATTATAGTTTATGAATAGTTAGGAGTCGGATTTGATCTAATTTTGTAAGCAAACAGAACAGACCCTAATTAGACGGTTCATGTAGGCTCTGATCTGGCTCTACTTTGTTTGCAAAGGCGTTAATTAAAGGAAAATGTTAAGTTTTTGTGTACATTCCTCCCTCTCAATGGGATCCCTGACTGGCGAGCATCACAAGTGACGTCACGCAAGGGAGATAATCATGTATCGATTTTCATAATGCACGGTTCGCGGTACAATAAAAACTCGATTTCAATCAAAACTAGATAAAAACGGTAAGAATTTTCTAAAGTTTGGTGTTTAACTAACTGTATACTATCAGCATTTGACGAAAACCCAATCTGTTTACTTGACCTTTAAGTTATTTTGCTGAAAGATATTGAAACAAACGTAACATATACATATTATTGCGATACATGTATACACAATAATTTAATTCAGTTGAATACGTGTTTAGCTTAGATACCTGCTTATTTCCCAGGCAGACCGCAGTGGTAGCAACCATTTGTTGTTGTTCCGCAATTTGCAGGAAAACGTTCTCACATGAGACTGTTTTATAGCATTTATTTAACAAATATAATTTATTGCAGTCGCTTTCCTCTGATGTGAGTAACGAGTGGGTATTTAGTCGGATATCTGTACTATTTCATTTTTGTCGTACCCTTTATTACTTTTCTACAGTTACTCTGTTTGCAGCTCAATCATTGAGTACACTAGCGATAGGTGGATACAGTATGTTCAATTAAATGTTTTGTTGTTATACATGCACTTTACCACTGTATTTGCTGTCGCGGTTGTTGTAGATTAGTCGGAGAGGGGATACGTTTATTTACACAGTTTGTCTTTTAGGATGGGGATGGAATAAGGGTGAGGTTGGGCGCCCATAAACCGGTTTAAACCCCCGGTGACTTTTGTCACTGACCGTTCCAAGGCGGTACTTCCATCTTCCTCCTATTGTATGTTTGTTTTGTCTTTGTGCGTCTCTTGTTGTTTTTTCTACCCATGTACATTTGCTGTTTCCTTGTGATGCTGTTCGGGCGAGTGTTTGTTCTGTATGTGGTATTTCCTGCATGACTCATTTTTGTACTTTTAGTGTCATTAGTTTCTGGAAACAGATGATTAATTTCCCGTCACACAACTCAAATGCTATATGATTAATTTCTTTGGATACCTGAGATTGAATGATAGAACAGGGCCCACGCACAGTACTTTGTCATATGACTTATAACTCGCAAATAACGACAAAGTCGAAGGGTGCGTCTTGATGTTACTGGCATGTGTCTCCACCTGAAAGGAACTCTGTCCTTTGGGAAGGGTTAATGTTTAACTACATTCGAACATGAATAGAAAGCCTCTACTGACGTTGATAAATTCTATTTCAGCTCTAACCTATACGTAATCGGTATCTTTAGTCCATGGAAGTGTCGAACAAATTCATGAGAGATGCTACAAGATTAAGATTCATATGTTTCTGCTCTGTGTTGTGGAGGTTAAACGTTTAAGTTGCTGTGAAAACAAGTTAGATCTCGTCCAATTTGGACTTCTTCCGATTTCATGAAGTATTTGAGAAACAATTTACCGAGTGTCAAACAGTTAAGATTACGTGGAGACGCCGAGTTATTCGGCATCTCATCTGGATCTAAGCTTTTTGAAAATGTGGGTTAGGTCATTGTTAGCGGGATATGGGTTAACTTCTACTGGCGTCTCCGTTTTTTATTTGATTCTGGAAGAAAAACAAAACAAAATGATCTCCTCATATTTCGTCCAATTTTCAGGAATTGGACTACCAAGGGATTCCAATACAACACATGAATTCACAAATGGAATACAAGAAACTTGGTATTGTATGATTGTATCATTTCAAATTTCATGAAATGTGCAAAAAATCAAGATTAATAAACTGTTACCAAGATATATTGAGCAGATCATTAATGCAGAAAAATGTCTTTGCAGGGGAACCCAATGATCCTCAGGAATTTCATCCTGTGCTAAACCCATCCCCCTACCAACGAATTTTGACGCCTCTGGAAAAGTTGAAACCATTGTTATAAATAGAGCATTTGCTCTGTAGGAGCAAATGCTCTATTTATCACATTTGTATCAAAACAACACACTCTTGTAAATGTTCCCTTCTCTTTAATAATTGCCCCTTTTCAGTAGATTGGGTCTAAATATACATTTTGTAATCTAGTGGGGATGAGTTTAGTGACACTTATCTGGGAGACCGGTGTTGATATTAATTACAACGTCAGGTTCAGAGACGGTTTACTTTGTTATTGGGCTGCGAAAGCAGCCCAATCTCATACGGCTTTGAATTTTGACCATGCGTTTCTGCGTTCCTGTGTTTCTATAAAAGCCAATCATTTTAATAACTATGGTTTACTGTGATACAAGTTTTTATTTATATAATATTCATTTATTTTATTTATTTTGATTCATGTATTTTTCTCAGCGAGGGCACATATTTTTGTCGGGGTCATTTCTTTTTTCTGCCATGACCCAGTTTCAGTGAAAATGCTAGTGAATTAGGTATAACTAATTAAAAAAATCACATTCCCAATCATAGCGTTCAGCGTACTGTAAGGGTTATAACGATGGCTTATGAAATGTGAGGTCGTGGGTTCGGTCCTCGGTGGAAGCTTAATTATTTCTCTCATTTTTTCTTAGCACCCTTAGTTTACTTGCATTTGGTTTAAAACCATTTTGTACATAAAAATATAAGTCCTGTGTTTGCATTTTGGCTTTGGTAAAGTTTTTTAGCTGAGACCTTTTACTCGTGGTTTTGTTGACCGTTTTGCATATTTCACCATTGTGCATGAATTTGCTTCCATTTAAATGTATATCTTATACTAACCTGTTCTTAATTTAGAGACATTGGAGTTTGTATGCCTTTAGAACATCACTTAACATGATAATGGTTTCTACGTCAGTGTTTCAGCAAATGAATAACATTGATCTGAGAAGTAATGTGTATTATTGGTGTCATACACAGGTATTATGCATCATGGCTCAATAAAACATTCCCCCGTTTCTGTTATTAATTTATACATTACAGTCATGTTTTCTCAATGTATCTGTTAATTAAAAGTACTAAACAATATTGCTCCCTCTTTTTCCCCCACCCTGCTTAAAGACATGTTTCGCAGCCATTCTACGCTTGCGTAAACCTTCCTTGTACGTTTTGGCACACAAGCCATTTTCGTATCAAACAGATCACTACCTACAATGCAATCCACTGAAGTTCGAACAACCGGACGTCGATAATTTGATGATGTGTGTGTATAATCCATTTATAAACGTTTATATACCGATATAACAGAGAATGTTCAAGGAATGCGAATTTGCCTGGAACTGATCTTACAATCCTCGGAGCAAGGTTGTAGAGCATTTACATTATAAGTGATATATGTTAGTAACAACTGACCGAAGAGGGATGGTACTATTTTCGTTGTTTATCATGTTGTATATATCCTTGGGACGGCTTGCCATTTATCATGTTGTGTATATCTCTTTTGGACAACTTACCATTTATTACGTTGTATATATCCTTGGGACAACTTATCATTTATCATGTATATATTCATGGGAAAACGTACCATTTATTATGTATACACATATATATCCTTGGAACGACTTACCATATAGCATGGTGTATATATCCCTGGAACGACTTACCATATATTATGTTGTATATATCATTTGGACGACTTGCCATATGTCATGTTGTATATATCCGTTGGATGACTTACCATATATTCTGTTGTATATATCCTTTGGACGACTTACCATATATCATGTTGTATATATCCTTTGGACGACTTACCATATATCGTGTTGTATATATCCTTTGGACGACTTACCATATATCGTGTTGTATATATCCTTTGTACGACGTACCATATATCGTGTTTTATATATCCTTTTGACGACTTACCATATATCATGTTGTATATATCCTTTGGAAGACTTACTACTTATCATGTATAATGTTGTATATATCCCTTGGAAGACTTACTACTTATCATGTATAATGTTGTATATATCCTTTGGAAGATTTACTACTTATCATGTATAATGTTGTATATATCCTTGAGACGACTTACTATTTATAGGTTTGTATATATCCTTGGGACGACTTATAACTGTCTCTGCGAATATTTACGTCTGATCATATCTTATTTATATTTATTTAACTTATTGCAGACACATTGGATCTTGATCAGACGCCGAGTTACTAGGTGTCTGATCAATGACCAAGCTGTTTTATGTAGGTTTATGCGTGTTTGTTACGTTCCATGCGTCTATAGGATATAGATTGTTGGCTCTCGGGACAAAGCAGGAGTGCAAAAAAGATATGCCTTCGGATCTATACAAATCTCTCATTGGTATTGCTACTTATTAGAGTCGCATCAGAGAGACAAATCTAATGGACTGTAGCAACATAGTATGTGATGGAGGAAGTAAGAAATAATTCAATTATAGTTTCAAATACAGATGTGATACATTTAAGCTTGACTAGTGCCAGTGGCACATAAAAACAAATTTCCCAAGCGATTCACATGAGCAATCCTCAACTTTACCGCTATGACGATTTTAATTAATTTTGGAATATGAATGAATTCAGGAAAATATTTCTAGTCGTGAAAGGATTTCCAGACCGTGAATAAGTTGTCATACAATATCGGTTCTGACTGAACACTGTCTCTGAATTGTCTTGTAATTTAACAAATATGACGTCTAGAAAGGAGACAAAGAGCGAATATCCGTAAGTTGTCTGTTTACGCTGTCTACAGAAATTCCCGCTAGCGACCCAACTGATACAAAAGGATCGCATTGTATAATACCATAAAGAAGCAGTCTCTTTGAATATGATAAACGAATATTAGTCTCAGTTCTATATTGCCATTAGTTATATACTAGTGACGCCTTTTGACGCCTCTGCAAAACTCATTTTTAATCTGACCCATAAGGGAAAATGCTCTATTTATCACTTTATGTAAAACAATATACATTTTATAAACTTCCTTTCTCTAGTTAATGCTCCTTTTCAGTAGATTTATTTATTTGAGGGAGGAGGTTGTGTCTAAAGTAATCTATCGGGGAATGGGTTACGGGGTTATAGTTTTTCTTCCTAACAAATTGCTCATTCCAAATCTGCCACCGTGATATCGATAAATATTTACATATATATATCCAGTAATCGTGTTTAGCTTCAACATAATTAAATATCCAGACACTGCTTCTAAAACAAAATAAACTTATGCCGACGATGTAAGGTTTGTAAAACAAGACATCTTTAACGTTTTAGCCTCTACTTGCAGCCTGTTTTAACAATGCCTAACAGTCACATTAATCATTGTTTATATGCTGAAAAGAAAACAATTCGAATAGACACCGAGAAGACACAACTTTCATGTGTTTTTCGGCAATGTATTAGTCTTCATTCAGCTTGCGTTTTAGTTTCGTTAAATGTTCGACCAAGGTCCATACTATTTTGTTGTAGAACAAAAATTATAGGCATCGCTGAAAACGGATTATATTGTATCACAGTGGCATTTTTCGATATAGGTTCCAGTTGATAATCTTCATAATAATGATTGAACATAACAAATACCAATTCTGAAAGCGGGTGATCCTTCGAAAACGAAAGAAGCAAAGCCAAAAGAGAAAAAATTGCAGACTCGGTCGTATCGAGTCTGTTCATGAGTAGTAATTAAAAGCGCAACACTACCCACGCCCCCTAGCACCGGCTTGAGCAATATTCAATTTTATACCATCAAAACTAATGATCAGGAAGGACCAGAGAAAACATAACAACACTGAGAATGAAGTACGACCGCCACACAAGCACTTAACACCGGCTGTTGTGAAGTACATATATTCTGAAAGTGGGTGGTCCTTCGAACCACGTTTTACGATATTATTGAAATATGCGTTCATTGTAGGAATTTCCGCTTTAATACCACAACAATCATAAAGAATGAAACAAGCCTACCGCGATGATCTGACAGAAGTCTAACGCTGTGTCATATATGAGGTATAAGAGGTAGCTTAATACTGGGCGAAAACTAATCCGAAATATAACAGAAATTTTCTGCCTTACCTTCGTCCCAAATTAATCCATTTGCTCCCACGATCCCATATATGGGACGTAGGCAAACAGTGTAAACTCTGATCAGACGCCGCATAATGCGGCGTCTGATCAGAGTCTACGCTGTTTACTGATACGAAATTCAATATAAAACAAAAAAAATGAAAATTTAGACCTGACATTCCTTAGATAAAAGATAGACCAATCCAATATATAAGCATGGAATAATCCACTAGGTGCAAATGGGTTAAGACACCACCTTCTACTCGTATATACACATTAAATGCTCAGTTTAGAGCGTTTCTACTATACAATTTTATTGACCTGTCAGAATACGACAGAACCTGTCCTGAGCGGCCACTCATGTATTGAACATATGAGTCTCCGGAAGCAGGTGGTTGCTTAACGCAGTACAACATGGTAGCTTTCTGAATTAATTTTGACCTGCGTTAAGCTACCACCTGCCTAACAGATCCATAGACATCTTTTTGATTGCGCCTAAGACCGATTCTACTGTATATCATCAGCAGCTAATAACATACAGTGAAGTGAGTGCGCCCAACATCTAGCTTGCCAAATATCTACGACCGTATTTGTACAAAGAGATCTACAAGGACATTGATATCCTGAAGGCAGAGAACATTAATCTGAGTTCTCGTTTTCTATACAGACGGTCTGGCTGCCAATGATGCATCTGTTATTTTTGGATCCAGATCAGACTCTCATTTACTGTGAGTCACATCAGCTTCAAATCGGTCCGTTACTTTAACAACGTTATTTCGACCAAAACATGAACAAAAGGTATAAACTGAAAATTGTAGCTTACGATCGAGTGTAGAGACGATATAATTTGGCAGCCAAAGGGTAAATACAGCATGACTGTGGTACATCGCAATTTTATAGCAGATACTGGTAAAACCCCACTAATGCGACCACCTAAAATAGGTACAGTTGTTGGTGCTAGATGCAGGTGGTAGCTTAATGCAGGTCAAAAGTGATGCAGAAAGCTCCTAGATAGGCAGTTATGCTCACATTTTAAGTGGTTGCATAAGAGAGGTTCTACTGTACTTGAATAAGGTGGTAATCACGTTTGTTGTTTATGTATATGCAGCAGAACGTGTCTTAAGCGGCCTTTAAAAAAGGGACTTAAGTATTGGTCTGTTAGGCAGACGGTAGCCTGATGCAGGTCAAAAGTAATAAAGAGCTCATTTTGGTCTGTAACATAGGTGGTAGCTTAATGCAGGTCAAAGGTTATGTTTGAATATCTTTCTGCATTACTTCCGTCCTGCATTAAGCAACCACCTATTTTTAAGACTTTTTTATGATCAATATATGAATGACCGCTTAAGACAGGTTCCACTGTAATCTGTTTTGAAACGTGCATACAAATCTAACGATATATTACCTCTACGTCATTTATATGTTGGAATGGATGTTGTTTTCTGTCTCAGTCATGTTGAATTAGTGGTTGTAGTTACCTTTCTGAGACAATGATTGAGCTTGGTCTTGATTTCGGCTCCACCACGGAGCCTTCTTCTTCTTCTTTGTAATCAAGTGACCTCAGTTAGTCCTGAAGAAGGCTCCGTGATGGAGCCGAAAGCTAGACCAAACTCAATCATTGTCTCGGAAAGGTAACTACAACCATTCATTTATACTCAGGGAGCCAGTAGTGCCTACCGTGCACCCCCTAGACTTTTTTTCATGGGTACCAAAATGTTCAGAAAAGTGTCCTGAATCAGAATCGCGAATGTACTCAAACTAAAATTATTTTAGGCTATGTGTATTTTAACCGTTTCCATGGCAACCCCCCAGTTTTCGTAATGATGACCCATACCTACAAATTCGCCCATATCACAGCCAGTTTTTGTCCTAAAACTATAACATTGGTGCCAAATGGAAGATAAGACATTGTGCTTTTATTTCCAACTTGTTTTTTTAAATTACGTTATTTGCAAACTCATGAATATTAATGAGAACATTAAAAATAGTAAAATAAGTATATAAATAACATAAAACTTTATTTTTTTTATCCTACAAATATCAGAAAATAACTTCAAATGCAGTTTAACATGATGACGAAACCCCCAGGAAAGAGAATATCCAATTTGAGGACCATAGCATTAATTTTAAGCACCATTTTCACCGTTTCTATGGCAACACCCTAGTTTTCGTAATGATGGTCCGTACCTGCAAAATTGTCCATATCACAACCAGTTTTTGTCCAAAACCTATAAAACTGGTACCAAATTGGAGGTAGGACATTGTGCTTATATTTCCAGGTTTTTTTTAAATTACCTTATTTGCATACTTATGAATATTAATGAGAACATCAAAAATAGTAAAAACAATATAGAATTAACGTAAATAATGTAAACTATTCACTTTTTATCCTACAAATATCAGAAAACAATTTCAAATGCAGTTTAACCTGATGACAAAATCCTCAGAAAACAAAATATCAAATTTGAGGACCAAAAATTTAACTCTAAGTAACTTTTTAAATGTTTCCATAGTAACCATTCATTTCACTCTGTTCACACAGTTTTGTTAGTCGACACCTGCCTGCAAAAATCTTCCATATTACAGGAAGTATTTGTGCTAACTGTATAAAACTGGTACCGAATTAAAGCTAAGACAGTGCGCTTTGGTTTAAAAGCTTTAATTAGGAATTACCTTATTTGCATACACATGAATATTAATGAGAATAATTAAAAAATAGCAAAAAAATACAGAAATAACGTAAACCTCTCAATTTTTATCCTACCATTATCAGAAAACAACTTCAAATGTAGTTTAAAATGATGACAAACTACTCAGAAAGCTAATCATCTTAAATGATACCCAAACAATGAACTGTAAGTAAGATTGTAACGGTTTCCATGGTAACCGAGCCTTACACAAATTTTGGAAATTTGACATCCAACTGTAATACTCCGCTAGATCTCGGTTATTTTTTATGAATCATGAAATCAATTGTTACAAACATAGATATGAGGCATTGCTTTAATAGTAAATAAATCTTTTCTAATATAAACTAATTTGCATATGTATGAATATTTATGAGAACAGTAATAGATCTTTCTCTTATAAAGCAAACAAATATGGAAAATGGTTTGCTAAAGTTTACTATGATCACTGAATATCACCAAGATTATTAGATAAATAAGTTTGGGACACATTATATAGCACTGATGGTGATATATCTGTTTCCTAGGCAACCATTCTAACCTCATTGTTCATATAACAGAGTGTTTACATACCTGCAACATACAAAGATATTGCTGCCTTCTTGGGCGATAATTATAAATGATATAAACATATACCCGGTAGTTGATGTATGAATCTTAATGTTAGGTTCACTTTATGCAAATTACCTTATTTGCATCCTGATGAATATCAATTAGTGATAAGAAAACAAAGAGAAACAATATGGAAAATAACATGTTTCGCAGTATGCCGAGCACAACATTAAACCATGCTCCAAGTATAGCTTGCAAAATAATAAATGTACCTTTTGATGATGAATAAATAAATTTTATGTCTAAAACTGTTACCAAAATGACCATGCACTGCTTCCATGGTAACTGTTGAAAGCCAAGTACTTATGATACCCCAAACAATCTTCTGTAATTGTTTTTAAAGTGTCAGTGATTTTAAAGCCCATAAAGCCTGTGTTGAATTCAGGGTTTCAAGACTGTTTCGACTTTTGATATACCATCATCTGTCGAGAACTGGTAATCCTGTGATGTGTTTTAAGACCCTTTGATTTGTCTGTCTTGCTAAGCCATCATCAGCCGTACCAATACCGAAGGGAACTGGTGTCAGCAGATTCTGCATCAGATCACCTATATCAATCTGCATATTGGGTCTTTGTGAACCACTAATAATTGCTATAATTCCTTGATTCCTTACGATTAGAAGCTGCAAGGCAGAAATGTTTTTTCACATCTATGACGGTGAGCCTAACCAGTTCTCGACAGATTATGGTATATCAACAGCGAGAAACAGTCTTGATGCCCTGATTTCAACACAGGAAGAAACTGAAACAAGGATCGTTATTTACACCAAGCATTCAAAAGAACAAGGCTATAAAACTGTTCATCTTCGAACTCCAGACAGTGATATATTCTTCATTCTTCTGTATTACCTTAACTGGTTTGAATGTGTTACTGTCTTGTTTGATACTGGCTCATGCAATCATCAAAAAATAATAAACATGTCAGAAGTTGCCTAAGCATACACAGAAGATTACCGATCAGCACTTTTGGGTCTCCATTTGTACTGTGGCTGTGATTCTACAAGTGCATTCAATGGCTGAGAACATTTGACACCCACTAAGACCATTGAAAAGAAACCAATGTTTATAAAACCATTAGCAGGTTTGGGCAACTCTTGGGATGTGTCTGGAGATCTTGTGCAAGACTTTGATAAATTTACGTGTGCAATGTATGGCAACCTAAGATTTCACACTGTGAATGAATTGATATTGTTTAAGATTAAGGAGAAGTGTGAGGATAAGCCAACAGATGCACTTCGCAATGCTGATATGGGAACATTACCCCCTTGTAGGGCCTGCTTAATACAGCACATCTGAAGAGTTATTTACCAGTTGATACTTTGGAAGAGATCTCTTTCCCGACCCAGACATTCCCCTTGTTTTAGAGAAGAATGGTTGTCAACATGTAACTCTGACAGTCAATCAACAGATATGATTACATTATGGCCTATAATAAGGGTATGCTCCACAGACATTCAACAGCAATGTTATCATCTTGACCTAGCCCTTATCAGAGTATTACCTGAGAAGATCCAATATAAACTGTTCCATTTTAGCCTCTAATTAAGGTATGCTCTGAGAGTAAGACCTTCAATTTATAAATTAGCTGATAAATACCAATGATGTCATTATTTCTAACATGGATATTCAGCTGGTAAAGGGTTAAGTGAGATAACATTCGTCTATTTTTGTTGAGTCGGCATACTCAAAGAAGCTTTCTGTAAAGGTGTTTTAAAGCAGAGAGTGGGATTAACCCTTTACTAGATGTATACATGCCCTTTAACATCTTTTAGACAGTTTTAGAATTAAAATTCATTTATTTATCACCAAAAGGTACATTTATCATTGCAAGCTATATTTGGAGAATGGTGTAATGTTGTGCTCGGCATACTGCGAAACATGTTATTTTCCATATTGTTTCTCTTTGTTTGACTAATTAATATTCATGAGGATGAAAATAAGGTCATTTGCATAAAGTGAACCTAACATTAAGATTCATACATCAACTACCGGGTATATGTTTATATCATTTATAATTATCGCCCAAGAAGGCAGCAATATCTTTGTATGTTGCAGGTATGTAATCACTCTGTAATATGAACAATGAGGTTAGAATGGTTGCCTAGGAAACAGATATATCACCATCAGTGCTATATAATGTGTCCCAAACTTATTTATCTAATAATCTTGGTGATATTCAGTGATCATAGTAAACTTTAGCTAACCATTTCCATATTTGTTTGCTTTATAAGAGAAAGACTGGTGTCTGTCGAAAATATCAACATCTATTACTGTTCTCATAAATATTCATACATATGCAAATTAGTTTATATCAGAAAAGTAATATTTACTATTAAAGCAGTGCCTCATATCTATGTTTGTAACAACTGATTTCATGATTCATCAAAAATAACCGAGATCTAGCGGAGTATTACAGTTGGATGTCAAATTTCCAAAATTTGTGAAAGGATCGGTTACCATGGAAACCGTTACAATCTTACTTACAGTCCATTGTTTGGGTATCAATTAAGATGATTAGCTTTCTGAGTATTCTGTCATCATTTTAAACTACATTTGAAGTTGTTTTCTGATAATGGTAGGATAAAAATTGAGAGGTTTACGTTATTTCTGTATATTTTTGCTATTTTTTAATTATTCTCATTAATATTCATGTGTATGCAAATAAGGTAATTCCTAATTATAGCTTTTAAACCAAAGCACACTGTCTTAGCCTTAATTCGGTACCAGTTTTATACAGTTAGCACAAATGCATCCTGTGATATGGAAGATTTTTGCAGGCAGGTGTCGACTAACAAAACTGTGTGAACACAGTGAAATGAATTGTTACTATGGAAACAGTTAAAAAGTTACTTAGAGTTAAATTTTTGGTCCTCAAATTTGATATTTTGTTTTCTGAGGATTTTGTCATCAGGTTAAACTGCATTTGAAATTGTTTTCTGATATTTGTAGGATAAAAAGTGAATAGTTTACATTATTTATGTTATTTCTATATTGTTTTTACTATTTTTGATGTTCTCATTAATATTCATGAGTATGTAAATAAGGCAATTTAAAAAAAAATGGAAATAAAAGCACTATGTCCTACCCCAATTTGGTACCAGTTTTATAGGTTTTGGACAAAAACTGGTAGTGATATGGACAATTTTGCAGGTACGGACCATCATTACGAAAACTAGGGTGTTGCCATGGAAACGGTAAAAATGGTGCTTAAAATTGATGCTATGGTCCTCAAATTGGATATTTTGTTTCCTGGGGGTTTCGTTATCATGTTAAACTGCATTTGAAGTTATTTTCTGATATTTGTAGGATAAAAAAATTAAAGTTTTACGTTATTTATATACTTTTTTTACTATTTTTAATGTTCTCATTAATATTCATGAGTATGCAAATAAGATAATTTAAAAACACAGTTGGAAATAAAAGCACAATGTCTTATCTTCAATTTGGCACCAATTTTATAGTTTTAGGACAAAAACTGGTTGTGATATGGGCGAATTTGTAGGCATGGGTCATCATTACGAAAACTGGGGGGTTGCCATGGAAACGGTTAAAATACACATAGCCTAAAAGAATTTAAGTTTGAGTACATTCGCGATTCTGATTCAGGACACTTTTCTGAACATTTTGGTACCCATGGAAAAAAGTCTAGGGGGGGGGGGGTGCACGGTAGGCACTACTGGCTCCCTGAGTATTATATGTGTTACAGATAACATAACGTTTTAACCCTTACAGTGCAAATGTCCTTTGTAAACAGTGTCTACCAAGATGAGAGGGCTCCTAGATGATTCCTCTCATCAGAATCTGTACTGTTTGTAATGTTTCAGTTTGCTTCAGAAACATCCCTTAATATCCACCATAAGCTTGACCTGTTTGAACTCGAGGTCTCCTCAGAATCCAAAATGGTTGGCATTCGCATCAATAGTTAAAAAAGTTTGCGAATCGAAAGAAAGTTTTAATTATAGTAGGTCGAATTTAAGCTGACGTCATTTTTATTTCTACAGGCTAAAGATTTATACATTTGTGTATGATACAACTTGAACGAGTTTTACTATTAATTCATTTGTTAATCCTTTCCCTGTTCTATGTTTATTCAAACTTCCAATATCTACTGAATATTCCCGAACAAAATAGCTATAATAAAATATCAATGGTAGAACATTGTAGCCATTTTAGAAAACAAAGAAACAGATCTATCAAGTTTTGTTAACAACCAGAACAGACCCTGACCAGACGGCTCCTCTCTGATCTGGGTCTACTCTGTTTGCAAATGCGTGAAAGCACGTTTATATGAGGGAAAGGGTTAAATAACCATACAGTAGAACCTGCCCTAGGCGTCCATTCTCTTTTTGAATACATGAGTATTAAAAAACAGGCGGTTGCTTAAACCATTGCAAAGGTAGGGTCAGAGTCTGCTCCGTGTGTCCCAGGTTATAGTTCTCAATCTACAGTTTCTATCTGAGCCAAAATGTCCTATGTTCATATGCCATTATAAAAAGGTAATCTGATTAATATTCATGATAACATTATTTCGTACATGAATATTAAACAGGGAAATTGTAAAATATGTATTTATTATAATACTATGACTACAGTGCTCCCTCCCTACAACGGCCCTCTCAATAACAATTCCCTCCTTACAACAACGCATGTCACTGTTTCCGAAACAACGAGGCTCCAGAAACAACTTTTTTCCATCGTATTGTCTTTATGCCTCTATCAAACCCTATGTTGTGACCACTCTTTAGAATCGTCACTTTGTGACGATTCTAAAGAGTGGTCACAACATAGGGTTTGATTGAGGCATAACGGTATTAGGTCTCGAAATATACCTGATCTGGGGATCTGCAAACAAGCTAATTATGTTTGATTTTCCCTCCCTATAACAACTCCCTCGGAACAACACATACAATATTCGTATCCCGAAGGGTGTCGTTGAAGAGAGGGAGCACTGTATAAATGTCTTGACATGTGGATCAATCCTTCCCTATTAATAACCCGTATACGAAATAATGGCACCATGAATATCTGTTAGCTGAATGTTTAATAATGCCACACATTAATTGCTAGAAACTGTAGTGAAATCTGTTACAGTTTAAAAATGCAAACAGACGGCTCCCGCAGCAGCCCGCTTATCTGAGTTTACTCGTACACATGGGCGTGTAATTGAGGTTATATCAAGGAAATGGTTAAGTGTATGTTTTTCGAGTGCGAAAAATCCTCCCGAAAACTGATTACTATCAATAAGGAGAATGTAACTATTGAAAGAAGGGGATGGCTTCTTTAAGTTTTAGTTTTCATTTCTCAAACGTTCTTATCCAAACAGTATTAGAAGCCTCGTTATCCTGAAAAAAAGTGTGTACATTTATTCGCAAAGTCTGACTTTTCTGTTTATTTCCAATACGAACACGCCATAGTGAAACTATTGTCCAAAGTGTCGACTAACTTGGTTCGACCCCTCGTCTGGATTTAGAACATAGCGCTTAGAATAAGGATGTGTTATGAACACTTTACATGATAGAGACACATTTTTACGCCTTTTTCGCACATTTTCATGCCCGTTCACGTTATTTCACGCTATTTCATGGATGTTCACTTTGTGAAAACAGAGTAGACACAGTTTAGATGAATCCAATATGAGTCTTCCGAGCAATGTCTGCTCTGTTTGCCTTTAAATTAATACAGACACGATTATGCAGCATTGCCTTGTAAATATTTTGATCATTCTATCTTTATAATAGTTTGCTTATTAATATACACACAGTCACGTATTATTTATTATTCTGATATTCACCACGAAAAGAGGTAAAGGACATATTAACCTCTCTTGTGCCGGACTTTCATTTTATATTTTTACATATTCTACTACAATAACACCGGCAAACTATATATTGTATTTCCATAGTATAAATACCATTGATCTCTATTTTGAGTAACACATTGAACATTATCGCACTGACCAGTAACATTGACCAGTATTCCATGTCTAGACTGCCTTCCTTTGTGATACAGTACAACACCAATAGTGCCTACCATTGTCAGAACAAAATGCACATGGAAAGAGGTTATCGGAATTACTTTCATCATTGAAGTCAAATATCTAAGATATTTATTACAAAATAAATATCATTTCTATTTCAACGTCGCCATAAGCAGTGCGTGAATTGTATTTTGTAACCGATAAGGCCTCTCTAAACCGAGCATTTAAATAAGTAATAGTGTTGACCTTTAACCTTTTACTCAATGAATATTAATGTGAGAAATAATGACAAACTGAATATTATTTTCTAAAATTACGCGTGAACACATGGATGTTTGGCCATGAGGCGAATTGTAAACTCATATCTATATTACTTCATAAACGATCAAAGCAGACCTTGATCATAAGGAAAGGGTTAAGACTTATGGTAACTTGATGCAGTGTAAAGGTCATGCATAAAGCTTCTCAAAGATGGAATGGCCAAGTGCCATAAAAATACCTATTTCTTCTTTACCTAAATGGAAAAGTAGTAAAGGCAAGCAGGCAAAGCCACATACAAGACGCAACCACCACCAAAACACCGATAGACAGCATGGCACACACTTAAACACACACACAACCACACACCCAAATGCACACTCACACACGAGATGACCACAGAAAACGCCAACAGACACACAAGAACTAGAGACAAACACTACACACATGAACAAAATCACAAGCACAAAAACGAAAGGCAAACAAAAGGAAGGGTGGCAAAGAGAGTACCGCGTTGGCACGGTCAGTAGCAAAAACACCACTGGGGGTTTAAACCGGTTTACGGACGTCCTAACCTCACACTTCTCTTAAAGTCACCCTAGCTTTACAAACAGTGTAAATAAAGGTATCCCCGCCGGACTTACCGACAACATAGGCGACGGTGAACACAGGACAACATGTAAAACATAGCATAATAATTGTGACAATCCGTCAAATATTTACTCAATGGCACGACAGGGGAAAAGTAATACATGAGTCTGGTAAGCTCATCCCGTATTTGAGTTTAAGAGTATACCATCACAGAATCATAAAGTTCGGGATATATACTTGTTAGAATTCCATCATTACAGAACCAGCGAGGTTTTACGCAAGCGTAAAATGCCCTCCCACGATGCACACATATATTAAGTATGTCCAGTTGCAGTGGTATAGGAGGTATGATCAGGTCAGGACAAATATTTTTCTAAACAACAGGTCAAAGATCAAGGTTACACAGACCTAAAATAATATAATATAATTTAAAATAATACACAACACTGCGCCTTCCAAAGATACATCAACACACCAATTTTAGTATCCAAGATTAAGTAGTACAGGAGATATGCTCCCCGGACGGAGGCACGGAAGCACAAAGGGGCACTGCGATTAATTTATGCCTCACCAAAGCCTAACTGTGGGGGTATAAACATGTTAAAATATGTACATATGAAAAGCATAAACAGGTAAGTGTGGAGTACACACGGGATGTAATATGCCAGGATGATAATATAAAATGGATTCAAAACAAAATAAAAAGAAGAAAATGACATACGAAAAGAAAAATATTTTGGTTTCTATCAAGAATCGAACTGGCGAATTCGAGTTTCTTAAGTCTACATGTTACCCATACACCACAACGCCTTATGATGTTTGTCTGTATTAATTATACCTATGCCACTAGCATTTTGGAAATCCCAACGACGGGCAAAATCGAAAGAGTGCAAATGTGTGTGTCCGTAATACACATTTAAATACTTACTGAAATAAAGAACACTCAATACAAAGAACCTTTCATGAAATACAATTGCACTTATACAGTACAATATTTGCTTTTAGTTTATATAAACATTTTGCATTCCTTTTCATTAATGACTTTTGGTTTTTGTAATATCTCCTTTCGATTAATTGGAAAACGCTTTCAAAGAACTCTTTAATAAACATGTGCAGATTAAATTAAAAGCGGAGTGTAAACGAAAACGTAGTAAAAGTACAAAAATGAGTCATGCAGGAAACACCACATACAGAACAAACAGTCGCCCGAACAGTAAGTCAACCAGGCAAAGCCACATACAAGACGCAACCACCAACACCACCAACACCAACACATCGACAAATAGCATGTCACAAACGCAACCACAACGAGGCGAACACAGAAAACATTAACAAACACACAAGCACCAGATATATACATTCCAAACATGAACAAAATCACAAGTACAAAGACACAAGACAAACAAAATTAAGTGCCACAAAAAGATCATCGCCTTGGCACGGCCGGTCGTAAAATCACTACCGGGGGTGTGTTAAACCGGTTTACGGACGTCCTAACCTCACACTTATCTCAAAGTCGCCCTAGCTTAACAAATAGTGTAAATAAAGGTATCACCGCCGGACTTTCCCACAAAATAGAAGACGGTAAACACATGACAATATGTAAAACATAGCATAACAACTGTGAAAAGCCCGTCATCTATGTACTCAATGGCTTTGCTGAAGCCAGAGCAATTGCAGGGAAGCCGTTAAGGGCTTATTATCACTGAAAAACTACTAAAACAGGGCTACAAATATGACAAACTTCGTAAAACATTTTCAAAATTTTACCACCGTAATGTTCTACTCATCAGCAAATACAACTGTAATTTAAGTACTTTTCTAAAGTTAGGTATTTCACATCCGGAGTTTTACGGTGATGTCATTTATAAACTTGGAAAAATTATTGGACACACATATTTTGATACTTTGTTTGTCAAACGTATAAAACAATTCATTAAAAAGGGATATGACCCCTCTATATTGCAGCACACTACATGTTTGGTGGTCGATCCCTTTACAGTTGGTCATTATGCTTTCATCTTTGCTTGTGCGACGACGAAAAAGACTTAATACTCTATGAAGATTCCCTCTTAAACCCGTTTACGGAGGGAGGAAATTGGATACTTGTATTTTGCCAGTTCTGTTGTCGTACCTAAATGACTTCTCCACAACTGCGCTGACCTCTGAATAGTCATCGAGTACATGTCTACGATGTCAAGTGTATTCTTTTTCAAACAAAACAGTTGTACATACTTAATATCCACTAGTATTTGTATCTTCTTGCGATTTTATTTTATAAAATGTCGGTGTAGAAGTGTTTCATATAGTTTTCCCGTACTTTTAAATTATGACGTCATTTAAATGATGACGTCGCTTGTTTACCTCTAACGTTTATTTTAAAGTAATTTCATTTTGGCAGACATCGTTATTCATGTTGTGAAGTTGTCTGGAGGGGTAATTTTATTTACATTTTGACTTTGGTGAAAGTGGGATAAGGACGAGGTTGGGTACCCGTAAACCAGGTTTAAGTCCCCCAGTAGCTTATTTTGGTTACTGACCGTTCCAAGGCGGTACTCCTGCTTTCAGCCTATGGTCAATTTTGTTGTTTAATATGCTTAATGTTTAATGCTTTACGTCTTGATATGCGTCCTGTTATGTTTTGTCTTGTGGCTATACCGTTTCTTGTTTGATAGTGTTTGGTGTGGTGTCATTTCGTGTGTGGCTCTCCCTGTTTGACTATTTTTCCATATTTGGTAAGCTCATCCCGTTTCTGAATTTAAGAGTATACCATCATAGAGTACTACCCTCGGCCTGTCATCGCGCAAGCAAAGTGGGAAGCGTAGCTACCGACCCGTGAACCAGGTTTAAACCAGCTACAGTCCCCCAGTAGCTTATTTTGGTTACTGACCGTTCCAAGGCGGTACTCCTGCTTTCAGCCTATGGTCAATTTTGTTGTTTAATATTATTAATGTTTAATGTTTTGCGTCTTGATATGCGTCCTGTTATGTTTGTCTTGTTGCTATACCGTTTCTTGTTTGATGGTGTTTGGTGCGGTGTCATTTCGTGTGTGGCTCACCCTGTTTAACTTTTTTCCATATTTACTGACACAATAGTGTTGTGTGTGCCGTGTGGCTGCCGTAAAACGTCTCCCCGTACATACACTCGATATTGTTATTTCTCCCCTTACAGAAGGTGTTACTTACGTTATTTCATAATCACATATTCATCATCACCCTATGCACCACATGGTAGATTCTGTTTTTAGCGATATTTTCGGTCGATTTCCATCTGAATTTTTGATTGTTTTACTTATTTAGTGTCGTAGTGCCATAGAACCAAACCTATTCACCCATTCATCTAGTTTTCTATATCCATTTTAATGTTTTATTACCTAATTAGTGTCACAGTGCCATATTGTTCTGCCTGTTCACTCTGACTGCCTTTCCATCTATATTTTCTGCACTATTTGACCTATTTATTGTCGCAGTAACAATACATTTTTTTATCAATTCATATATTTTGCACTATTTGACCTATTTAAGATCGCAGTTTTACAACAAAATTATGAATACAACTACGAGCAAACTTCAAACTTTAAAACTACATTCTACGACATCTGTGCAAATTCCACAAAATGGTAAATTTAGATCGTTTCAACCTTCATTGTGTTTAAAGTCACTAAACCTTTATTCGTTTCACCTACCTTCTGTTTCTATAAATAACTGTTTTCACAATGGCTCAAAAGTGGTACATTCTCCGTTAAATAAATCTATTCAACATAGTACTGTAGTTAATATGATTCAAAATAAACGGATTTTGCACGGAAGACGTAGAACGTATCCAACCATTGATAAGTGCTATGCTAAGAGGTGTATGTGCTGCAAACATCTATCTTGTTATTCTACCATTAAATCTACAATCAATGGTAGAGTTTTTACCACCAAATTTACATCAAATATTAACTGTAAAACTTCTCATGTGATTTACGTTTTAACATGAAATGCACCACTTTGTGGTGTACAATATGTAGGACAAACTGGACGCTCATTAAAATCTAGATTTCGTGAGCATATATAAATGCCGTAAAAATAAAATAAAAAAATTCTATACCAGCATTTTCGTAAATCGGGTCATTCATTTAAAGATATTACAGTTCAGCCAGTTGAACATCTTGTTTATGATTATAATTCTACAAATAACATCAACTCTAAAGCTAGATTTATGGCAGAACTCAAATGGATAAAAAAAAATACAGACACCTTTCCCTTTAGGCCTAAATGATAACATATATCAAAACGGAAATATTTCTAAAGACCTTAACATTGATATATTTTCTATTTACTCAATTAGAAAACGAAAAACCAGATCACATGGTTTACGTATAAACGGCAATGTCAAACTCAAAGCTCGACTTAAAACGTCTGTTTCAGATTTACGCAATATACGTCTATAATCCGGTAAACATACTATGCTCTCTCGTCTATGTTCTTTGTCTATTTCTTCCATAAGAGACATTGACATAGAAGTAGACAAAGTGATCTTACGAACAGATCCTTTGTATAATACAGCTTCTTTCATTCAGAACTACACTCGGCATGTTCTTTGACCACACGTTGATTCAGTGTCTGACCATAAAATATATTTTTTGAAAATTCCTTTTGTTAATAAAGGTATAGATTTTATCGATCTACAATCAATATTTCGCGATAAAAACGTAATGAATACCATCCCAGCCTATTTCAAATATTTAGTATCTCCAATTATCTGCTATAAGTAAAAATTACCTATTAGGAATACTATTTTTAATTATAATAAAATTGTATTGGACCTTAATATTGTAAATAATACTCCTGTTAGTTGAAATTGTAATTCCTCTAAGTTCTGTTACGCCGAGGCTGGTCATGTTATTACAGGCCATTTTGACATTATCGAAAACAAACGTCTCCGTACTTTATTAACTAAGGGACACAGACTTCCTTCTTTGATAGATTTCGAAATATGCCGTAGCAAAATTATAGAACCTTTGTTAGACTTCAGTGTAAAATGGTGTCGCCGAGAACATGCAGACAATAGTGCCCTTACAAAATGGATCAAACAAATTTCAAATATAATGGATACACGTATCGCGTTTTACAAATCTAACATTCACCTTCTTCCGCCTAAACCTAAGACTTCAGTTCGCTTCTTAAAAAATAGTATACAAGAATTTCACTCTAAATACGTGTTTGTTCCAGCTGATAAAGCGTCAAACAATGTAATTATCGTTTGACGACTTTATTATGTGGATGTTTTAGAACAAGAACTCACTAAGACAAAGTCATATATTGTGGTCTCTAAATCTGAAAACGACATAATATCAGAACATGTTTATAAATGTAAGCAGTTCAATGCTGATATATTAATCACACATCATACACTTCCGACAATGTACTGGATACCTAAACTCCATAACACGCCATATAAATCACGCTTCATAGCAAACTCTGTCTCATGCACAACAACCGCACTATCCAAACTAATTACATCGTGTCTAACAGCGGACAAAGAACATGTCAAGCGTTACTGCGATAAAGCTTATGAGAATTCAGGAATTAACCTTGTTTGGTCTATAAAAAACTCCAATGAGGTTTTAAATAAATTAAAAATCAAGCAACACCAAGCTAACACTATCAGCACATATGCTTTTTCTACACTTTATACCACATTACCACACGATCTAATAAAGATCAAACTTACAAATCTTATAAATAAAACATTTGCTAGAGAAAAAGTATCATTTATTGCCGGTAATTCTAGACATGCGTTATTTACCAATGACATTACAAATAAATATACCTCGTGGACATGTTTGGATCTTTGTGACACAATTACGTTTCTGTTAGACAATATGTGACGCAATTACGTTTCTGTTAGACAATATATTTGTTCGTTTTGGTAATTCTGTATATCGCCAGGTCATTGGTATTCCCATGGGAACCAACTGTGCTCCTTTAATTGCAGACTTGTTTTTGTATTGTTATGAACGGGATTTTATGCTTAACCTTAAAACCGATTCACAGGCGGATGTCATCAATGCTTTTAACAATACAGCACGTTATTTAGACGACATATTTAATATTGATAACCCATACTTTGATTCTATGATAACCTCAATTTACCCTAGAGAGCTCAAGCTTAATAAAGCAAATAGTTCTGACATATCTGCAGCGTTTTATATTTAAATTTATCTATAAACAATGTAACAATTTCTTCTGGAATTATTGACAAAAGGGATGACTTTAATTTTAAAATAGTTAACTATCCTCATTTGGATGGGGATGTTTCCCGTTCTACATGTTACGGTGTATACATTTCTCAGCTTATTCGTTTTGCTGGAGCTTTTCTTCTGTTGATGATTTTAACAATCGTAACCTTGTTATCACTGAAAAACTACTACAACAGGGCTACAAATATGACAAACTTCGTAAAACATTTTCAAATTTTTACCACCGTAATGTTCTACTCATCAGCAAATACAATTGTAATTTACGTACTTTTCTAAAGTTAGGTATTTCACATCCGGAGTTTTACGGTGATGTCATTTACAAACTTCGAAAAATTATTGGACACATATTTTGATACTTTGTTTGTCAAACGTATAAAACAATTCATTAAAAAGGTATATGACCCCTCTATATTGCAGCACACTACATGCTTGGTGGTCGACCCCTTTACAGTTGGTCATTATGCTTTCATCTTTGCTTGTGCGACGACGGAAAAGACTTAATACTCTATGAAGATTCCCTCTTAAACCCGTTTACGGAGGGAGGAAATTAGATACTTGTATTTTGCCAGTTCTGTTGTCGTACCCCAAATATCTTCTCCACAGCTGCTCTGACCTCTGAATAGTCATCGAGTACATGTCTACAATGTCAAGTTTATTCTTTTTCAAACAAAACAGTTGTACATATTTAATATCCACTAGTATTTGTATCTTCTTGCGATTTATTTTTTATAAAATGTCGATGTAGAAGTGTTTCATATAGTTTTCCCGTACTTTTAAATTATGACGTCATTTAAATGTTGACGTCGCTTGATTACCTCTAACGTTTATTTTAAAGTAATTTCATATTGGCAGACATCGTTATTCATGTTGTGAAGTTGTCTGGAGGGGGGATTTTATTTACATTTTGACTTTGGTGAAAGTGGGATAAGGACGAGGTTGGGTACCCGTAAACCAGGTTTAAGTCGCCCAGTAGCTTATTTTGGTTACTGACCGTTCCGAGGCGGTACTCCTGCTTTCAGCCTATGGTCAATAATGTTTTGCGTCTTGATATGCGTCCTGTTATGTTTTGTTTTGTGGCTCTACCGTTTCTTGTTTGATAGTGTTTGGTGCGGTGTCATTTCGTGTGTGGCTCTCCCTGTTTGACTATTTTTCCATATTTGTTAAGCTCATCCCGTTTCTGAATTTAAGAGTATACCATCATAGAGTACTACCCTCGGCCTGTCATCGCGAAAGCAAAGTGGGAAGCGTAGCTACCGACTGTAAAAGGGTCGATAACCAAACGTGCAGTGAGTTGCAATATAATAGGGTCATAACATTTCTTCCTAAAGGTTTTAAATGCATTTTATAAACAAATTATGAAAATGGATATGACCCCGAATTTTTCTTAGTTTGTAGATAACATCACCATAAACTTCTGGGTGAGAAATGCCTTGTTGCAGTAACGTTCGCAGATTGCAATTATATTCCTAATCAGAGTTAAAATTCGATAATAAAATTTCGAAAAGGTTTTCCAAAGTTTGTGATATCTGTAAATTTGCTTAAGACGTTTATCAGTTGTAACTAATTACGACTGTTAAAATCTTCTTGCAAAGAACAGGCTCGGGCAAACCGAATTAGTTGAGAAATATAAACCCCATAGAATGTAGAACGGGGCAAATCTCCATCTAGAAAAGGATAATTAACAATTTTAAAAATAAAGTCTTCCCTTTTATCGTATATTTTGGAAGAAACTTTATCATTTGTGATTGAAAGATTCGGATCTAAAACGGAAGCCATAAGGTCAGATTGATTCGCTTTGTATAAAGAGAGTTCTTTTGGATATATTGAAGAAATCATATTTTCAAAATCCAAATTCAAAGTATCGTCTAAATATATTGACGCTTCCCTCTTTGCTCGCGTGATGACAGTCCGAGTATAGTACTCTTTGATGGCATACTCTTAAACTCATACCCTTTATTAAACTTTTATTCTATTTAAACAGTAATAAATGGGTACGTAATACATTCTTTTTTTAAAACGTCATAAGTTTCGTGAATTTTAAAATAGACGAGATAACAAAGAAATATCTATAGCCGTCGGCATTTATAGAAACAGAGGACCGCATTAAGCCAATGCACAAAAATCAAAATATATGAGATTGAGTTGCCTTCGGCAGCTCAGTAATGCTATTCGCTATGTATCGGGGGACTACTTCCCTGTATTGAAGTAATTTCATGTGATGACTGCAATATATATATCATCTCCATCATTGACTGACATAGATTAGCACTTACCACGTTGTGAAATATATAACGTCTGCTCAAATTGTGGATCTGTTGCAAGATTGGAGTGATTTCGATCCCATAAAGATATAAGTTATTATTGATCGGATGCCAACAGCTTTGATTCTGAAGAGACGCCGAGTAGATCCAAGCTGTTTGTAAATGCGAGTCAGGTCGCAGATTGCTCGTTTGCTGTTAGGAGTAACGCTGTATGTAGGATAGATCAATCTTTACCGTATGAAGTACATTGATATTGCCCAGTGGAATGTTGCTTATTGTCGTATATTATAGTTACATTCAACGATCAGCAAGAATGAATTTATTTCTGAATTGTGTATTGAGAAGTAAACCAAATATTCTTTGCATTTCCATTATCATATCAACTTTTATGTTGTAAGTACATAATAACTTGTGCATGTTCGCCCTTGTTTGAAAGGAGATTGAGATATTTCCCTTGCGCCAATGTAACAAATAACTAGAGTTTAATCTCCATACATAAAAAAGGACTGAGAACTTATTTCCTTTGCTTTCGATATGCATCTTTCACATTGCTTAACGTAGAAGAAATACCGCCTGAGCTAACACCGTATAAATTTCATAACTTCAAGATACTGCGGATATGTTTTTCATTTACCCCATGAATATTCATTTTAGAAAATATTGAATGTTAAATAGCTGAATGATAATAATGAATTTTGAGCACTGTGAGGTTTGACCATGACACATGCGTTTGTATGTCTAACATTGTTTTGGAGAGTTTTGTTTTGCAAACTAAGAGCAGAAGGCTCCTGCAAGAACTGTCTGATCAAGGTCTGCTCGCCGTGTGCTAATAAAAACCATAGATATGATTCTACAACTTTACCAAGACTGAATCTCCATGTGTTCATGTAACACAGTATCTAATCAGTATGCGTTGTGTCATTATTTCTGTCGAAAATATCCATGAATAAACGGACAAATAGAGAGAGCTGATATCTATGTATATCTATAGGCAAGCCATTTGCACTAAAGTAAATTTACGCAAACTAGAAAACAAAAGAGTGTCACTGTTGTATATACCCCCAAACTCTATCTTCACTTATTTAAACTTCGCCAACGTTATGATAAATTTAAATGAAGATAATGCAGTAACAAATTGCACAGACACTTGATCAGACCGCTCCAAGAGAATCAAGTTTATCTTGATCTAAATTATTTGACTACGTTTGTCTGGTGGAACGTTTAGACAATTACAGTATATTTACTCCGGATGTATGGCGTTCGGTCTTGTAATATAATATTTCCTAAAATTCATTTGGGAATCAAAGCTGTGAAACATATGCCCTGAGGCACCGAGAAATACATAAAGTTCTCTAATGAAATAATCATATATCCAGAAAAGTGTGTGTCGTAATTAAATTCAATATTCTCAAATAGAAAAAAACATGATTCAGCTAATATAACTCGGATGCTTCATTTATTTAGTCTAACCCTTTACTCCATATAGACATCTGTAACGTCTCTGCAAACATAGTAGACCCACGGCAAACGATCTCTTTAGGGGTCGTCTGACAAGTCGGTCCTGTTTTGTTTACGAAATAATACAGATCGGTTTATGTAGTATACTTTATAGGCAAACCGTTCTATGTTCATAATTATGCCATTACAAAATGGTTCATTTGTTTCCATTAACCCTTTCACCACCGAAGTTGCATAAATGCACCACGACAAATAGTGCAGTCCCAGATCAGGGACTTCACTTTTTGTCTCATTCTCTATTTCTATATACAGTAAACCCCCGCTAGTGCGACCACTTAATAAACGGTCAATGGCGTCGTTTAAAGCAGGTGGTTGCTTAATGCAGGACGAAAGTTATGCAGAAAGCTCCTATAGGAGCTTTCTGCATAACTTTCGTCCTGCATTAAGCTACCACCTGCCTCTGCCACCCAGAATTATGCCCCTTTTTGGTGGTCGCATTAGCGGAGTTTTACTGTATGTGCTTTATTCTTTTGAAATTTGCATTTATTTATCTCATTTCCTTATTGTACCGAATGATTTAACAAAATTTGGATTGCAGACGGCAATTAGAAGTTTGGCACCGAAAGCGTTAAGAGAAAGGGTTTAGGGGTATGAGTAAATTGGCACTTTTAAGTATGGGTCATGAACATACTCAATAAAAGCGGATGTGTAATTTTCCCTTTTGACATTGCTGTCTTTGGCTTCCAAGTAGTTCCTATTTTCAGAATTTAGTAGTTTTGTCGTGTTGTCATACTTATGCATACTATGCATTTGTTAATAATTGAAACTCTGCCCTACAAATCACTGTGTTTATGTTCTTGCTATTCATTTGACATTATTGGATCAACCCTTTCACTGCCAATATCGCAAAAATGCACTACGACAAATAGTGCAGTCTATTATCTGTGCTTTATTCCTTTAAAATTGCATTTATCTATCTAATTTCCTTATTCTATCGAATGATTTAACAAAATGGGTTTGCAGACGACACTTAGAAATTTGGCGCCGAAAGGGTTAACCTGACAATAAAAACAAAAGATAAATGAAACTACATTTTCTAATTCTTTTGGCAGTGTAAGAACGCTTATAACATGAAAATCTCAATAGAATAAAGCAATACAACGGCATGTATCAATCTTGGTTTTAAACTTTCATGACGACTTCGAATCAATGATGTAACTAGACCTTGCTTGATCTGTTGGATGATATAAATGTTCTTACTGGATGAATTTTTCACTCTAGCATTTGCCTTCTGAAAACGAGGGCGAAACATATTATCAAATGACTAATATTCAAAGCAATAGATAGGGATGCGAATTCAAATACTAAACAATTCTACGTTTCTTCACCAAACCCTATGTTGTGACACCCCCCTCCCCTTAAAATGTAGGTTTTATAACAGGATCATTACATAAATTATCTTCATTAGATGTTGATCGTGTCTTATATGTAGAACCTACAATGCGTTTGCAAATGCGGTGAGTAAAGTCACGACTAGTGTTAATATTGAGGACATGTTTTCATGTTTTTCTAGAGTCTGATGTATATTTGTAAACTAGAACCTATCAAAAAGTTCAAGTATGAGTCATGCAGGAAAACTCCAAATGCAAAACACAAAGGCGCCCGAGCAACACCACGACAAAACTCAATAAATGTATTCATATCAAAAGACACATAAAGTCGCACCAAGACAAAACAAAGAAGAACCACATTGGAACGGTCAGTTCTATATTGTCACATATATAAGTGAACCAAACTAGATCCATTGATAGTGCACGCAATGATTGAGCTGCAAACAGAGTAACTGTAGAGAAGTAATAAAAGGTACGACAAAAACTACATACATGTTGTACAAAGTTCCGACGTCCTCCGTTTTTGGATTTAAGAGGGCGTCTTCACAGAATACTAAGCACTTCATGTCAGCGTACAAGAAAATAGGGCAGCGTGATAGCCAACTGTCAAAGGGTTGATAACCAGACATGCAGTATGGTGTAGTTCTATAGGATCATAATTATGCCTTTTTAATAAATAAATATTTGATGAACAAAGTGAGAAAATGGGTATGTCCAATTATTTTACGAAGTTTGTAAATCATATCACTGTAGAATTCAGGATGTGAAATACCGTGTCGCAGAAGCACCTTAAGATTACACTTATACCTTCCAATAAGTGAGAGATGTCAATGGTAAAATTTAGAGAATCTGTTTCTCAGTTTAGCATATCTATATCCTTGCTTCAGCAGCTTTTCAGTTAAAATTAGATTTAAACTGTTAAAATCGTCAACAGAAGAACGAGTTCGAGCGAAACGAATAAGTTGAGATATGTCAACCCCGTAAGATGGGACACGGGGAACATTCCCTACAAGATGAGGGAAATTTATAATATTAAAATTAAAATCAACTCTTTTGTCATAAATCTTAGAAGTAATCATTCCATTGTAAATTTTAAGGTCTAGATCAAGAAAAGCTGTCAACGTGTCGAAAGGGTTAGCTTTATTCAATTTGAGTTCTTTTAGGTAAATCATAAGGAATCATAACACCAATGACAGGGTTATCTAAGTTGACAATATCAGCCAAATTTCGTGAGGTTTGATAGAAGGCTTTTATGACATATCTGCTTGGGATTGCGGGTTCAAACTTAACATGGAATCTCTCTCATAGCAGTATAAATATATTCTGAAAGTGGGAGATCCTTCAAAAGCAAAAGTAGCAATGCGAAAAGAGAAAATTGCAGACTCGGTTTTATTGAGTCTGTTCAGGAGTAGTAATTAAAAGTGCAATACTGCTCACTAGCATGTCTGTTCTATAGAATCTAATTTGTCGTACTAAATTAACCTTACTTGCCTGCACAGTAGTATGTGCGATAATTTCAGCGAGGCGAGTAGAAGTAATGTTCATACTTCATAACTTTTTAGGACGATGATTTTAGTCCTACAAGTTTTCATAAGAGTAGTCCAGGAATCCAATTTTGTACTGTGATCCTGTTTATGGTTAACAAATCCAGATAAATATAGTACTAACCAATATGGAGTTTTTTCTCTGTTATTTCAACACGAAAGAAATACAATTGTTTATAAGGCTCTTGAAAAACATATCATCAATATTAACACATATCTATTTCTTGACATGACACATCGTATTTACAAACACATTGTTTGGTTCCAAATATAAGACACAGTCTATAACTATTTTGGATACCTTATGTAACAGTGCTGTTATTAACCTACACCTTGAGTTAAATATCTTACTGCAATATTAGTCATTTGATAAGATGGTTCGCCCACCTTTGCAGAACATTAATGCTAGATTAAAATATTCATATAGTAAGAAAGATTATATCACCCAACAGACTAAGCCAAGTCTAGTTACATCACTGATTCGCAGTCGTCGAGAAGGTTAAACCAAGAGGGACATATGTCGTGGTATTGCTTTATTCCGTTGAGAATATCATGCCGTAAGGGGTGTTACACTGGCAGTTTCAGTTTCATTCACCAAGAAGTTGAATTAGTCAGGTTAACCCTTTAGGTGCCAAATTTCTAATTGTCGTCTGCAAAAATTGTCGTCTGCAATCCAAGTTTGTTACATCATTCAGTAAAATAAGGAAATGAGATAGATAAATGCAAATTGCAAAGGAATAAAGCACATATATAGAGATTGAGACAAATAGTGAAGTCCCTGATCAGACGCCGCCTTAAAAAGGCGGCGTCTGATCTGGGACTGCACTATTTGTCGTGGTGCATTTATGCAACTGCGGCAGTGAAAGGGTTCATCCAATAATGCCAAAGAAATAGCAAGAACATATCACACTGATTTATAGGACATCGTTTCAAAATGCATAATAATAAGCATCATATGTCACCGTGAAATCAAATACTAAATTATGAAATATGAGATCCCTAAAAAGCAAAGATAGCAGTGCCGAAATAGTGCCAGTTTTATCGGGTCTGTTTATAAACCGTAAGTATATGTGCAAAGTTACGCACACCTTTTAAAGTCTTTCTATCGTATTTTTATTTGATAACTTTCTCTTGTTGTAATGCTATTCCGTATGAAGTGTTTCTGTCATGGATACACATGTAAGAATAAATAACGCAATAAATTGATTTTTATAATAGAACATACACACAGGGGGTTTGACTATGGTATGTACTACAGAAACAGAACTATATTGTTTCATAAGCAAAACAGAGAAGTCTGGTCCTACATGAGCCGTCTGAATTTCGTCTACTATGTTTTGCAGAAGCATTTAAAAAGGTATCTATATGGAGTAACAGACTACATTAATAAATGAAGTACCCAGGTCACAGTATCTGACGTAGGTATTTTTTTATATTTGAGAGTATTGAATTTAAACAAGACACATATTCTACTGGATATATCATTATTGCATTGTATTTTTTGGTGCCTCAGGACATAGATTTCACAAATTTGATACTCAGAAGAAATTTAGTAAATATTATATTACAAGGCTGGAAGCCATACATTCGGAGTGAATATACCGTAATTTTTCTAAAAGTTCCAACAGACAAATGTAGTGAAATGATTTAGATCTAGATCAACTTGATTCTCTTGGAGCAGTCTTATCATGGTCTGTGCTATTTTTTACTGCATTATTTTCATTTATGTATATCAAAAAGTTGGCAAAATTTATAAGCGGAGGATAAGTGAAACTAGATAGCCTATGGTTTGGGGTATATACAACATTCACACTCCTTTATATAGGCTAGGTTGCGTAGATTTACTAAGTGCAAATAGTTGGCCTATGGGTATAGATAGATGTCAACTCTCTGTTTTATCTGTTCATTTCATTATTTTTACGACTAAAATAGGGCACCTGATGTATATTGATTAGACGACTGTACTACATGCACACATTGAGATTTGGTCTTGGTGGGAGTTGTAGAATCAGGGTCAAAGGTTATAACACTTCTGAGTCTGAGTCTGAGATCGTTCTCAAGTATCTGAGCAAGCTCAGAATCTGGCCAATCAGATGCTTGATAATGATCTTAGACTCAAGCAAAAAGTTTTATAACCTCGGAGCCAGACCTATGTTAATAAACGGAGAGCAGACCCTTATCAGACAGTCCATGCAACTCTGTTCGCAGAGGTGTTATACACTTATCTATACAAGAAGAGAAACTTTATTTACGTTACAATAACCCTTTCCCTGATGAATATTCATATAGGAAATATTGACGTCATAAATATTAATAAGATTATTTTTATAATGGCTTATGAACGCATGACATTTTGGCTCAGGAAGAAGCTGTAGAATGAGATCTATATTACACCATAAGCAAACAGAGTAGACCCTGATCAGACGTCTGATTTTGGTCTACTCTGTTTGCAGATGCGTCAAAATGCACTTAGGATAAATGGTTGCCGTTGTTAATTACTAAAATATAGTAAATCAAGATGTTAGACATCTCCCAAATCAAGGTGTTAGACACTATACTGCATTCGAATGCTTTATCACACTCCTAGAGTGGTTCATTCCATTATTTCGCGTGTGAAGAATTAATTCTTTTTATAGCAATATTATAACTAGCGATGATTTACAAACACTAAAGGCGACACTTTGTCAAATGTGTTAAGTATATAAATGAAAGCATGAAACTATTGGCATAAGTTTTTCTACATAACTATGTATTTTTGTTCTTATAGACTCTAAGTTAACGAAAGTTACCCGGAGGAAAAAACAAATGTCATCCTTAAAACAGCGAAGCTTAATTATAGTCCTACGATGCGATGCGAATACAATGATCCTTTGGGGATGGAAAACTAAACACCATTGTGTGGTTTTCTCTTGAAGAAAGAAATGATAAGATTTTCATAGAGAAGGTGCTAAACAATAAACTGAAAACCTATTGAAGAATACACATGGGCGTATTTTGTACAAAAGCTTCGTGACAAAAATGGTTTAACTACTTTCTTAACAGTAACACCTCTCTAAACCAACTTCAAATAGAGAAGAATGTAGATACTTTTAGGCAGGTGGCTCCTTAATGCAGGGTGAAAGTCATTCAAAAAGCTCATAGATGAGTTTTCTGCATGACTTACACCCTGCATTCAGTTGCTCCGAGACAGATAATTATACTAAATTCAACGTCCGGTTTAGAGGGATTTTAATCTACGTCGCTTGACTCATTTGCAAACAGGACATACTTAGATCAGACTGCTCTTGTGGTAGCCGTCTGATCAGGGCCTGTTCTGTCTGCGTATGAAATAAAATAGATCTGAATCTGCAGTTGATGCAATGGCTTATTAAGTTTAATAGTTAAGTCTATTTATATTCATACAGTCATAATATTGAATATGTATATTCAATGAGTACATGGTTAAACCTATTTAGTTGGCTATATCAACATTAGTGATATAAAGTACGTGCATGTATACCTGTAGTTTATTCGCGTGTTGTATATACGTGTAGTGTGGTCTGTGTAGTGTCGGTGGTGGTTGTGTCGGTGTGTATGTGTTGGGGGTGGGGTGGTGGGGGGGGGCTTACTTGTTTAATCTAAATTAGCTTCTTTGATTGCTATTTGGTTAGGTGTAGTATCTCTTGTTCGTCTTCTGTGTTTGGTTTTACGGATGGTTCAATACCTGTAATAAGAAGTGTTTACCTTCTCTAGTACACAAGATCATAATTATATTAACCTTTTTTTTTGGCATTTTTAAAACAAAACTGTATCAAATTCTATTTACAACTGGGCTTGTTGCGTTTTCCCCCAGATTTGTTTGTCCACCACCCCCACCCCCACCCCCCTTCCTGGTATTGTTATGATAATAATAATATGGCATCATTTTGATAACTTTAAATCAAATGACATACTCGAAAATAGTGAAGATCCTGATCAAGCTGTTCATTCAGTTTTATATGTAGATTCGCTCTCTTTTGGGGGCCTCAATGGCTGAGTGGTTATGGTCTTCGACTGACAATCGCTTAGTACCTCACCGTTGAGGTTCGTATCCCGGTCTGGAGTTTTGGAAGCCTTCAAACTGAATTGCGGTAGGTCGGTGGTTTTACGTGGATGTTCTTATTTGCAAGAAACAATGCAATTTGTTGCGTATACAGTAATACGCCTGAGGTCTTTCTCCACCTGTAATTAGCTGGACGTCGCGATATGATGACAATACCACTAAAGCGACCTAAAACCCAATAAAAATGAAACAATATTCATTCTTTGCCAAAGCATTTCCGAATACTTAGACTCATTGGGCAAAAAGTATTCGCTTGTTAAGCAATAACATCTTCTGCGTTTAAACATTATTTTGCGGCACCATTGTAGATATAGTTTGTTTATTGTTTTCTGTTGTTTTGAAGAGAGCTTTATTTGTATACATAACCCGTTTGACATTTTAGTAAACAATCGATAGTTATAATATTACTATAAATAGATAATTCTGAACGCGCGAGCTAATGAAATGAACCACTATATACAGTTGAACTTGGATATTTCGAATTTCAAGGAACCACACAAATTAGTTCAAGATAACAGATGTTCGAGTTATCCGATTTCTGATCTGGATAATTTCTTAAGTTCACAGCTTAATGCAGGTTTAAAGTCACGCTAAAAACTCCTGTAGGAGCTTTCACCATTGCGTTAGACCTGCATTAAGCTGTCACACGTGTTTCTGTATATGCGTGGGTAATATATTTTAGAGCAATTCTGTAATGTAAGTTTTGGAAGGACTGAACTTTTAGTTCGAGTTATCCCGAAGTTCGAGTTATCCGAGTTCGAGATATCGAAGTTCAACTGTAGGTGCGATAAAACATTAATTTTATATACAACAGAACCGGTCTTAAGCGGCCATCAAAATGAGTCTAATTTTGAGTCTGTAAGGAAATTGGTAGCTTAATGCAGTCAAAAGTAATACAGAAAGCTCCCATAGGAGTATTCTATATTACTTTTTCTCTGCATTAAACAACCACATGTTTTAATACCCCCATGTTCAATAAATGGCTGACCGCATAAAAAAGGTTCAACTGCATACCAGTATACAATAAAACCCCTGTAATGCGACCAGCAAAAAGGGGCATAATTCACAGTGGCAAGGGCAGGTGGTAGCTTAATGCAGGAAGACAGTTATGCAGAAAGCTCCTATAGGAGCTTTCTGCATAACTTTCGTCCTGCATTAAGTAACCACCTGCTTATAAAGACAGCCATGTTTATTCCTTAAGTGGTCGCATTAGAGGAGGGTTACTGTATATCTTGATCTGAATTCCTCCTGAAAGTCGTGCAACGGTAACCTTGCTAATACTGTTATTACGAATTAAATTATTATCGCTGACATATTATAAATGTTTAATTCTTACAACACCAATGAACTACAGTACAGAACATCAGAGAGGATCCAAAATTCTGGTTAGGTCTTAAGGTTGTTCTTGTCCTTACATGTACACAAAAAACATCTAAACCAGAACTTTAGAAGAGAAGAATTTAGATACTTTTAGCTAGGTGGCTGTATAATCCAGGGTGAAAGTTATGCAGAAATCTCCTAGAGGAGCTTTCTATATGACTTTCACCCTGCATTAAGCTGCCACCTGTCTGCAAGACCGATATTTATACTAAATTTAACCCCCATTTAGAAAGGTTTTACTGTATTCAAAGATGCTATTCATACTATCAAAACAGCGAATTCAAATGTGAAAATCATTGTCATCTGTTTTGCCACGTAAGAAAGACATGCTATTGAATGACATGATCCAGAAAACTAACACGTCTCTACTATCAATGTGTGAGGAAAATGGTCACTATTTTCTCAACAACTCTACAACATTTATTCATCAAGGATCAGTCGATGCTTCATTTTATCGTGACAATATTCATTTAAATACTAAAGGAGGAAAAGCACTTGGCACTAGTATGCGTGTGGCTTTGAACAAAGTGCTTGGCATTAAACAGTCGCCGATGACGGCCGAAACTAGTCCGAGTTTTCACAATGGGAGGTACCCTGGGAGGAGGAAATTCAACAACAACAGGAGCTCGGTGTTCATGCCAGTACCTCAGTACTTGCTGAACAACCAGAATCCCTGGTTTGTTCCAAATCTTTACTGGAACTAGATAATTCAAAGACATGTACTACTTCATCGCCTGCTCGGGTAACCTCAAATTGTGACTCGGCCTATATGGATACTCAAGAACGTTCCTTTCATTCAGATGTTCAACAAAAATACTATCAATATTCATGTGACTTTTCCAATTCTGATGTTACTGGTGTTGGTATGAATTGTTTAAACCATGAGGCCCAGTTGATTTCTGAAAATTCGAATGAATGCTCTATACATAATCATAGTACAGTTAATAACTTTTCATGTACTTATAAAGAATGTGTAACAGAAAGCCCAAACAGTTCCAAGCCATGGTTTAGAAACAAAGGATTAAAAATAGTTCATTTAAATATTCACTACCTGTATCCAAAATTAGATGAAATCAAACTACTTTTATCAAAACAAGATATTGATATTCTTTGTGTATGTGAAACCTTTTTAAACGACACTTTTTCAAATAATGAATTAAATATCAACAACTACAAAATATTTCGTAAAGATAGAAATACTGTAGGTGGGGGACTGGTTATTTACATTAGAGATGAAATTCCATGTGACCAAAGACACGACCTCGAAACCAATTTTGTTGAATCAATATGTATTGAAATTAAGCAGTCTAATTCAAAACCATTTATATTATCATACCTTTACAGGCCACCCTCGTCCAAAGTCCAATGGATCAAAGACTTTACCTTTATAACTGAAAAAGCACTATCAGATGAAAAGGAATGTATAGTCATTGGAGACTTTAATTTTGATCTGATGAAAACAGATTACAATTCTAAATCCTGGCTTGAACTGATGGAATCAATGAATTTTAATCAGTTAGTCCATGATCCCACAAGAGTAACATTGCATTCTGCTACATTGATAGATCATGTTTTTTCTACAATTCCTCTTAATATTTCTGATATCATAGTACCATGTTATGCAATAAGTGATCACTATCCTGTTTGTATTACTCGCAAAATATCGTCAAATCATATGAAAGGTCCTGTACATAAGACAATAACCTACAGATCTATGAAGCATTTTAATGAAAATCAATTTCTAGAAGATCTATCAGGCCAACCTTGGTTTCTCGTAGATACATATGATGATCCTGACGATTCAACTGAATTATTCTTAGATATGTTTAAATCGATTTTAGATAAACATACTCCACAAAGAAAAAGACGAGTCAAAAGAATTAACCAACCAAGCTGGATGAACCCCGACATATTACAAGCAATAAAAATAAGAGATCACTTTCATAAGAAGAAGGACAGTATTAATTACAAAATTTGGAGACAAAATGTTAAAAATCTCATAACTGAATCAAAGCGGCAATTTTACAACAACAAGATTTCATTGAAAAACCGTAATACAAAAGATCTTTGGAATAGTCTTCACGACCTAACTGGCTTTAAAACACAGACACACACGAATTATATTGATGATGCAAACGGAATACCTATTACAGATCCATCAATTTCAGCTAATGTTTTAAATGATCATTTTTGCTCGGTGTTTCAAACAGTACAAAGAAATAGTCAGATCCATGATATCAATAACACAACCAGAATTCTTTCAGACAGTATCGAGGAGAAACTTAAGAATACACCCTATTTCGTAATTCCCAAAGTTAGTGTATCTTTTGTTGAAAAGCAATTAAAATTACTTGATACTAGTAAGGCTACAGGCTCTGATGGCCTGAGTGCCAGATTTCCTAAGATGTCTGCATCCGTTATTGCTCCTGTGCTTACAAAAATTTATAACAACAGCTTACAAACCGGCATTTATCCACAAAAATTCAAAAGTGCAAAAGTCGTAGCTATTCACAAAAAGGGGAAAAAGACTGATAAAGCAAATTACAGGCCAATCTCTATTTTACCAATTATTTCTTTAATTTTTGAACGACATGTAAGTGTTCATTTAAAAGAATATTTTGAAACTAATAATTTGTTTTACTCTAGGCAGTCCGGTTTTAGAAAGAACCACTCTTGTCAAACTGCTCTAATCAAACTATTAGACGACTGGATTGCTGCCATTGACAAAAATGAAATTGTAGGTACAATATTTCTTGATCTTTCGAAAGCGTTTGATTTGGTTGATCATGGTATACTATTAAAAAAGTTAAAGCAATATAAAGTAGACCGGGGTGCTCATTCTTGGTTTTCTTCTTATTTGGAAAATAGACTCCAACAAACTCAAGTATCTGGGGTGAGCTCAGACCAAAAACCAGTTGTATCAGGAGTTCCTCAAGGCTCAATTCTAGGGCCATTGTTATTTTTGATCTTCATAAATGATCTACCACTTACAACCACTCATTCTACACCTGATATCTTTGCTGATGACACCACACTTTCTTTTCATAGTTCATCTGTTAATCAAGTTGTTGAATCTCTAACTCAAGATCTATTTAATGTTAACTCCTGGTGTGTTTCAAATCGCATGTCTATCAATGTAGCAAAAACCAAAACGATGATAATTGCATCTAAACCCAATGCTAAACGCATTCAAAACTGGTTGCCTTGTATAGAACTTAGCAATGAAATAATAAATTATAGTTCCGAGGAAAGGATGTTAGGAATTGTAATTGACACAACTCTTACTTGGGACAAACAAGTCGACGTTGTTCTGAAAAAATGCAATTCGTTGTTATATTTGTTATCTAGAATTAAATCATTCATTTCTATTCCAATACGAAAATTATTTTTCAACATATATATTTTACCCCATCTTGATTACTGTTGTGTTATATGGGGAAACTGTAACAATTCACAAGTGGATAAACTCATAAGATTTCAAAAAAGAGCCGCACGACTTATACTTGACAAAGATTTTTCCACCCCATCTAAAGATCTATTCAATGAACTTAACTGGTTAACGTTTCCTGAAAGAGTAAAATTTCAAAAAGCTGTTTTATTATATAAAATATTCAATGACCTTTCTCCAGATTACCTGAGAAATATGTTCACTCATACTTCTAACATCCATGATAGAACGCTTAGATCATCTTCTAACTTTCAACTCTACTCACCTAGACCTAAAACTGAATTGTTTAGAAAATCGTTTATTTATTCCGGATCATCTATTTGGAACAGCCTGCCTTATCATGTGAAAAATGCCAGTTCGGTTATTCAATTCAAAAAATTGTATTTACAGTCGACAAAGCTAAACGATTAATACATCTTCAGTATTATAGTTCTTTCACAAAACAGACATGTGTTTCAATTTCACCCCTATTCTTGACATTTATTCACAAGTTAACTGTTATTTAGAAGTTCCTCTGATAGGCTCTTCACTGTTTGTCTTTGTTCTTATTCTGCAAAAGGTGTGGATCCTGATTTATGGAGAAGTGATTGCCAAATCTTTATAGTCAGGGTCATTACTGTTTGTGGCACATCTTCTGGTTTTTAAATAGCCTCCCTTGATGTGATTTATAACAGATTGCCTGTTTTGTGTGAGATATGACATATTGTAGCAAACCGGGTGGCCTCTGACCGGATGACTCCAATCTGGGTCCTATTAACAGGGCCTACAATGTTTGCTGTATTCTACTGTTGTTAATGGTCTTGTTGCCAGTGTTTTATGTTAAGACACAGATCTATTATACCGTTATAAGATCTCTTCAATCGTACTATGAGTTTGGTGTTGATTTCATTTATGTATGTATCTATATGATTTTGCTAATGTACCAATCTTGCACTCTTTTATTATCGCAAAATTCTCATGGCGAAATCAGTTGACGGCGTCAGATTTGATTACGTAATACATTCACGTCATGGATGACGTATGCATTCGCGTCATAAGCACTTGGCAATGGTATACTATTAATAAATGGAATTCCCAGAGTTTAAAAATAGTCCTGAAAACTCATGACGTCATTTATTCATGTCATCTTTTGCTGACACAGTCTATGTACATGATGCAGTTTGTCACTGATGCATGATATCGTTAGTTCTAATCGATCTAAATCGTCAACTCGGTGAAATGGGTTGCATTTACTTATGAATTCCACATGCAGCCTTTTTGCACCAGAGCCAACGATTTTTGAATTTCAATTTCTATTTCCCATTGCAAGCAATGCAGATCCTGATGAGAGTGATCCTACAGGAACTCACTCATCCGGGTCTACACTGCGTGTGGTAAAAATTGTGCTTAGCACATAATGGATTACACTCAGATCTGTTTATCACCAGTGCAAGGTTGGTGACTATGCAAAATTATTATGAAAGCATTACAAATTGTATATATGTAAGTGTATATATGTTTTCTCTCTGTTTGAGGGCCTCATGGAAGATTGGTCATAACCAAATGAGTACTCTCGTTAAATAAAGTCTTTATTATTATTATTATTATTATTATTATTATTATTATGTGTTTATTTCAGAAATTCGTTGTTTTAATTTACATACATATATTATCATAAGCAAACAGGAAACGAAGGCAGGGTCGTGTTGCAGTAATTTGACTGTGTTCAGTCGTTTGTGAAATTATTGTCTGAGCGTCAAATAGCTAGGATCATGATGAGACACCGAATTATTATTGTCTTAGCGTCAAACAGCTTGGACCATAATGAGACGCCACCGAGTTACTCGATGTCTCATCTGGATCCAAACTGTTTGCAAATAACAGATATGTCGTGATGGATAGGATAAGGGTAAAATCAATGTGAAAACAAAACTGTTTTCCATTTTCTCAAAGAAGAATGAACGTCATTCTTTTTTTTTTTACTTAATTGTATTGGAATTTTAAAACGAGCGATAAACCGAAAGAAAATGTAGTAAAATCTCGATTAAATTCGAACACGTAGATAAATACCATTACCAATGTGTAAGACGTGACGTCATGCAGAAAGTTCCTCTGTGAGCTCTTTGAATGACCTACATTCTGTATTAAGCAGCCACTTGCCTAAAAGGGCGTATTCTTCTATACTCAAGTTTCGAATTATCAAGATGTTACTGTAAAGTAAAACTCCTCTAATGCGACCACCAAACTCAGGTCTAATATTGGGGTTTAAATGCAGATAATAGCTCAATACAGGGCGCGAAACTGGTGCAGAAAGCTCCTGCATGAGCTTTCTGCATAACTTTCTACCTGCGTTAAGCAACCACCTGCTTTTAAAGGCATCTTTGTTTATTCATAAAGCGGTCGCATTAGATGGGTTTTGCTGTATTTATAACATAAAATCACTCAATTTGAAATATCTCCTGGAAAACAAAACAAAAACAATCTATGTAAAAACTAGAATTATCACTGAATGTGATAAAAAATCCCGCTCAAACACTTGTCAGATTATGTGATATGTGTCAGTTTATGGAGAAAATGTAATCCTATCATACACGCTATAATAAATGAGATATGAGTATGGGTGAATATGAAGAAGTTTGTGAGAAATAGGAAGAACGAGAAATAAATCAAGAAATGTTGGGAGTTAGATAATATCGTGAATAATACATTTGAATCATTATCCAACCAAAAGCTTTTAAAATGTGTACATTTCTTCGATATAATAACTTCTCCAATCTTGTTTGTTTAAAGCCTGTCTTTAGTGCGCACACGACATAGCAATATATAACTAAATAGCTGAAATATCAAAGGGACATGACTCCGTAAAATATCATCTGACCGGGCTTTCTTAACTCTTTAGCCTGCTATGTGCGGATGAGTGAAAACTTATGATAACAGTGTGGATCCAGATGAGACGGCGTCTCATCAGGATCCAAACTGTTTGACACTCTGGTTGCATTTTTTAGACAAAAGAATTATAGCTTGATTTTTATACGCCCGAAGGGACGTATTATGGTATGGCGCATGTCGTCCGTCCGTCCGTCCGTCCGTCCGTCCGTCCGTCTGTCCGTCTGTCCGTCCGTCCGTCCGTTAGCAATTTCTTGTGCAACTAACTCCTCCTTTATTTTTCAACAAAAATTCTTCAAACTTTCAGGAATGATAGATACTGATGTGTAGTTGTGCATATCAGTGAGATAACTCTCATATCATTTTTCATTCTGGAGTTATTGCCCTTTGATAGTTTCGAGTAGCAATTTCTTGTGCAACTAACTCCTCCTTTATTTTTCAACATAATTTCTTCAAACTTTCAGGAATGATAGATACTGATGTGTAGTTGTGCATATCAGTGAGATAACTCTCATATCATTTTTCATTCTGGAGTTATTGCCCTTTGATAGTTTCGGGTAGCAATTTCTTGTGCAACTAACTCCTCCTTTATTTTTCAACATAATTTCTTCAAACTTTCAGGAATGATAGATACTGATGTGTAGTTGTGCATATCAGTGAGATAACTCTCATATCAATTTTTATTCTTTGAGTTATTGCCCTTTGATAGTTTCGGGTAGCAATTTCTTGTGCAACTAACTCCTCCTTTATTTTTCAACATACTTTCTTCAAACTTTCAGGAATGATAGATGTTGATGTGTAGTTGTGCATATCAGTGCGATAACTCTCATATCAGTTTTCATTCTGGAGTTAATGCCCTTTGATAGTTTCGGGTAGCAATTTCTTGTGCAACTAACTCCTCCTTAATTTTTCAACATAATTTCTTCAAACTTTCAGGAATATATATTGATGTGTAGTTGTGCATATCAGTGAGATAACTCTCATATCATTTTTCATTCTGGAGTTATTGCCCTTTGATAGTTTCGGGTAGCAATTTCTTGTGCAACTAACTCCTCCTTTATTTTTCAACATAATTTTATAGAACAGCCTTCGGGCGTACATTGCCCCGTCTCGCGGTGCTCTTGTTTGAAAATGTAGCAGGTGAAAAAATCTGTAAAAATAATTTGTTCAGCAGGCTAAAGGTTAATCTTGTTTCAGCCATCCTTGATCTGACACGCATATGCAAACAGCTTGGATCAAGGGGAGACGCCGAGTAACGTAACTCGGTCAACTGGGGATTCCCCATGGCAAATCCCGATCATTTCCTTGAAATGAAACAGTTATCGAGTAGCGTGACTTGTTTACTAATGTTATGGAGCATCATGACTTGTTTGCTAGTGTTTTAAACCCATCTTTTGACAAATATCAACCTTTTCATATTTTCACAAAGAAATGTGATGCTAAAATATTAATCTTTTTATATTTTCGCAAAGAAATGTGATGTTAAAATATCAATATTTTCATATTTTCACAAAGAAATTTGATGTTAAAAAGATAGAACTTTAAACACGTTCGACTTAAATATTCGTGTAAGAAAAATGGCATCATGAATATGTATAAGCTGAATGTTTTATGAGGGCAGATCTATGTTTTGGTATTTGTAGAAACTGTCGTGTCGGATCTATTATAATTACATAAACACAGACCCTGATCAGATGATTCATACAAGAACCATCTGGTCTTGGTCTACATTTTTACAAAGGCGTGAAGGAGCGACTATGTGTTTGAAAATGTCAAATTTCGATAACGGATTGGGGTGTACGAAAACATACATTTCACTCTTATTACAATGTTACACTTTTCGTTTCAATTTGAAACGTTTGCAAATTGAAGACTTATAACATGTATCAATATATAGTTGAACCTGCCTTCATAAGCCATCAAAATATGTCTAATCATGGGACTGTAAGGCAGGTGATAGCTTAATACAGGTTTAACTAATGCAGAAATCTACTATAGGAGTTTTCTGCACTTATTTTACCCTGCGTTAGGCAACCACCTGTTTTAAGAAATATATGTTCAATAAATGAATGACCGCTTAACCCTTTCCCTCATATTGACGACGTTTGAAGATTCTGTAAAAGTCACTTTGAGAAACCATTGTGATAGGTGGAGCATTTGCTCCTATAGGGGCAAATGCTCTATTTATCACAATGGTTTTAAGCTAGAAAATTCTAAAATTTTCCTTTTCTCTAGATAATGCTTCTTTTCGGTAGATTTATTCAAAGAGGTTGTATCTAATATTAGCCTATGAGGGAATGGGATAATGCAGGTTCTACTGTACACGTTACGAACTTAAAACTATTTGGCGCCAAATTTCTAATTGACGTCTGCAATCCAATTTTGTTAAATCATTCGGTAAAATAAGGAAATGAGACAAATAAATGCAAATTTCAAAGCAATAGAGCACAAATATAGAAATAGAGTTTGAGACAAAAAGTAAAGTCCCTGATCAGACGCCGCCTTGAAAATGCGGCGTCTGATCAGGGACTGCACTATCTGTCGTGGTGCATTTACGCGGCATCGGTGGTGAAAGGGTTAAACCATTTGTCATTGCCCTGATCCCTAATCCTGTCGTACAACCGTTGCGGTAATACCTGTTTATATTTGAGTCTATTCACGTTCGACTAGGTCCGATTTGATTAAGTTTCTGAGAAATATAGACGAACCGTAAAACAGTTGGATTCTGATGGGACCCCGAGTCACTCAGTGTCGCTTCTGGATCTAAGTTGTTTTCAAATGTGAGTCTAGTCCCCGACAGTGGGATAAGGATTAAGCTGATGTTGAGATATGTTCTCACGTATTTATTGACTTGGAGTGGAATATCAACCCTCGGCTCACCAATCCATCCAAAATATCTGACAGGAGTTATCAGTGTTCCTTGACAGAAAATTAATAGGAATGTACTCATAAAGGTTGTTGGTATTGTACGCTTAACCCTTAACTCCATGAAAATGCATGTAAGAAGAAAGGACCTCATGCATAACAATTAGCTGCATTTTCGCAATAACATGTTAATACATGAATATTTAACCAAGACAGAAAGTGTAGAATCATATCTATTTTATGTTATAAGCAGACATAGCATACCCTGATCAGACGGCTCCTACAGGCTCTGTTTGATATGGGTCTACTCCGTTTGAAAAGCCGTAGACAAGCGTATTTATGGAGTGCAGGGTTAAAATACAATGGAGACAAACAGAAAGCATCGTCTGTTTAACAAAATGTGCAGACAGCGGGTTAAGAACTGAGCATAAAACTGTGACTGAAATGTGAAAATAAACAGACTTAACGTACAAACGGTACTACTTATAGTCACCGAAAACATGAATTGATATTAGATGTCAAAATTTAGTATTGTTTGAAGTATTGATTTCTCCATCAAACCATACGCTGCTACTACTACTACTACTACTACTACTACAACAACAACTACTACTACTACTACTACTACTACTACTACTACTACTACTACTACTACTTCTACTATTACTACTAAAGAATAGTCGCGCCACAGAATGTAATAGAAAATTGACGAATTAAGTGTTTGGAACACATCATTTACACGAGTCAACAGACTATTATGCATGTAGTTTGCATCTATTACGGAAGACAAACATGTTGCACACTTTTAACCCTTTACTCATTTAAAAACTGAGATCAGACAATGATGGACCTGTTGTGTTTAGTTACATGTTACAGAACTTATTCTCTTTTATGCTATGCAATAATTATTTTTAATGTTCTGTTTTTCTATTTATGGGATTCTGTGATTTATTCTCTTCCGGACATTTCACGACAAAATAATTATCAAAGAAGAAGATTTATATTCTTTTTAACACATATTTCTTAGGGTGATATATATCTTGTCCACAGAGAAATCATTTTCCGTCTATTTGTATATGAACCAATTGGCATCAACTTGATAGCAATACAGCAATAATGAAACATGCCAATTTGAGTACTGAACAGAGTCGTACATAAAGAGATGTCATAAATCGCCATTCTGTCAACAAACCCTGAAATGCGATCATCTGTTAGAATTACTTTGAACAGAATTGGTGGAGACATAAACCAGCTATGGTTTAACACGACAATAAAGGTTTAATACCAAGACCATACACGTTTAATTTATACATCTTATTTTTGGTTGTATGAGTGAGATGATGGCATCATGAATATTTATCAGCTGCCATTTTATAAAGGCATATATACACAAGCTTTTTAGGTATCGTAGAAACAGTAGTTAGATATATGACATAAACAAACAAACCAGTTCCTGTAGGAGCCGACTGATCAGGGTCTGCTCTGTTTTCAAAGATGTGGAAAATGCATCTAGATGAAGGAAAATGCTTATTTGCGATTTATTCTAGTGTAATTTCTGAATTGTTTTGAAACTAGCAATGTGCGGATTTCCTTCCACATAACAATTCAGTTTTATACATGGTAATTATATACGAAACGTTTTTTTTTGTGTGAGTTTGTGGTTTTATTAAAAATTAAACCAGGTTTGGCTGAGGTGTTAAACCCTTTCACTGCTCTATGTTTAGTCCAAATTCTAATACCCACTGAACAAAACAATTATAATCAAATATGGAAGGTGGGACATTGCATCCATTTTAGAAAGTATAGAAACATATCTATCAAATTCCATAAGCAAACAGAACAGACCCTGATCAGACGGCTCCTCTAGGAGCCGTCTGATCTGGGTCTACTCTGTTTGCAAATGCGTGAAAACACGTTACTGTAAGGGAAAGGGTTAAGACGTTCTCCCATGTAAACGTTTTCACGTCAAGCATAGTACAATGTAGCCCCAGATTAGAGGTAGGAGCCGTCTGATCATAGCCTTCTCTTTTTGCTTATGATAATTATGATATTGATCTGATTTAACATTTATTTGTCAAAAGTAAATTTGTTTTTTTACATCATTAACATAATTTATATTCACGAAGTTTCCAATTTACGCATAAATATGTATATGGGAAAGGGTTAAAAAGGATGGTAAACATGGCCATATCGGTCCCATCAGCAACATAGGTTAGAGCTGTCTTGAAAAGAATATTCATCAATGTGAAAAGTACAAAAATGAGTCATGCAGGAAACACCACATACAGAACAAACACTCGCCCGAACAGCAACACAAGGAAACAGCAAATGTACATAGGCAGAAAAAACAACAAGAGACGCACAAAGACAAAACAAACATACAATAGGAGGAAGATGGAAGTACCGCCTTGGAACGGTCAGTGACAAAAGTCACCGGGGGTTTAAACCGGTTTATGGGCGCCCAACCTCACCCTTATTCCATCCCCATCCTAAAAGACAAACAGTGTAAATAAACGTATCCCCTCTCCGATTTGATTCCAAACACACACGTGGGCAAGTGCACAGAGAACATGTGGCTTAATTTAGTTATGGACATTTTCCGTCATTTGTTTGATATTTGTCCCATTGCTTTTAAATGGGTGGTTTTACATGAAAACGTCAATTCAAAGTCATAACGTTTACTTTAACCATTGTCTAATTTGTCAAATCTACTTAAAATGGAAAACAACCCGATTAGAAATTGTAATTTATGAAACTTAATTTCTAATTGAAAACAAAAAATCAAACAGATTTTGCTTCAATTTTGAATGTTTTATTTTTATATTTATTTCAGATTTGAGCTTTTTCTAAACGAAGCTGATGACTCATAATTATGTTGCATTCACATGTTTAAATCCATATGCTAACAATATGTCAAGAATAACATAAATAATAGAAATAATTCATGTGTACGTCCTTCGTGATGCATAAGTGTTATCAATCCAATTTATCGACCATTTTTTTGTCACTAGTTGTACATTTTTACAGTCGTCTGATAGTGATCTGCTCTGTTGGTTAAGAAATGATTCAGATCTGTTTCTACAATTTCTGCAGCGGTCTTTTGTTCGTAATGCCATTATAGACTTTAAACCGAGTCTGCGATTTTCTCTTTTCGCATTGCTACTTTTGCTTTCGAAGGATCTCCCACTTTCAGAATATATGTACTTCACAACAGCAGGTGTTAAGTGCTTGGTGGCGGCCATAAAAAGTCGCCCCGTACTTCATTCTAAGTTTTTTTTATATGTCCTGGTCCTTCGGGATCATTAGTTTTGCTGTTATTAGTTTTCAAAATTGAATACTGCTTAAGCCGGTGCTAGGGGCGTGAGTAGTGTTGCACTTTTAATTACTACTCATGAACAGACTCAATAAAACCGAGTCTGTCATTTCCTCTTTTCGCTTTGCTACTTTTGCTTTCGAAGGATCTCCCACTTTCAGAATATATATTTAAGCTTATTGATATTCATATTGAACTGTCGTTGAATGAATGTGCATGAATCAAACGATTAAAGCATACAAAACGCAACAGGCAGGCAATGTTGTTTCAACATGTTAATCCTTTTTCTATTTTTTTAAGGAAAAAACGCCCGGTAAACCGAAAAAATCCGGAAAATGTTTAAGTCAAACCGCTGTAATTCCGTAAAAAATCAATGTAGGGTAACAAAATTCAAACTTGATATGTAGCTAATTATAATAAAGCCACATACAAAATATCACATCAGTATCTTTAAGGTTTTAGATAAAAATCCGGAACACCGAAGTGTGACTGACTGACAGACAGACGGAATGACGGATGTTCTAACGGATTGTACATTGTGGGACTTTTCTTTTTATTATTATAAAACACACACCTTCGGCGTTGCCAGTAGGGGACTAATAAATTGAATTGGAAGGAGGTGTTGTTTTTTTTGTTTTCAAAATTGCTCTTATCTAGATCCAAACTGTTTACAAAGTTCACGGCAAATTCGCCGGTAGAGTGTTGAAGGTTAAGAAGGGACCTCTGTATCCATGTCCTAATTTTTGAAGTTGAACAATCGTAATTAAGAGGCCCGTCTTCCGAAAGATGGTAGACTAAACAATTAGTGAGTCATAAATTATGACAAGCGCTACAGCTTGCATATCTTAATTACATCTACAGCACAATGTAGACAAACTGTTTATGTGTATGACAGAAACTATCATATATTCTAACACGCGATGTTCACATCTACAAGTTGTAATTGTCATATGTTAGAATTTATGACGATGTTTCGTTTAATCCATTACATCATAGGCTATTTTAGATACAACCTCTTTGAATAAATCTACCGAAAAGGAGCATTATCTAGAGAAAAGAAAAAGTTTAGAATTTTGTAGTTTGAAACTATTGTGATAAATAGAGCATTTGCTCCTATAGGATACATGCTCTATTTATCACAATGGTTTCTCAAAGTGACTTTTACAGAGTAGCCAAAAGTCGTCAATATTAGGGAATGGGTTAAACTGATCCGAGGTTAACATGTGTACAGTAAAACCTCTCTAAACCGGACGTTAAACTTAGTATAAATATCGATCTTGGAGACAGGGGCAGCTAAATGCAGAGTGAACGTCATGCAGAAAGCTTCTCTATGAGTTTCTGCATAACTTCCACCCTGTATTAAGCAGCCACCTGTCTAAAAGTCTCTAAATTGTCCTCTACTAACCGAATGAATATTCACGTGAGATATAATGACGCCATAGTTATTATTCATATTAAATTTTATTATTTCTTACGATCACAGGTATGTACGGAATATCTGCTCTTGTTAGTCAGATAACATACAGATTAGGCATTTCCCATCTTTTTGCAAAAACATCAAAATGTGACTCGAATAGTAACGTGTTCGGTAAAGTTATATTCGTGTGATTTTATATTTACTTTATATTTATATTACTTATTTTATATGGCTAGGCAAATGTAATTGCAGAGGAAACGTACCGGAAATCACAATTTGACACATTCGGCGTTCCCATGATTTGATCGGGATATTTGGTTTCTGACCTATCTATCTATCTGTGTGTTGGTCGGTCTTAAACTTTAATAATGGCTATCAGTTTTTAACTGTTAGAGATTCAATCTTGATACGTGGCATGTAAACTCATCTTAATTTAACTTGCACATTTGAAGTAATACCATGTCAAGGTGAAGGTCAAATGTCAAGGTCATGGGTCACTTTATTCAAATTTTTAGATTGGCCACAACTATTGAAATATGAGAGATACATTCCTAGTCTGCATATTGATGTCATAAACCTCGAACGTTAGAGAAGCGCAATGTCATTGTCAATGACGTCATGTAATGGCCGGTTGTGCCATGTAATGATTAAATCCGCACTTGAAATCCAAACAGTTTACTACAGTCAAATATCGTTCATGTTTGCGAAAAGAGGACGACTCATTTTCATTTCCATAACTGTTACAATTATATGTCTTGCTAACGGATTTGATACAGCATTACGGTACAAATAAGTATAAAATAAGTGGTATCATGGTACAAATAAGTATAGTATCATGGTACAAATATGAAGCACGGTATCACGGTACAGATACATCATGGCATAACGGTACAAATAAAGTGTGGCATCACGGTACAAATATAGTATGGTGCCACGGTACAAATAGGAAGCATGGTGTCACGGTATAGTATTAAGAACAGATAAGTCGTGACATAACGATCAAAATAAGGGGTGGTACATGTATCATGGTGCGAATAAAGTATATTATAACAATACAATTATAGCAAATGGCCTGGAAACTAGTCTAACATTTCCTTTACCGTGCGTAAAAACATATTAAATATGTTAAATTCATTCTCTTGGGAAACCTATTAGTTGTAATGATATCATTACCAAATCTGTAAAATATGTGTAGGTGTAATGATTATAAAACATCGAATGGTAAATGGGAGATGCGCGTCTGGCTCATTTAAAGGCGAAATTCGATATATCTCCAGGGAAATCACGGTTACTGGAATAATATGGACCTTACAACTATTCAGTACGTTCACCCACCTCGAATCCTTTGTCAATTTTATACTTACATCATTAATATGTCGTGTTAACTCTCTAAATGCGGCCAATGGGTCTACTCTTATCTGCACACAATATAGACCCAGATCACAGTGCCCCGAAAGGAGCTCTCTTATAAGAGTCTGCATTATTTATTATTAAAAACCATCTAGCAAATTAAAGTAGTTCATACTGCATGATAAATCATTCTATTTTCACTCTTCAGCTTTCAAAGGGTTAATATTGAATTGTATAATCCTACAATTCTGATAAGTTACTGCGTATGTAATATGAGTTGTTACTTATGATTACATAATATTCAGAGTGTATTGATCGACGTGCCGTCACCGCACACTTCCGGTTTAAAAAAAAATATACAGTAGAACTTTCGGATGATTCGAACTTCGAGATAACTCGATTCTTCCAAATTTTACAATACAAATTATTCTAAACTGTATCACCGCACATATCTAGAAAAGCACTTGACAGCTTAATGCAAGTCGAAATTAACTGAAAGCTCCTACAGTGGCGTTGGGAGTTTTAGCATTAATTCCGACCTGTGAAAGATATTTCAGATTAGAAATCGGATGAGCCGAACTTCTGTTATATCGAAGTAATGTATATCGAGGGCTTGGTGCAAAACTATTGTAACTCCTTCACTTTGTGAAGGAGTTACAATAGTTTTGCACCAAGCCCTCGATATGGTCCCTTGAACTTCGAGATATCGAATTTCAACTGTATTACATTTATGGTGAGTGACTTGATTGACCGAGAGACTTCAGTTACTAACAGTTAATCTAAAAGCGAAACTGTTAAATAAGAAACTATTTAACCGTTTAACCATTTCCTCCATAAATACGCCTTTCTACGCCTCTGTAAAGTCGTTTTTTGAAACCATTGTGATAAATAGAGCAGTTGCCCCTAAGGAGCAAAATTAATGCTCTGTTTATCACAATGGTTTCAGAACTACAAACCTTTAAAATATTTCTTTTCTCTAGTTAAAGCCCCTTTTCGGTAGATTATTCAAAGAGGTTGGATCTAAAAATAGCCTATGAGGGAATGGATTAACCGTTTCAACCTGAGTGATCACAATGGAATAGTCCAACAGTGTTTAACTATACAGTCCATTCAGTATGAAAGGCTCAAACTTGCTAGATAATTTTGAATGACAAACAGTGTATACCCTTACCAGAAGGCTCCACTGGGAGCCCTCTGATCTGGGGTTACACTGTTTGTGTACAAATACCAGTGCGTGCGCGTCCGGGGTTGGAAGGTTCACCCTTTTACACATAGAAACACGGACATTGGGTTAAATGATGGTCCCTACTTGTAGGGCTTTTAAAAATGCTTAGATATTACATGTCATTTGTGTATATGCTGAAAAGAAGTATATCGCTAGAAAACCTATTGAATAAACGCTAAGAAGACAAATTCCATGCGTTTTAGGTCGCATGCCCTGGTGCCATTCGCCAAAAGTGTGGTATTTTCAGGTTGCATTTTACATTCGTAATTGTTTGAAATAGGTCGATACTAGTTTACTATGTAACAATAAAGTGCATCCATGACAAACGTTTTATTGTGTATCACAATCGCTTTGTTTCGATACAAGTTCAAAGTGACAATACCGGTACTCATAAGAACAATTGTTCATAACCAAACCCATGCTTTAATGTAATTTAATTAAAATATGCGTTAATTGTGGAGGCTATTATAAATCATGAAATACTTGTTCTATAATGCATACAATCAGCTAAAGTATGAATTGTTTAATCACTATAACCGCTATACATCATAAATACATTCGCTAACTCATCCTGTATAAGTTCTACATGTAGTGTAGCGCATTTTACCTCATCAATATTCATGAATGCAAGACAAAATAGTACATGTACATGCTAATTTTATAAAAAAAAATCTGCTTGTTCAGCGATATTTTTCTGTCGTTTTTCGAGCAAAAATGGACGTTAAATTATGTTTTTTATCTTTACAAAACCTCATTTGTAGTCATTTGACAGCTATTTGAGCATGGAAATAAATTCACATAAAATATAATGGGAGATTGAAGTATTTTTTATCGCAAGTTTGAGACAATTATAACAATAAAGGCACCCGTATCCTATGGACACAATTCTAGTTCATGGTAATTGCAGAACTTTTTGAATTTAATATGGATCTAATCTTTACCACTTTTCATGCAAATGCACAGAATAGACCCTACAACGGATCATACAAAATATGTTTGATCATGGTCTATAATTTGGCCTATGTAGTAAAAGGATATAATTTTATCGCATAACTTTATTTGTCGCCCGGCTAATGCAGCCATGACGTATATTTTAGATATAAGATGTGACGTCACACGATAACTTTTGCGTCCTTTTCGTAGTTCAACCCTTCTCTTGCTGATTTTTAAAATACATTTCTCCTTCTTTACCCATGTCCTGTTGTATAATTACATATATCTTCACTGTGTACAAGTATTGCGATGTGCAATAACTGCTGTGGAGTGTACTGGTTGCACAATCAACTTGTAAATAGTGTAGACCCTGATGAGACAGCTCCTGCAGAAGCTGTCTCATCTGGGTCTTCACTATTTACAGGTAGGTATATTGACGCGCTTAGCAAGCGAAGAGTTGTACATGTAGACTTTTACACATTCTATGTTTTATGTGTCTGTGTGTACATGTACAATAATAAAACTGAGATACATGTACCCATTTCGCGTCGGCATGTATTCATCTTTGTTACTTTACGATATATTTCCGACTATTTTTCTGCACCTTCGTCTAAATATCAAAGTTGAGTGAATCAGTTATATGACAAAAAGAATCTGACACTCTTTGTCATTTGAGATAAACTCTTCTTAAACACATCCAGGAAAAAACAACTTTTTTCTGGACTCGTTTAAGAAAATAGTAGCTCAAATGACAACGCGTGATAGATCCTATATAAGTATACATTTTCTGTTAAGACCACATATTCTAGTGGATATGTTCCAATAGTAAAATGCACCCAATGAATACTGCAGTAAGATGTTATTTTTCAAATGACAAATCGCGGTGTAGAGATTAACCCATTTGCTCCCACGATCCCATATATGGGACGTAGGCAAACAGTGTAGACTCTGATCAGACGCCGCATTATGCATTATGATCAGAGTATTCACTGTTTGCTGATAGGAATTTCAATATAAAACAAAACGAAATTGAAAATTTAGGCCTGGCATCCCTTACATAAAAAATGGACTAATCCAATATATAAACATGGAAGAATCCACTGGGAGCAAATGGGTTAAGAAAAGGGTAGCTCAAATAACAACGCGTGATAAATCCTATATACATGTACATTTTCTCAATTACATTCAGAACAATTCAAGTATTTATGTGTACATTTTCTGTTAAGACCATACATTCCAGTGGATATGTTCCAATAGTAAAATGCATCCAATGAATATTTCAGTAAGATGTTATTTTTCAAATGAAAATCCATGGGGTAGAGATTAAATTAGATTTAATGAAATTTGTGTTTGTATTTACGACATGTGTCTACGGTGTTATTTTCTGTTTGTTTATGGTATTGCTGTGGAAGATGATGACATCTTACAATTCATCTTTTTATACGAATATTTGCGAAGAAATGGTTATTGAGAAGCTGACTGATTTATATGCCAGTAATACATTATTTTGAGAATGATCTATATTCCGAAGAGAAAATAATCTCGTTTCCCTTGTATAAACAAATTAAGTCTTAACATTTCGCCTGCTTATCGCGACCTAGCTAGCACTTGCAAACAGCTTGGAATCCAGATGAGACGCCGAGTAACTCGGCATCTCATCAGAATCTAAACTGTTTGACACTCGAACAATGGTTTCGCAAACGTTTAAACGAATCACAAGTAAGTGGAAATGGTTACAAGTTGGAGTTTTAGCTGCGATTATTTGTACAGTAGACAATGGGTTAACAGATAAAAGGATGATGATACTACAATAATTAATGTCAACCGATAAACGTGCGTACTCAAATACTAAAATCGTCATTTCTCCATCAAACCCTATGCTGTGACCGCTCTTTAGAATCGTCTCGATGCGACGATTCTAAAGAGGGGGTCACAACATGGGGTTTGGTAGAGAAATAAAGTATTTATTCTTTAAAATGTTTTGATTTACGCATCTTATCTCGACCTCTGTAGCAGACAAAGAGTTGACAGATCAAAAAATAACAATACAACAATGATTAATGTCAAATCGAGCACAACGTATGATAGATATGCGATATGTTTCCGTGCACGTGTCAGAAAATGACGTGTTCCTCGTTTGTGGGTTTGACATTAGCGATAAATGATTCCGCTTCGAAATGTAAACTCTAGTTCCATGTCTAATTTATACATTTATGGGATAGAACTGATTATATGGAATTTTGGTCCACAACTGTTAGATTACTTCAAGCAGATTTATTTTCACCAATTCTTCTAACCTTCATTATATGATTGACGCGCATAAAATATCACAGTTTCGGTTTTAGCATTCCATTCAGTTTGGTCGAATATAGCTACAAAAGACGATTTAACTGTTTGAACGTTGAATATTCAAAGTCAAATTGCCAATCAGTGGAATGCATTCAGTCTTGTATTTGCTAGACGGGTCTTAATAACAAACAGAACAGACTATGTTAAAGGTTTTCTCTATTTAATTATCGAAGAAATGATATCATAAATATTTAACAGCTGAAGTTCTATAATGGCGTATATAAACAGGATTATGTTTGGTACCGGAGGAATTTTAGAGTAAGATCTATATGTTATAATTTCATGTTCAAACAGAGCAGACCCTGATCTGGGTATATCCTGTTTACAAAGGTGTGAAAATGTGTTAATGTAAAGGAAAGGGTTAAAGGACACATGTAGGGGTCCATTGATCTGGGTCTACATTGCATATACACTTATTTTATGTATTCAAAGACTTAAATGGTAGTGATTTACAGACTTAGTACTGATTGAAATACTTCAAAAGCCCAGCTTTCCAGGACTTTCTACCAATATGAACGTTGCAAATAGAATCGTAGACCTTACTAAAATAAGATGTGTGTTCACATTTTGATCTCAGAGCACCAGATAAGATGCGTAAATTAAAACATTATCAACAATAACGCCTTTATTTCTCCACCAACCCGTATACTGTGACTACTCTTTAGAATCGTCTCGACGAGACGATTCTGAAGAATGGCCACAGTAAAGGGTTTGGTGGAGAAATGACGATTTTAGCATTAGGCTACGCACCTTTATAGTATGTAAATCTGAATCTAGTACAATTTTGAATACTTCCCATGCGATAAATATTTGAAGAGATAATTGACTGAGCGTTCAACAGTTTGGATCCTGATTAAACGTTGAGTCATTCATCCGGTAAATGAGAGACAGGTCGCCGGTAGTGGTAGCCCTTTCGCCGCCATAGGAAAAAACGTGATGACCTTTGCGAACAGTTTGGATACAGATGAGATGCCGAGCAGCTCGACGTCTAAGCGGGATTCAAAATGTGTTTAATATGGTTTTAAAACGAAATTGAAGACAGATCCAATTGAAACCTGACTCTGGCGATAATCCTAGCACATGAAATCGATTTGTCGGTTGTAGTATCAAAAAAGTTCCAATTAGCCAGCAGAACTACGTTCATCAAGATAAAGAAAGTGAAATCAAGAAAAAGGTTATACCGCGCTGTTGGACATTTTCATTTATCATCCCTCACGTACCTGTCACATGTTAAAACGACGTGTACTTATTCTTTGCGTTTCTATTGTACTACAGTAAAACCTCTCTGTAACGGCCACTAAATTGTGTTAATTAGTTGGTATTTTTGGCAGGTTGTTGCTTAAAGCAAGGTGAAAGTAAAACAGAACACTCCTATAGGAGCGTTCCGTTTTACTTTCACCTTGCTTTAAGCACCCACCTGCCTTTAACACAAAATAATTGATGTAATTTAGTGGTCGTTATAGAAAGGTTCTACTATACAGTGTTATTATAATGTCACCGGTAGATAGTTTTTATAGTGTAGCCTTAAACATGTCTGAAATATATAATCATGGTATTTGGTAAAAAGCTGTCTGGGAAGGCATATTTCAAGGTAAGAGATTGGATACCAGACTGAATTATTGACTTACAGTAACCTTCGGCATTTCCGTAATTATTAGATTCAAGTTGAACAGTCGATAGCAATTCGGTTTCCTAAAAGAATGCTGAATTTCTACTGCCAAATCAGGGGTAAATGAGCATAACGGTTGATATCGTCTTCCGACGCCATCTAATGTTTATTCGCCCATAACTATCAAAGTAACTTAATAAGCGTCCATTTAAAGTTTTGAACATGTCGCATTTATATTGCAAATAGTGTGCACTCCGTTTAATTTCTTCTCGAAAGTATTCAAGCACATTGTATTTCCGAAACAATTTAAAATGCTAAATCAGATTGGTGAGCAGTTTATTCTATTGTTCAATACGTATGTTTATTGCTTTGTTGAACAGAAAGGAAACTACAGTAGAAACCATCTAAAGTGTCCGCTCAATCAAAACCAAAGAGTCTCACTTTTATGATCAGCAAAATGAGATATGTATCTTTAACCCATTCTATTAACCTAGACTATTAACCCATCCTCTTTGAATAAATCTACCGAAAAGGAGCATTTACTTGAGAAAAGGAAACTTTAGAATTGTGCAGTTTGGAAACAATTGTGATTAATAATGGTTTATCACAATGGTTTCAAAAGGTGACTTTTACAGAGGCGTCAAAATGCGTCAGTAGGATGGACTGAGTTAAAGGCTGATGGCTAAACTCATTGCAGGATGAAAGTAATGCAGAAAGCTCTTAAAGCAGATGTAGACATAATATACGTCTCACATTAAGATACCACCTACCACTCAAACATAGACCTCTTGTTCATGGACGCAATAGAGAGTTTTCACTGTGTATCTGTAAATATACAATAGCCGTTCTTTGGAATGAACGAATTCCTTATTGGTACAAAATGCACGTGATTAATTTGAATTGTTTCTTTGAAAATTGCATATAAAATTGAATTTTACCTAAGAGTGTTAGCCCTTCAATCGCTAAATACAAACAGCTAGCTGATTCGGAATCTCACCAAATACCGATACATTGAGTAAGTTGGCGTGTCATCAGGATCCTAACTGTTTGATGCTCAGTCATCTGTTTCTCAAAAGCTTGTGCCATGACACTTGGTCAATGAATTCTCAAACGCTTGTTCGAATCGGGGGTAGTCAAACTTGCTCCAGATCCACACTTGAGCAAGCATCATTTTGATTACATCGGTATTAGTCTAAGAGTTAGATTCAAATGACAGATATTTTAAAATGTAATGCAAGTGTACAACACAAACCAGGAGACAATGTGCCTTCAGTGTTGTCATTATACAACTAGTGTAAATCCTTACCTGTGGGTACCTTTTAATAAACAAGATAGAGTTGTGGCATGTGATAGGTTCGTTGTTATTTGTTGTTTTTTTAAATTGAAACTGTAACCAATGTGAAAGCAAGTTTCCATCGTTTCAGACCATGTAAAAAAGTGTGAACAACTTGGAACCGATATTAAAATTACACAACATAAACTTCCTACAATGTATTGGTTACCAAAACTACATAAAAACATATAAAGCGCGTTGTTTCATTGCAAATTCTAGCTCCTGTACAACTACCAAATTGTCTATACAATTGACTTCTTGTTTAACAAAGGTAAAAGAACATGTAAAATTCTACTGTGATAATACATGAAAATTCTGGAATAAATCTATTCTGGTCTATTAAGAACTCTTCAGAAGTCTTAAACAAACTTAGGAACAAAAGGTATCTTGCATCCACTGTAAGCACGTACGACTTTTCTACTTTATACACAACTCTTCCTCATATTTTAATTACAGATAAACTGACTAACTTAATCCAGAAAGTATTTGCCCGGGAAAAAACATCATTTCTGGCATGTAATGCTGAAAAAGCCTTCTTTTCTGACGAGCAATTGAAATATTACACCAATTGGACTTGCTCAGAAGTTTGCGAATCACTAATCTTTCTTTTGGATAACATATTTGTACGTTATGGGAATGCTATATACCGTCAGGTAATTGGTATTCCTATGGGTACGAATTGTGCACCACTTGTCGCAGATTTGTTTTTGTACTGCTATGAGAGAGATTTCATGTTACGTTTTTATCCACAATCACAAGAAGATGTTATAAAAGCCTTCAATGAAATTTCACATTTGGATGCTATTTTTAACTTAGATAACCCTTTCTTTGATACTGTGATTCTTACAATTTATCCTAAATAACTCATATTGAATAAATCTAACCCGTCCGACAATTCTGCAGCTTTTCTTGATCTAGACCTTAAAATTGATAATGGAATTATTTCTTCTAAAATATATGACAAAAGAGATGATTTTGATTTTAATATTGTAAGTTTCCCTCATCTTGATGGAGACGTTCCCCGTGCCCCCATCTAACGGGGTTTATATATCTCAACTTATTCGTTTTGCCAGAGCTTGTTAATCTATTGACGATATTAACAGTCGATATCTCATTTTAACTGAAAAGCTGCTTAAGCAAGGATTTAGATACCATAAACTAAGAAAAACTTTCTCTAATTTTTACTATCGAAATCTCTCACTTATTGACAAGTACCAATGTAATCTCAAGGCACTTCTACGGCACGGTATTTCACATCCTGAATTTTATGGTGATGTGATTTACAAACTTCGTAAAATTATTGGACATACCCATTCTCTCACTTTGTTCATCAAATATGTTAAAAAATTCATTAAAAAGGGATATGATCCTATAGTACTACACCATACTGCATGTTTGGTTGTCAACCCTTTTACAGTTGGCAATCACGCTGGCCTCTTTGCATGTACGCCGACAAGAAAGGTTTAGTACTCTATGAAGACGACCTCTTAAATCCAGAAACGGAAGGAGGACGTCAGATATCTGTACTATTTCGTTTTTGTCGTACCCTTTATTACTTTTCTACAGTTACTCTGTTTGTAGCTCAATCATTGAGTACGCTAGCGATAGGTGGATACAGTTTGTTCACTTAAAGACATTCCCTTGGCCGGCTTGAGTCTTTACAGCTAACCTGTGAAAAAGCATGCGGCACATGGTAAGAGCTATAGCAGTCTGCCTGTCAAGAACCACTGGAGCGTTCCATGTGAGGCCCGTCTCTTACATTTGATGATTTGGAAATGATTAGATTGTTACTAATGCAGTATATGTTTTTATTTTTTATTATGCTCCCTGAAACTATAAGAAGGAGCATATAGGCCCGCTTTGTCCGTTCGGCCTGTGAATGTCTTCTAAAGTGCTCAACCTACATTCATGACACTCCACATACAAATATATCTCATTGAGATCAAGTGCAGGGAGCAGTATTTACATATTCTGATAGACCTTGTTGGGAGAAAAGGCAGCTGTGTCCAAGGATAATAACTCTGTGGGACATCTCTTTTGGAAGTATTGCCCTATGTAATCTGTCTTTTTTTCACTGAAAGTACTTGACCCACACTAACGAAAAATCATATTTCAGCAATTCTTTACCGAGAGATGCTGTGAGAACGGGTGATTACTCTATTTGCAGTGTTTCTTGAGTTAAAGTGAGCTATTGTGTTTGCCCTGTGTCCCGGTCTGTCGCCGTCTGTCGTCATTTATTTTAAAGAACTTCTTGGAAACGGCAGGGCCAATTTCATCAAAACCTCAAAGGATTATTACTTGTTGGTTCATCTGTCAGATTTGTGAAAATGTTGTCTGTCAACTAGCTTGGATCCGGATAAGATGCCGGGTTACTTGACGTCTCATCTGGATCCAACCTGTTTGCATATGGCCCTTTGTTTGTTAGTGGTAGGCTTCTTAAGGGTTGAACTTCTATTGGGTTCTGACCAACAATGGTCTTTTGAGTGTGTTCCCCTTGACTAATTGTATGTCAGGGCCTCTCTAGACAGAATGAGACGTCTTGCCATATTTTGCACACTTGTATCATGCTTTTACTGTTACTTTCACGCCTATTGAGAACAATGGGGGGAATCATTGAATGGACCTGGGTAATGTCTTTAAATGTTTTCGTTATACATGCACTTTACGACTGTATTTGCCATCGCGGTTGTTGTAGATTAGTCGGAGAGGGGATACGTTTATTTACACTGTTTGTTTTTTAGGGTGGGGATGGAATAAGTGTGAGGTTGGGCGTCCATAAACCGGTTTAACCCCCAGTGACTTTTGTCACTGACCGTTCCAAGGCGGAACTTCCATCTTCCCCCTATTGTATGTTTGTTTTGTCTTTGTGCGTCTCTTGATGTTTTTACAGTTATGTACATTTGCTGTTTCCTTGTGTTGCTGTTCGGGCGACTGTTTGTTCTGTATGTGTAGTATCCTGCATGACTCATTTTTGTACTTTTGTTCGGGTTTTATGTTCTACTGAGTATCATATATACACTCGTATATATATTTTTGAAAGCAATAAGTTATCAGAACAAAACGGTGCCTGTACTGAGGTTACGTTTAACCATGTTCTATACCATGGTCAGACGCTGGGTCACTCGGCTTCTCATCTGGAAGCAAACTGATTGCAAAGAGGACCACTGCATCACGGCTGGCAATGAAAGAGATATGCTGAATTATATCGATGAACGTTTTCCTTCGTAGGAATACCTTTACACAGAGCAGATCCAGATCAGACGGCTCCTATTGTTTCTGCTCTGTTTGCTTATGATAGATCTGGCTCTACAGTTTTTACTAATACAAAAATGTCATGACTAAATATGCCATTATAAATATCAGCTGATAAATATTCATGATGTCATGCATATTCAAGAGGCAAAGGGTTAAGGCATTATATGTTTACCCTAACACCCCTTTCAAAAAACAGTAGTATCCAGTTTGTTTGACATTCTATTTATAGGCTCTTAAAGCTTCACTATATCGGAAGTACTCAAAGTTGCTCAAGATCGTTTTTCAGCAGATAGTTTGTCACTGTGGGGTAAGGTTTAACCTAATACTCCATGAATATTCATTTAAGAAATATTGATATCTTGTATATTAATTAGATTGACTGATGTAATAGCACATGGGCACATGGGCACAAGAAGCTTTGGTCATGGCATAAACTAGAGCATCATATCTGTATAATATGATAAACAAACAGAGCAGACCCTGATCAGACGGCTCCTACATAAACCATTATAAACATCCAGCTGCTTAACATACATGATGGCCTTTTTCCTTGCATAATTAATTATGGAGTCAATGGAAAATAAATAAATAGCTTCGCTTGGTATACTTAGTAAAGCTTTATAAATACGTGGACGTGCTCATGGAGACGCATTTTCACGCATGTGCAAACAAAGTTGACCCAGATCAAACGGCTCCTGTAGGAGTCGTCTAATCAAGGTCTACTCTGTGTGCTCATGTATTTATATAGAGCTAATTCTATAGTGTCTGTTAATACCACATTTCCCTGTACTGTATTCATATACGGTTATAAGACACAGCCAATAAATAATCATGAATACATTGTTTCTTACATTAGCATTCATGAGGGATAATGTTAAGACATAAATAGCTTTACTGGTTCCACCAAATAAAACTTTATTAACTCATTCCCTCCTACTGACGCCTTTTTGCGCCTCTGTAAAACTCATGTATTGAAACCATTGTGATACATAAAGCATTTGCTCCATAGGAGCAAATGCTCTATGTAACACAATGGTTTCAAAACTACACAATTCTGAAATTCTCCTTTTCTATTGTTAATGCTCCTTTTTGATAGATTAATGCAAAGAGGTTGGGTCTAAAATAGTCTAGGAGGGAATGAGTTAATACCTGAACGCGATTAAACCTTATCTTGCTGAAAACAAAATTATGCCTACCAAAACTCTGGACAGTTGCATTTTATTCTTACTTCTGATTCGTACATGCGTTTGAGACACTGTTGACCCAATGTCCAACAGTTTGGATCCTGGTTAGACGCCGAATTGCTCGTCGTCGCATCTGGATCCAAACAGTTTGCCAGGCCGCGCCCAGCTTAAAAATGGTTAAGATATAAATTTTGTGGCATGTTCATAATTGTCTTGTTGTATTTTCAATTATTATTATTATTGAAACTATTTCCCAACAGACATATATGCTAATCTCCCAAGTTCCTGTCCCAGTGAAAAAACAAGACAATAAACAGCTTTTGTAAAGGAATTTGAAAACATCTGAAATCAAGATGAGACTTATTTCCATAACTGTCAGACATAATTCCTCTGAACTGGTTTAATTCCAGCCGCTGATATCTGGTTTAAAGAGACCTGACAAGTACTGAGTGCCAGCAGAGCATTGATAAAGGGGCGTATTCGTCATTTTTTGTATGTATGGTGATGAGCAGTAACCCAATAAATATTCTATTTTCTGTTTCTGTTATTTGTACGCCAAACCAATTTCTGTGACTTTCAACCCTGAATTATCAGAATGGGATGATCCATTAGTATTTATGTATATAGTCTCCTCAGTATAATTATAAGGTTTAACCCCTTCCTCCATATGCTATTTTAGACCCAACCTATTTGAATGAATCTACCAAAAAGAGCATTTACTAGAGAAATGGAAAATGATATAATTGTGTAGTATAGAAACCATTGTGATAAATAGAGCATTTGCTTCTATAGGAGCAAATGCTCCATTTATCACAATGGTTTCAAGAAGTGACTACTACAGAGGCGTAGAAATGCTTATTTATGGCGGAAAGGGTTAAACTTGCTACAGGATTGTTCATGGCAAACAATACAGACCTGTCAGAGGACTCTCCTGGAACCCTCTTATTTTTTCCTGCTGTAGTTCCTGTTTGACACATTCTAGGTGTGTTCAAATGCGATTTAAACACTCATATTATTAACATATATTCATAATGCAATGGTTTCTTATATCAATATTCATTGAATAAATGGTTAAATATTCTGAAAGGCTTTTTGTAACCTTAAAAGGCAGAATCTGCATGTCCTTGTTTCTATAGCCAATCACAGGATTTAATACGTATAGAGAAAGTAATGCTGAAAGTGACCGTATGAGTTTTCAGCATTACTTTCGGCCTGCATTAAACTGTCACGTGTGTTTCTAGATAGCGTAGTGATACTTGTTAGAAAACAAAATGATTTGAAATTTGAAAGGCCCGAATTTTAACTTCGAGTTAATCCGAAGTTCAAGTTATCCCAATTCGAGATAAGTATATTTAACTGCATTTCCAAACATACGCTTATATTTCTGTTTCGTCACGTGTCATGCTTTCGTATCATTTCCTTAAACAACCATTGTCTCATACGTAAGCAGTGCATACCCAGATCAGCGATTCCATGAAGGATCTCTTTGATAAGCGCCTACACTCTTTGTTTTACCAGTCAATACCAAACAAATTAAAACAATCATCAGAATGTATTTCGTTTGCACCTACCCATCGCACGAAAAAGTGGTTGGTTCCAAATTTCGACATGAATATACCGTATATAATATGAGTGTTAAAAGGCTAATACATAGGATTAACTTTAACATTTGTATTATACTATTTGTTCAAAATGTTTTATAATTCTCTCTTGAAGTAATACCTTTTCGACACAAAATTTATATGTTTACTTCAGAACAGAAATTATTTTCCAGGATCTCGGATTGTCATTTATTTTCAGAAATCTGAAACGCCCACCATATGTGATATCTTAATGTCCCATTTTCTCCAGACATATCATAAATGTTACATTGACAACATTGTAGATCCATAGCAGGGTAAGGAGTTTTGTCCATGGTAGAGGGTGATTTAAAATATTTTAAAATAGAGTTTTATTTTGTGATCAAGCATTGTTTAATAGCAGCTTTGGTTACATTTATTTGTTGAATGGTTTTAACATTGTCTCGCAAATTAAGGATTTTTCTGTGAAAAAAAGAGATGTATTAGTGCCAATAATGTTTCCAAAGAAATCGGATGGCCTATTAATTCCAGTATCGAGTTACCCACTGAGAAATCAATCATTTGTAATATCTAATTAATACGAAATACGAGAAGTCTTGTTTGAATGTAGTAACGAGCTCCAACATTGTAATAGTTGTTCTTTATATTTCCTCTGGCCATCCAAATTCTCGTCGGCTAAGCCATATTTAAATACTAAAATCGCCTTTTCTCCATCAAATCTTTTGCTGTGACCACTCTTTAGATTCGACTCTTCGAGACAATTCTAAAGAGTGGACACAGCATAGAGTTTGGTGGGGAAATAAAGAAGTTATTGAAAATGTTTTAAATTACGCATCTTATCTGGACCTCTGCGATACTATTTGATTTCCTTCCATGAAGACGATCTGCGTATCTACGTGTGTGGATCCTGGTGACAAAGCTGAGGTTTTCTAGTCCTTTATTTTGATTCATACTGTTAGAAAATTATGTGCTGAGTGCCAAATCTATCGGAATTACATTCTGTTATATCCATAAGCCTTTGCAATGTTTTCTTCCTTTTGTATTCACGATCACAGTGGCATTGAGTTTGGACTCTCGTGAGACACTGAGTTACTAGGTGAGGCACTGGGTTAATAGGTGAGACCCTGAGTTACTGGGTGAGACACTTAGTTACTAGGTGAGACACTGGGTTACTAGGTGAGACACTGAGGTACAAGGTGAGACACTGAGTTACTAGGCGTCTCGTCTGTATACAAACCCTGGTTAGACACTGAGTTACTAGGTGAGACTCTGAGTTCCGAGGTGAGACACTGATTACTAGGTTAGACACTGAGTTACTAGGTGAGACACTGAGGGTACTAGGTGAGACACTGAGTTACTAGGCGTCTTGTCTGTATACTAACCCTGTTAGACACTGAGTTACTAGGTGAGACTTTGAGTTACTAGGTGAGAAACTGGTTTACTATGTGAGACACTGAGTTACTAGGTGAGGCACTGGTTTAATATGTGAGACACTGATTTACTAGGTGAGGCACTGGTTTAATATGTGAGACATTGATTTACTAGGTGAGACACTGAGTTACTAGAGGTCTCGTATGTAGCATGGTCTCACCGTCTATCGAACCTCTTAACCTTTGACCAGGAACAGAAAACGTTTACTTTGAATATTGAAGAAAAAAATAAATCAGCAGTTCAAAATAATCTTTTATACATACCATGAAAAAATTAAATAATTTTATTCTCATCTATTAATCCCCAAACAATCCAGTGTTCCCCACCACCCGCATAGCAAAAACAAAAATGGCTGCCAGAAAAATATCACCTGCGTATCGAACCTTTATTTTAGAAACTGTTTACTGTAACATAATACTCATAGTCGCATGATTTCATCAGGGGCACGCGACCATTGCATAAGCTGAATGGGTCAGAGCTGTCAAACAATTTTTAATGTGGTACACTTTTCAATTTATGTTGATATTGTATAACGTAGTAAGAGTTTTCTCATGTTTAGCATAGTTGAAGGGAAAATAAACTGTATTGACCTGTTTATGATGTATATTTCGTTTTTAAAGCTTCGAGGCTTTGTTTACAGACAAAGCAACGGTACTCATGATTTTATGATATAGTATGCACTTGTGCATGCGTAAAAACACAAAAAATGATGGGTTCGATAAACAGGTGAGGTTCGATAGAAGGTGAGTGTACGATATACAAACCCTGGTTAGACACTGAGTTACTAGGTGCGACACTGAATTTCTAGGTGAGACACTGATTTACTAGGTGAGACACTGGGTTACTAGGAGTCACTCATTCTCACGTAGCACGTCAAAGGTTAAAACATTAAACGAAATTATTCATGTCGTAATTGATTAAAAAGGTTGTCCTAGGACTGGTCGGCCCGGTGTCAGGATAATGTGACTGGGTGGGTTGTCCTTGCCATGTGCCCGCGGCAGGGGCATTCCAATGAGGCAGCACTATAACTTGTCTCAAGCGGGTGCCGTCTGCAAATAACTGACATACTGTTGGTCGGACGTAAAACCCAACTCACTCACTCACTCACTCACTCACTCATGTCATATTTGATGGCATCAAAGCTATTACTAAGATGGCTGTTTATAATGGCCGCAGATTATTTTGTCCATGGTACACATTGTACAATCAGATATATATTTTTCCATAAGGAAATAGAACAGACTTTGATCGGACGCGTCCAATGCCAATCGTTGATATTGGTCTACTAGGTTTGCATAGGCATATTTATATGCTTATTTCAAGAGTAAAAGGTTGGTGCTGCTTTATGAACAGGTTGTTGATTGTCGGTAATTCTATATAAAATGCATTGTGCTGTAAAACCTGTCACTCATAATAATGAGAAGATGAAAACTTTATATATAATGTACTAGAGTGGTTTTAAAACTGTAAAGTAAACCCCCTTTAAAATAGGTCTTTTTAGACAGGTGCCTGCTAAATGCATGCAGAAAACTCCCAAATGAGCTTTCTGTGTGACTTTCAGCCTGCATTTAACCTGTCTGAATGACCGGTATTGTTGCTGATTTAACGTCCGGTTTAGAGGAATTTTACTGTATTGGTGTGTGATAAAGTTTACTTAACAATGTATCAAAAAACACAAGAACGATTGAATTAAAACCCCGTTTAGTGTTTAGACGTGAATACCATGCATTTAGTTAAAAGTTTTGTTATTCTTTTGACATGGCTACAATGCATTGAAAGATACACCTATGATTTAATTATATTCATATGTAGTGTTTAGGCATGACTTTTAACTGACATAGCATATTTCAATTCATTTACACAAGCACACTAGTCGCACAATGTATCTGAATTCACTGCAACAATTGAAATTCATTCCTACCTAGTCGTAAGAAATGTATAAAAATATTCTGATTTCACGCCGGTTTCACCCTTTCCATAATAAACATATATGCATGAATTGATAATTTCATGAAGTTTCATTAACCCATTCTCTCATATTGACGCCTCTGTAAAAGCCACCTTTTGAAACCATTGCGATTATAGTAGCATCCATCACCATTGTTTCAAAACTACACAATTCATTTTTTCCTTTTCTCTAGTAAATGCTCCTTTTCAGTTGATTTGTTCAAAGAGGTTGTGTCTAAAATTGCCTAAGACGGAACGTTTATATTAGCGAAGTGTTAAGTAGCTATTACACCAGGATTTCTTAACCCTTTCTCTCATAAAAACTGCTTTTAAAATACAGTAAACCTAGACCAATATGTCTCTGTAGAAACCTTCTACCCATGGTTTGCTGTTTGATCATGGAATTATGCAGATGTGACACTACAGTTTGTGCAATCCTGTGTTCATGTACAGTTATAAAATTCTGCTAACAGATATGAATGATGTCATTATTTCTTACATTGAAATTGAACGGGTACAGGATTAAATACCGAACTCTTAAAAGAATAATTATGATACAGAAGTAAACATTCAAATAGTTGTTTTGATTTCATTGTATTCTTACCTCTATGATTTCATTGTATTCCTACCTCTATGATTTTGAAACCCAATTGACTACTTTGTCCAGAGCAACATATAAAGATGCGTACTCAAATACTAAAATAGTCCTTTCTCAGTCAAACACTGTGTCAGGACTACTCTTTAGAATCGCATCTTCGAGACGATTCTAAGGAGTTGTCACAGCATAGGGTTCGGTGGAGAAAATAAAGAACATAGAACAAAGTGATACTGAAAAAAAATCTAAAGGGCAAACTTGAGGTCATTGGGTGAAAGAGCATTCCAAGTCGAATCCTGTGATATAAATATCTTAAAATCTGTAATAAATGTAACTAAAACATTATAATGATGAGTCGAAGAAGACTTGTATCACAGCATAGGGTTTGAGGAAGAAATAGCGAGTCTAGTATTGAACACGCACCTTTTTAAACCTTTATTTGTTGTTCTGCGTGTAAGTATACAGCTACATAGTTAATCATTTCATTCCAATTAAGAAAACTAGCCGTCCAGGTATTTCATTGTTCATATTAATCATTTCAGTGCCAACATTGTCGTCTGCTGGACACATTTTCTCTTGCTTCAAAATTTAGAGTATGTGTTTATTCGATTTTCTTATAAAATAAATAAATTGTCAAACAGTTTGAATCCTGATCAGACGGCGAGTTACTCGGTGTCTAATCTGGATTCAAAATCCACCGACCCATCTTCATGGCACTGGCGGGTTTAACCCTTTCGGCGCCATTTTTTTAATGTCGTCAGCAATCCAGTATTTGTTAAATCATTCGGTACAATAAGGAAATGAGATAAATAAATGCAAATTTCAAAGGAATAAAGCACAGCTATAGAAATAGAGATTGAGACAAAAGGTGAATTCCCTGATCAGACGCCGCCTTGAAAAGATGGCGTCTGATCTGGGACTGCACTATTTGTCGTGGTGCATTTATGCGACATCGGCGGTGAAAGGGTTACGGGGGCGCAGCAAATTTCATTGACATCGATGAACTCAGCAAATGGTGGAGATTCAGCTCCTCAAGTAGCCTTTTGATATGGATCTATACTGTTTGCTTATACTTACTTTTAAGAGACACTGTACCCTAATCGGTTAACTTATATTTACACATTCTTATTTTTTTATCATGAATCTAACGAAACCCGAAAGGAAATGTATAGAGCACATGTGCGTTAACATATTTTGTTTATAGCAGTCTTTAAATGTAACAGTGATACAAGTGTTGATCGAACGTGTTTTCTACTATTTTGTTTTTCATTAAAAAGCTTAATTAGAATATACTTAATACGCATTGTTTACCAGCAAGTTTGATAAATGTTTAAGTTTTTAACCGTTTTGTCATTGTCTCGTAAAGTAATGACATTTTGATGCGACATATAATTTTTAGAACAATCAAAGTTTCCGGGAAGATCTCATATTAAAGTTTCCAGGGAAATCTCATTGTCAATTGTTATACCGTGTAATATTTAATCAACATTAACCATTCGTCTGCCACGCAATGTCGTCTGCAAAATGTGTCGCTGCTATAATTTTCTAGTTTGCATTTTCTTCCATTTACTTGCAAGAAACATAATCACACCATCAAAAGGTTTGGATCCTGTTGGGACGCCGAGTTTCTTGTCGTCTCATTTGGATCCAAACTGTTTGCATAGGTAACCACGCATTCGCCATTGGCGGCGAAAGGGTTTCACATTAGAAGAAGGGTTGTTTGGACAAAATAATGAGCTGCCTGATCCTAATCAGATGTCGAAAGACAGATGATAAACCTTTGGCCTGTTGACAAATGTCTCATCCGTAGACACAGCTCATAAATCCGGATTTATCTCCTATTGTTTTCACGCAAAAGGCAGTGTCTTAGAAAGTAAGCTCTGATTACACATCGAATTGTTTTTGCATCTCATCTTGAAACATAATGTTTTTTAAATATGACATAATCACACGCAAGGTGCTAAACGTTGTACAATAAACGACGTGATGTCTGTTTTGTTTGTTTTTATAGAACAGGCTGTTTGACGATTCTAGCAAATCGGTATTGTGCTGTTATTGTGGACTGGTAATACAGACTTTTGATTACAGTAGAAACTGTCCTAAGCGGTCATTTATTTATTGACCAAAGGAATCTTTAAAAAAAAAAGCTTAATGCAGGTCACAAGTAATGCATAAAAAGCTCCTGTATGAGATTTCTGAATTACGTTTGATCTGTATTAAAATACCATCTGCCTTATCTACAGTAAAACCGCTCTTAACTGGCAGTTAAATTTAGTATGAATATCGGTCTTGGAGACAGGTGGCAGCTTAATGCAGGGCGAAAGTCATACAGAAAGCTCCTAGAGGGGCTTTCTGCATGACGTTCACCCTGCATTAAGCAGCCACCTGCCTAAAAATATCTAAATTATTATCTACTAGAATTCCGGTTAAGAGAGGTTATACTGTATTAGTTATTAGATATCTCTGTGATGGCCACTTAGCCCATTCCCTCATATTGACGACTTTTGACGACTCTGTAAAAGTTAATTTGTGAAATCATTGTGATAAATAGAGCATTTGTTCCTATAAGAGCACAGATAGATAAGATTTATTTCGGTCATAACATGGCAAAACATAACTAAGACAACATTTAAAAAGCCATGTAATGCGCACTAGAAACCAAGGATTACACAAAAAAGGAAAATATTTTCCTTATTTCCATTGTTGTCCTTGCTTCTAGTGGCAAGACACAGAGAGTCACGGTATCATTATAAATAACTATCACAGGTATTATCTTAAAATATAAGTATCACAGAAATATCCCTAATAACACTGTTAAGTTCAAAATATGTCTGTTATAGAATGTCGATGACCATGCTTACTGATTTACACAGCAGAGTATCAGAATAATTCATAAGAGTATATTAAGGAATAAAGTGAAATAAACCTATCACATTATCTATAACAAAGGTAAAACTGTAAATTAATAAAACTAAGCCCTGATATTCAAGGAAATGCATACATCGATTTAAAGAAAATTGTTGTATAATTTATTCTTTATCTAACAATAATTTTTTAACATCAAATTTAAATTGACTGGAAGATTTGGCCAGTCTTAAAGTCTGAGGAAGGCCGTTCCACAAGAGGACATCTCTGAAAAGAAATGATTTCTTACCAAAGCTGTAAACTCCAGGAACGGCGTAGCGTCAGTTGTCTGTAAAAAGTGAAAAAAACGAATCTTCTTGAAAACGAACAGCTGACATGTTTGCTCTTACACAGCGGTTATGTACAGAGCTTAAAAACAAAACAATCACTAAGATATACAGGAGCAAAGCCCTTAGAAATATTAAAAACATGAGAAAGAGTGATTTGATCAACTCTTTTGGATACTGGCAACCAGTTAAGGTATTTAAAATGATCTGTGCCTATGTGTTCTCTAGCGTCTAAATTTAAAACAAAACGGATTAATTTATTTTGAGTCGATTGAAGTCTATTTTTCAAACCTTGAGTTAGAGCAGGGTACCAAAAACAAAAAGCGTAATCAAAGAGACATTGAATAAGTGCCAAAACCAAAAGTTTCCTTGCATGAAAATTTAAAAATTGGCCTTTTCTGTACAAAACCTTCAGCCTGCTGTTAGCTTTTGTAATAACTGATCTTGGAATTTCCTCACAAGATAAAATTTGGTCTAAAATAGTACCCAAATATTTAACAGAGGTGGAGGATTTAATAGGTTGACCATTACAAAGTATATCTAAATGTGACTGATTTCTTAATTTAGTCTTAGAACCGAACAGGATTGACTTAGTCTTACCTAGATGAAGAGAAAGTTTATTAAGCAGGGTACCAAAAGAGCAAATGCTCTATTTATCACATTGGTTTCAAGCTAAAAAAGTTCTATTTTTTCCCTTTTTTCTAGATAACGCTCCTTTTCGGTAGATTTATTCATAAAATAAAATAGCCTATGAAGTAATGGGTTAAGACTGGTTCTACTGTATTGAAACAGATATTACGGGTTTAGCGACGGAGCACATTATTTCTTTGTCTAAATTATTAAAAAGGAAATCCCTACAGTGAAAGTATATGTTCAATAATATCATAAAACTTGGTATTTGTTATGTTCAATGATTATTATGAAGATTGGCGTATAAACAAATGAGTTTTGTATATTTTGGGCATTTTAAACGCGTCGAATGTAGGGACTTCCCCTTTGAGGAAATGGAACGGACTCGTTAATTGCTCACAACAGGACCGACACGTGAAAACACTTAAAAACAAAATGATGTTGCGTAAAAAATATATGCTGATTAAAACCTTTAATAATGATTTATAAAGCAAATAGTGTAGACCTTGATGGGAGAGCTCTTTAAGGACCATTTGGGTCTAGTTCTATAATTTAGCACATATTCCATGCCAGAAATCGCAGGAAAACATTTGCCAAATTTAGAAGCAGCTTTCAAATTAATTGGCAAACCTCATATTTGGAGGACGAATTAGATTGAAATTGAGTCAAGGCCAGGAAATAATAAATCAGTTACGGCGACATGATGATTGTTAAGGAAAATTAAACGCCTCTATCACGAGATGAGTCTTCCGTTAACTCTTTCCTTCATATAAACGCTTCTTCACGCCTTTGCAAACAGAGTAGACCCATATCTGTTCTGTTTGATTATGAAATAATAGAGAACTGATTCTACGGTTTCGGCCAAGGCAATCGTCCTGAGTGTGTTCGTGTACCATTATAACAACCTGCTAATAAATATTCATGATTGCATTATTGATTTAACATGAATATTCAACAGGAAAAGGTTTAACATATACAGTAAAACCTACCTACTCGAAGGAAATATATATATTACAACGCAGATGATATGTTAAAGTAGGTCTAAGGTAACGCAGACCACTCCTATAGGAGCTTTCTTGCCTTCTGTATTCAACATCTGATTGCTTGGGGGAAAAAAAGTGGTCGCTATTGAGATGTTTCATTGTATTCATGATACAATAAACCTCCTTCAATGCGACCTTCAAAAAGAGGTATACTTTTTAAGTCGTATAGGCGGATGGAAGCTTGATGTAAGGGGAAAGTTTTACAGAAAGCTCCCATAGGAGCATTGTTCATTACTTTCCTCCTGCATTAAACAGCCACCTGTATTTAGAGACACCCATGTTTATTCATTGAGTGATCGCTTTAGAGGGGTTCTACTGTATAAGCATATTAAATTAAATCATTTCTACATGTTTCAGTAATCAGTGCATACAGTTAATATCGGTAGTTAGTGATGTCATACAGTAGAACCAGTATTACCCCTTCGCTTGATGAATTTTAAAATGCATTTATCCTTCTTTACCCAAGCTCTGTTGTATAATTACATATATCTTCACTGTGTACAAGTATTTCGCTGTGCAATCACTGCTGTGGAGTGCACTGGTTGCACAATCAACTTGTAAATAGTGCAGACCCAGATGAGACAGCTCCTGCAGGAGCTGTCTCATCTGGGTCTTCACTATTTACAGGTAGGTATATTGACGTGAATAGCAAACGAAGGGTTAAGCGGTCATCAACAAGAGGTCTAATCATTTATCAGTAAGGCAAGTGGTAGCTTAATGTAGGTCAAATGGAATGCAGAAAGCTCCTGTAGGAGCTTTCTGCATTATATTCCTCCATGTCCTGAATTAAGCAACCACCTGCTTTGTAAAAATGAACTGTCTCTTAGGACGGGTTATATTGTATAGAAAAAACACATGTTGAATATACGTTTTCCTTCGTAAATAACTGGATATAGAAGGTAATAAGTAATGTCATTTCATAGACATAATTTAAGCATTCCTCTTTCTCATTACCAGAGATAACAGTTAACTGACATATATGACATCTGTGTTTATCTGGGGCGTGAAATTCAATTTACAGCCTCGCAATGTGTTGATATGCTAAACAAGAAGACATATTTAATTCATTTCACATGGAATTTCACATTTCTAAATCTGTAAACACGATCGCACTGGCATAGAGGTGTGCAGACATTATGTAAATCGAATAGTTGCTCGCTTCAATGTGAAAGATGACGCATTTTTACTTGGAATTGTAGTTTTTGTTGAGATTTGGCCCTTTACTCGTACAACATCATGGGCGAAAGTCGTGTAGAGTAAATGTAACAGCAAAAATGGAGTAACCACTGACAACGCTTCCGGTTTTGCCGTATTCTCCTGGAGAAGTATTTTTGCATTAAAAACGTCGTGTTACATGTATAATTGAAATAACAAATTCGCAGCTGTGCATTATCGCCCATTAGATCACAGTTAGTCGTTTAGATGTGGTTAATGAGATCAGTCGGCCTAAAGGCCTCGTTATTTCTTGAATAATGCATAAAGGGGTTGCTTGAGTGCAGTGTTACTTGCGTTGTATGGTATTATTCTATTATATACTGCAATTTATACGAACAATTTCATCTCTCAAAACATAAATTATCGAACTTGTAATTATCGGTTTTGGTTCTAAAAGATACGTTATCGTGAACTACTCTAAGTATTCGATGATAGACAAACTTAGGCACATAATGCAGTCCCGTAATTGCCACGAAAGGTTTGATTAAAGTCTACATATTTTAGTACTGTGCCTGTTTAATTATACTGAAGATATTTGTTATATCCGGTGGAAGATCGAAATGTATTTAATCGAGGGAACATTTGACGTTATATTTCCACGAGTAGCGAATCCACGGGTGAACATATTACCGTCTTATGTTCACGAGATATTCTATTTATTCCATGCTTTATTCAACTTTATAATCCTTTTTTAACGGATTTATGTACTAATGAAATCGAAAGTAGGAGTCGGTCCTCGTGGAGAGCCCCAGTGATAGACCGCAGTGCACATGTCTCTTCACGACAGAAGATATAGTTCTATATAATATCGTCTAAGAAGTTGTAAAATGTATATAAAAATATATTTTATAGGTTCATTAGAGGGATTATAATGTGCGACTTGCTTTTGTATATGTGACAACAAAACTGAAATAAAGGTTTGTTGTTATTAGTGGGCGTCATTTGACAAAATAATCCAGGCGTCCGCAATCTAGTCTAAACAAATGCGATGAGAAAACAACAAAGAACGAAACTGGGATTTATAACAAAAAATGTAGTTTGTGGGCTTTAGCTGAGAAAACATATCAGGAAATACGAATGGATAATGTCAAGCGTTGATTATTCACTCTCACTATCAGAAAACTAGCGGTCTGCGCACCGGAGAATTCGAGATTGACTGAGAAAATTTCTGTGTTTCCGAAACGGAGCTGTTATTATAACTGGCGACATGAACATGGTACTGACGGTCAGGGAAGACGCTGATTGAAAATCCGCTACTGAACCCTGTAGACTATCGCGCTTGACTCATCATTATAAACTAAAATATGAGTGTAAATAGTAGTGCATTTCTTCCAAATGGTCTAATGTAAGGACGCCGTGTCATTTAATGACGGAAGGTCTGGGTTAGTGTCCCAGTTTTTATTGTGAGGACGCCGTGTCATTTAATGCCGGGAGGTCTGGGTTAGTGTCCCAGTTTTAATTTCATTTTGTACTGCTGTAATCAAAGTTATTGTCTATGAAACTATTTTGAAAAATACAACAAAACATTGCTAAACAACCACCTAAAAGAAGAATATTTTGGGTTTTCTAAACATGTGTAGGTTAAAATCCCCACGGGTAAACAAGTTGTCCAAAACAGTAACTTTATGAAGTGATAATCCACTGTTATGTCCCAGTAAACCACCGGAAAACATGAAATAAGGTGTTATATTGATTTGATTAGCTATAAAAAAAAAGAGAGAGATTTTGTGTCCGAATTCGTAGGATGATAATGGTACATGTGGTTAGCATCACTTTCCTCATAAAAACAAAAACGCCATTATAAGCATAATTAGTCCCATTGAAGAAAAGATTGAACGTGGGTTTTTTTAAATATCAATTAACACTTTTCTTGTTATAATGACTGCTTAATCTCTGATCACTTACAATTTTCACTTATTTCAGTTTCCTTCAACATTTTGAGAAACTTTAACCAAGTGGTAAACAGCTTGGATCCTGATGAGATGCCGAGTTACTCGGCATCTCATCTGTATCCAAGCAGTTTGCAAAATTGCAATCTGTTTTCAATAAAGCTTAGCAAGCGAAAGGTTCAATGTTGGCTCTATTCTAAGTGATGTTTACATTAACCATTTATTTCATGACTATGCATGTAAGAAATGATTACACCGTCAATACAATTAGCTAAATTGTTTATAATGACATATGAATTGTCAACATATTAGCCATGGCAGCCACCACTGTACATAGATTCAAATTTGTATGATATCATAAGCTGAGTTGATTCTGTTCAGCTGGTTATGGCCGTGCTCTATTCTGTTTGAAAGGCGTGAAGATGCGTCTAATCAGCATAGCTGTTGCATCTAATTTATTTGCAAAAGCAGCCGCACATTCGCCCGCATAAACCCTCTAATCCTGAAAAAAACATTGTCTGCTCAATATCTCATTTGCTGAGCTTTTCTCTGATATTCAAATTCGACAAATCCCTCGAGAACTAGTGCTAGGGTGTGCAATTGTCTGAATCCTGAAGAGACGCCGAGTTTTGAACATAGAACTACATATTAAATTATACATCCTTTTGATACTGGATTTTCAAAGAGGAACAATCCATTATTGTTAAACAATATATTACGTTCAGCATGTAAGGGTATAATTTGCTAAAGAATTTAGCAAGACAAATCGTGCAGACCATATTCAAAGTGTTCCACCAGAACACTCTCTGATCTGGGTCTGCAGTATTTCCAAATGCAACTACACCTGATTCCCACACACAAGGGGTTTATAGTTTCCTTCATATAAACGTTTTTCGCGCATTTGCAAACAGAGTAGACCCAGATCAGACGGCTTCTATAGGAACCGCCTGATTTGATAGATATGTCTCTTTACTTTCTAAAATGACTACAATGTTCTACCTCCCGTATTTCATTATAACTATTTTATCCATGAATATGCAGTGGGTATTGAAATTTGGAATGAACATAGAACATGGAAATGGTTAAGACATGGAGCAAATGTCCAGCAACATACCTTGATTACTTGAGTAAATAAACACCCTTATCAAACCGTATCGTGTCATTGTAGACTAGTTGTCTTGTCAATGCCTACGCATTGCTTTGATATCTCATAGAATATGGCCTTTGTGTAAGCAGTTTGTCGTGACGCTTATAATGGTGCAATTAGAGGCATCGTTGTTCCGGTGGTTTCCTTTAAGTGCTGATGGAAATTGTTATTTACTACGCTGCAGCGATAGCAATAAATAAACGATGGTGTGGTGTAATATTTCTGCTCTTATTCGGGCTACAGTGAATTGATCAATAAATATGGGTTTTAACCCGTTACTTTATGAATATTAATGTAATACGAGTACATAAATATTAATTAATGTAATTGTCATAAAATGTGTAAACCATTTCCATCATAAAAACGAGTTTTGACACCTTTATAAACAGAGTAGGCCCTGATTAGCTAGTTCTTCAAATATTACCATGAGACGTAAAAACCTGACTATATCAAATTTAAATCTATGTTTGGAAGAGTATTCAAACTGAACCTAGTTCGTGCCTTCGTGGTAATTGGAAAAATGACAGAATAATGCTAACAAACTGTTATGCTTCAACAGTTTTTATTACTTCAATCAAATAATCTTAAGAAATCACACTAATAAGAGAATTCTAAACCAAGCATCCAAAGTTTGTAATTTCATTTCCACAAATGATATGTCATACATGTAACAAGTATTTACCCGTGCTATGTATAGCCAATGCATAGTCTCCTAGAATATAAAGAAGGTGGTTGTTGTGTTCGGGTTAACAACCAAACATATTAATCAATGCAGATGCCATAAGAGCCGCTGTTGTATTCGAGGTATCAACCATGTAGAACCACTGAAGAGTCTCGTAGGACTATCAACCATGTAGAACCATTGAAGAGTCTCGTAGGACCGTTGTTGTCACCATGACTAGCCATTATAACGTAACTTAGAACCGGTATTGTGTTCGGGACAATGACCATGCGCAACCATTGTTAATTCTTTCAGGATCGTTGTTAGATTCCAAATATAAATCATACATAGTCATTGCAGAATCTCTTAGGTCCGGTATTGTGTTCGGAGACATAACCATGCATAGTCAAAGCACAATCCCCCTGGACCGTTATGTTTGGGAATTAACCATAAATTAAGTCCCGCAGCACCATTGTTGTGTTCTGGACAACAGCCATGCATTTTCATTGTAGAGTCCGTCAGAATCGGTTTTGCGGTCGGGAGTCGGGACAACAGCCATAGATAGCTTTTGTAGCGTCTCTCGGGGCCGGTGTAGTGTTGTTGTAGTGACACCAAATGTTGTTACGAAAGCATATTTGAGCATACACTGTAGGACCCATAATGATCAGTGTTCGGGACAATAAGCATGAATGGCAATTGCATAAACTAACAGGAATTATGTTGTTTTCGGAAACAACAATCATGCATAATCATTCCAGGCCCATCCAAACCATCAACCCTGAATAGCAATTCAATTCAATTCAAATATATTTTATTGGCCAGAGCAGCATATACAATACGTTTGGCCAAGTAAGTAATACAATGTAAAGATGACAAATGCATTACACCAATTCATACATCAAGGTCAATAAATAATTTACAAAGATTGAGCTAATAAAGATTCAAACAAATTCTGATATATAAATAGTAAAGCAAATACATAAAGAAACCCAAGAAGCAACATTATCTGTACGTTTCAACACAGCATATGTCTGATAATACCTACTTTTTACCAGACATAAGCTTTAAACAGTGAATATCGTATTTGTTTCGTAAATCTGAATAAATAGGACAGCAAAATAAAAAGTGATATTTTGATTCAACTAAATTTAAACAGCACAACTTACATTTACGATTATTTCTTTCTGTACCGTTATATCCTATATAGACACTGTACCGTTATATCCTATATATCCACTGTACCGTTATATCATATATAGACACTGTACCATTATATCCTATATAGCCACTGTACCGTTATATCCTATAAAGACAGTGTACCGTTATATCCTATATAGACAGTGTACCGTTATGTCCTGTATAGACACTGTACCGTTATATCCTATATAGACACTGTACCGTTATATTCTATATAGACACTGTGCCGTAATATCCTATATAGACAATGTACCGTTATATCCTTTATAGACACTGTACCGTTATATCCTATATAGACAATGTACTGTTATATCCTACATAGACAATGTACCGTTATATTCAATATAGACAGTGTATCGTTATATCCTATATAGACACTGTACCGTTATATCCTATATAGACAGTGTACCGTTATATCCTATATAGACACTGTGTACCGTTATATCCTATATTGATACTGTACCGTTATATCCTATATAGACAGTGTACCGTTATATCCTATATAGACAGTGTATCGTTATATCCTATATAGACAGTGTATCGTTATATCCTATACAGACAGTGTACCGTTATATCCTATATAGACACTGTACCGTCCAACAGGACCATTATTGTCTGGAATGCATCCATACAAACTGTAGAGACCATCCTCAACGGTGTTGTGTTAGGGACAAATGAACAAACATAGCCACCACAGAGTCCGGCATGTCAGGTTCGGGACAATAGCCATTAGGACAGGTGTAGAGTTGATTGTTCAAATTCAGGATAACAGCCTGCATATGTGATTGTTCAGATTTGGGATACAAACTTACTGATGTGAGTTTTCGGTTTCGGATTAACAACGTGCAGATGTGACTGTTCGACAAATGCAAATACTTCTCTTTTGAAAGACGGATTTGTCTGCTCGTTATACTTTTGTAGACACAAAAATAGTTTTATTAAGACTAAGAAATATTTGTAACATGACAATCTGTTGTAACTGTTTTTGTGCAAGACCATATTCATGGTCACTCAAATGATTTATCAATTAGTAATTGTTTTCACAATCAAATTTTAATAAATTTTGTGTTTAATCAAAGCGTTGTAACTATTCGGCAGTTTCCTGTAAACCTCAGAAAAGTACTTCGTATACATTAGTTCTATAATGCATTTACTTTACTTCGATGATGGTCCCAGTGATACCTAATGTGCAAATAATCAAAATAATAATTCATCCTTCCAGACAATAAGAACACTATGTCAATGAAGCTGAGACATTTTCAAACTTTTCAATCATTTTAAGTTTGAAAACGCCTCACTAGTTTCTCAATCAATACTCCTGAAACTGCGATTAAAATTTTCAAAATGGACCATTAACATGGTGACATCCGTGTTGTTGCTGAGAAGATTTACGTGGAGATCCGGAGACTCCTGCCTTATTTTTATGTACAGGTATTTGATGGTAGTCACTATTTCAGAGACAGAGAGAGGAGAGAAAAAGTGAGAGCAAAAGACAGAGAGCAGTGAGAGACTGACGGAGCGAGATAGACGGAGAGACATATAGACAGACGCCAGACAGATGACATAGAGACAGACAGACATACAATGGGAGACACAGAGAGATAGAGAGAGACAGGGAGAGAGAAAGCGAGAGAGGGGAAGAGAGAAAAGGGAACAGGGAGAGAGGGACAAACAGAGAAATAGAGACAGAAGAAAAGCGAGAGACGGATAGACAGAGAGACACACACACATCGAGAGACATACAGATACAGTTACAAACATACAGACAGACGGACAGGGAGGGTCAGACAGAGACAGACAGACATACATATGTATTTGATGGTAGTTACTATAAGATTTCAACCTTTCTTTTGAGAGAGAAGGAGCGAGAGAGACAAAAGAGAGGCAGAGGGAGACACAGAGAAAGAGAGAGACTGAGAGTCAGACAGACACACGACAAATAGATGTCAGAGAGAGAGAAAAAGTATGTGAGAGAAAATGAGTGACAGATATATAGAGGGAAAGAGAGAGACAGACAGACAGAATGTCAGGGAAAGAGCCAGAGAGAAAAAAAGAATACCATAGAGAGAAGACAGAGACAATGTGTGAGAGAGCAAGTGACATAGAGACAGGCAGACAGATACAGACAAATAAAGAGAGAAAAGTAGAAACAGACGGACAGACAGACAGACAAACAGGGAGAGAGAGACATTGTGAGACACAGAGACAGAGACAGAGAGAAAGTGTCAGAAAGAAAGCGACAGAGACAGGCAGACAGAGGCAGACATAGAGAGAGAGTCCAAAGACAGACAGAGAGAGAGAAAGAGAGATACACACACAGAGAGACAGATACAGAGAGAGGGACAGAAAGAGATACAGACAGACAGAGACAACAATTAGTCAGGATAAATGACGTGTTCTTCAGTACTGACAAATCTAAGAAAATGTGTGAAATTCAGACACCATAACAAGGTAATGAAATGGCAAAAAGCATATACCACATATACCGACGATGTTCGACACAATGTATTGTCTAGTGTACAGAACATGCTCATCATTTACGTAATATAAAGACTAATTGACTTGATAAAGTACACATTAGTAACATGTATTTGATTAAAATACACATTAATGCCATGCACTTCATAAAACAATTAACACACATTAATGTCATATACTTGATAAAACAAATAGTACACGTTGGTCATGCACTTGGTAAAACAAACTAGACTGAATATACAAAAAGTCATTCACTTGACAACTTAACAACTACTACATATTAATAACATGTTATTGGTAACTACTACATATTAATAACATGTTCTTGGTAAAAACAACTAATACACATTAATAAAATGTATTTCATCAAAACAACTAGTACACTTTAATAAAGTACTTGATTAAAACAACTAGTATACATTAATAACATATATTTCATTAAAACACTAGTACACTTTTAATGACATGTATTTGATTAAATCAACTAGTATACATTAATGTCATGTATTTGATAAAACAACTAGTACATATAATGACATGCACTTGATAAATCAACGAGTACACTTTAATGCCATGTACTTGATGAATCAACTAGTTCACATAATTAACTACACTTAATAGATCAACAAGTACATATTAATTACATATACTTGATAAATCAACTGGTAAACAGTAATGTCATGCACTTGATAAAATAACTAGTACGCATTAATGTCATGCACTAGATGAACCAACTTGTACATAAAATGTCATGAACTTGATCAACTAGTCGCATTAATGTCATATATTTGATAAAAACATAGTACACATTAGTACTATGCGCTAATGCAATTAGTATACATAATGTTAAAGTACTTGCTAAAACAACTATTACACATACATGCCATGTAGATAAATTTATTTCGGCAAACAGAAAACATAATATGGTTCACAAAACAGGTATCACATCATAATAAATAGTAGAAATTAGTAAAATTATGCATAGTGAAAACCCATGGCATGTTTTCTATACCAAGGATAACACAATAAAGAACATGCTCATATTTCAATTGTGGTCCTTATCACAGGTGGCATGACTAAGAGAGGCTTTAAAATATTATATCAATACTATCACAAGTGTATGCTATATCACATGAATTAAATTGTAAGTCGTATTATCATAAGTCATAAAATGCATACATATAATGACAATAAAGCATAAAATTATGTGTATGCATTTTTAAAAACTATGTTAGGATAAACATAAATGATTATTATAATCTGGAGAAAAACATCAGGCTATCAAGCAACGGAAATAACTCTTGTAAAGACGTGATAAGGATTTTAGTAAACCCATATGGGATTTATGGGGGTTTCATGTGACCTCAATTGACCAATGGAATGACTAGAATTTAGTAGGAGGTAAGATAATGCTCATTAAGTGACTCTTGATTGCTGACTTGAAGGAAGATTAGTTGTTTATCTCAGTACGTAAATTCCACTGGTAAGCTGTTCCAAAGTTTAGATCCAGTATAAAAGAAAGAGTTTGATACAGCACCTTTTGGCAAACTGAACCCCCTCCCCCCTTTTCGTTTAGTCAGGTATTATAAGAGTGTACAGAGTTGTGCCATGTTATATAATCCTGCATGTAATCAGGTGATAGGTTGTGTTTAATTTTGTACACATGGCATAGTATATTTGATCAACTCTCTTGTCAACAGGCAGCCAATTAAGAAATTTAAAACATGTATTGATACCTAACATGACTTTTTGAATCAAAATTGAATATAAATCTAATCAGCTTGTTCTGTGTCGTTTGCAATTTAAGTTTAAGAGATTTTGATATTCCATTATACCAAACAGCACAAGCATAATATAATGACACTGAATTAGAGCCATTACAAGCAGCTTTGAAGTATGGTGTGTAAGAAAAGCCTTCTTCCGGTAAAGATACTTCAGCTTGGCATTGGCCTTCTTTATAATTGATTCTGCCATATCATTAAAAGACAAATGTTGATCTAAAGTTACACCAAGATAATTGACATAAGATGCTGATTTAATAGGTGTGTCATTACAACATATATTCAAATGAGAGCTTGCCTTCAGTTTATGCTTTGAGCCAAAAACAATAGAGCCTGTCTTGCCTAAATGTAAATGTAACTTGTTATCAATTAACCACTGGCTCACCCTGCCAAGATCTTCAGAGAGTGACATTTCCACAGAGGACATTTTTTTGCCTGAAACAAGTATGATTGAGTCATCAGCATAAAGCATAAGCTTATTTTTAACAACAGCTGACATGTCAGACTTAAAACAAACAGCTAACAGACATAAATTACATATACTTGATAAAACAACTTGTACACATTAATGGAATGTACGTGACAAAAAAATTAGTACAGAATCATGTAATGTACTTAATTAAACAGCTAATAAACATAAAGACATTAATTGCATAACAACTTACGAAACACATTAGTTGTTACTTTGTACACAGACTATAGTGATGTGAGGGTATGCTATAATAAGTTAATAACCAGTGAACAGACCGTAATGATAAATATACAAAATATAATACAATTATGAACAGTAAAAGGTCAATTGACAGGATGTAATGATAAATTGGCATGAAATAAGCCAGAACTGGCACGATATAATGAACATATGACATCATACATTCACAAACAGACAGACTACACTGCTTTATTGGCATGCAATAATGGTATCTCCACTAAAGATATTGATGAAAGCACTTAAATTAATTACGTTTTCACACAATGGAATAGAAACTCGGCAAGTAGATTTACAGACAGAATGCAAGGACAACCAACACAACGCCGCAAGAAGAATAAAAAAAAATATGTGCATACAGGTAAGGATGCAACATTGGCGTCCCATAAATATACACTTCCTCACTCTGATTGCTTGACTGGTCTCTCTGGGAAATGCTTCATTCAAGAATGACTGATTGTTTGATTTTAACATGCATATGCATAGGATGATTCTGATCAGAGACTTCTTTGATTGTTTCCGAAATAATACAGATCTGATTCTCAAGTGTCTCATATTACAAAACCTCATTGCTCACAGTGCCAGTTTAAAAAGTTTTTTTTTCAAAAGCTAGAGCGAATCAAAGTAGTCAAAATTGCATTGAATATTAATTTGAGAACCCATTAATTGTTTGATTTCACATTTGGTAATGGTAATTACAGTAAGACCTGGATAATCTAAACCTTTAAATAGACAGGTGGCAGCTTAATGCAGGGTGGCAATCATGCAGAAAACACCGAACGGAACTTTCTGCATGGCTTTAACCCTACATTAAGATATCGCTTATCTTCAAGACAGATACTAACTGTTTCGAGTTTTCGAAATAGTGAAAGCTAGATTGTTCGAATGTTCGAATTAACGAGTGTTCGTATTAACGAGTGTTAGCGTTAGCATGTGGTTGGATTAACGAGTATTAGGGTTAGAGTGTGGTTGGATTAACGAGTATTAGGGTTAGAGTGTTGATGGATTAACGAGTATTAGGGTTAGAGTGTGGTTGAATTAACGAGTGTTAGGGTTAGATTATGGTTGGATAAACGAGTGTTAGGGTTAACATGTGGTTTGATTAGCGAGTGTTATGGTTAGCATGTGGATAGATTAACGAGTGTTAGGGTTAGAGTGTGGTTAGATTAACGGGTGTTGGGGTTAGAGTGTGGTTAGATTAGCGTATGGTTGAATTTGCATGGTTAGATTAGCGTATTGTTGGATTTGCGTATTGCTGGGTTAGCGTATGGTTGGATTAACGTATGTGAAATGAGTTGAACAAGAAAGCTCCATTCTATATATAACCATTATGTCTAAAGTTGTATTCGCCGTATTCCTTATCACCGATAACTGTCAGTATACATATGCCGTGCATGTATGTGTTACCGGAAAATAGCGTTTTAAAGTATTCACATGGTTTGAAAGTAGATTCAACAATCGACGGGAAAATAAAAATCAGTCCAAAACTCAAAACGCCGATACAGCTGCAATTTAAAACTCGTATCAAAATAATTTGCATCTTAACAATATCAATACATATGTTTTGATTCGAGATGTTTCCAAACATATATTTTTATTTAATTTCCCCCACTGGTCATACTTTCATATATGTTTTAATAATACTTATGTCAGTGGGAACGACATATTAGGCTATGTCTGTGTTGCCTGTTTCAACTTGTCTTTCCGGAATGATTGCGGTACATCGATCATCTAGAAAGTATATGATTTATTATCCAGTTATGCAATCTTCTGAGTGTGATATACATTCCTGGAGAGAAAATGAGTTTGGTCAAATAATTATTAAGTCTCAGCCTCCGAGAAAAAATGGCAATCCAACGACAAGGAAATATGTCTATTTGAGTACTTTGTATAAATAATGTGCGATATGGCCTTGTAGATCTGTCAGAAAATGTCAATTTCCCTTCTTTTATTATGACAGTAACAATAACTTATTTTCGTTTACTTTCACACATCATAAATACATTTACAGCACCGTATACATCCTATCCGTTAGTCTGCTATAAACGTAACGAATGCGTAACCCTTTCCCTTATGTAAGCGCATTTTGACGCATCTGCTGACAGAGTAGACCCAGATCAGACAGCTCCTACAGTAGCCGTCTGATCAGGGTCTGCTCTGTTTGCTTATGGTGTAATATAGATTTGAATCTACAGCTTCTGTCTGAGGCAAAATGTCCTGTGTTCATATGCCATTATAAAAAATAATTTTATTATTATTCATGAAGTCATTATTTCTTACATGAATATACAACAGGGAAAGGGTTAAACTCCAATCTGTCAAACGTTCCACCTACTTCCGATTCGCTCAAGCCGTTGGGAGACTCTTGACCGATGGTCAAACACCTTGGACCAGCGTCTCATCAGGATCCAAACTGTTTGCCAATGCCAGTCAGGTCACGTTTAGAAGAACAAGGGTTAATAAATTGTTTCTTTGAAATTGAATATGGATTTATCACCTAGGATTATTTATTATCCAAAGTTTTCTATTTTTTATCACTTTACTTCATAGTAATTCTCTTTATACATTTGCTAGTGCAAATCAAATAATTCCTGTAGTGGCTGTCAAATACTGCGAGGAATTTGGTTATAGAGATATATAGATCTGATTGCAAAAGAAATAAATATAATTATCAATTTTCCATGACAAGGCTCTAAGACTGTGCATTAATATTATATCAACAACCAACAGGACTTAAAAAAAGTGACTGAGTATAAGAGAACATATAGCATTACCAGACAACACAGTAGAGTCAAATACATGCAGAATAATTAGTCATTCCTCTGCAAGACTAGACTGGTATGGATTACCTATAGTCAATATATAAGTATTAAATATAGTTTATTTTAAATGTTCTATAATTATGCATTGAATATACCCTGTTTTTGTACAAACATGTATCTATGTGAAGCGCTTTTGAACGCATATATCCTGTGTGAAAAGAGCGCTATATAAATGTTGTTTAATATATTACCTGCCCTGTCTCTACGCTATCTTGAAGTGTGGCGGGGAACCAGACTACTGCAAGAAGTGACGTAACCGCCACATACAAACAACTTAGGTCCAAATGAGACATCGAGTAACTCGACGTATCATAAGGATCCAAACTGTTTGAAACAAACCAGAGTTTGTGCAGGCATCAGTATTTCAGCAGGATAATTCAGAATACAGTAAAAACTCGATACTACGAACACTCAATTACGTACCAGTATTGTTCTTTAACACATGTGGTAGCTTAATGCAGGGTGAACGTCATGCAGAAAGCTCCTCCAGGAGCTTTCTGCATGACTTTCATCTTGCATTAAACAGCCACCTACCTACAAAGACATTAATTCCTCCTTACTAAACATTCGTAGTATCGAGTTTTTACTGTATATTATTCATCCATCCAATGGTATACCAGCACTATGGCATTTATGCGAACAATTGCTCTTTAGTGTATCAATAACCGCATGAATATTCATGTAATAAATAATGACACTGTTTATTAACTGATATTCCTTTTTGGTAGCATATACGAACACAGAACGTATTGACCAGGGCAGAAACTATAGAATCAGATCAATATTATTCCATAATCAAACAACGACCGCTCACACAGGAGATGTCTGATCTGAGTCTATTCTGTATGTGTGTATGATGTAAATGGCTAAGGCAGCATGTGTTGACATTCTAGTACTTTGTTAATTATGATCAGTTCATTAGACCTGAAAACAAAGCCAACAAATATTGTCACCTGTTTGTGAATAAACTTATTCGTATTATTATTTTCGTATACAGGTAAACGTCTCTAAACCTGAAATCTAGTAGATAAGAATTGCTATACATTTAGGAATGTCGCTACTTAATGCAGGATGAAAGTCATGCAGATAACTCCTATTGGAGCTGTCTGCATGACGTTCACCCTGCATTAAGCTACCAACTGTCTCCAGGACCGATATTTATACTAGATTGAACGAGCGGTTTAGAGAGGTTTTACTATACAGGAAAACCTATCCAAAAGCGACCATTTAAAATGTTTATACTTCAAGTGTTAGCTTAATGAAGGACGTATGCTGCGCATACAATTTCTGCAGGACTTTTCTGCTTTACTTTTGTCCTACAGTGAGCATGTATGTAAGCCAGGTGCTAGCCTAAAGTGACAACTCAAAGTAGATATATTTCTGAGTCTTAAAGTCAGATGTTGGTTTTAAACCTTTCCTGCATAAATACGCCTTTCTACGCCTCTGTAATTGTCACTTCTTGAAACCATTGTAATAAATTACAACAATGGTTTCAATACTATAAAATTCTAAAAGTTTGCTTTTCTGTAGTTAATGCTCCTTTTCGGTAGATTTATTCAAAATGGTTGGATCTAAAAATAACATATGAGGGAATGAGCCAGTTATGCTCGAGTTTTTCAATAGGATACATTTCTTTTGCAGGACCACTCCGCCACGAAAGTTTGTTTAGTTTACAGTACGAGTTTACCACATGCATTATGGGGGTTTAAATGGGGAAGTCTCTACATTCGACAATGCCTAATATATACAAAACTCATTTTTATATGCTGAAAAGTAGTATATCGCAAGAAAACCTATTCAATAAACGTTGAAAATGGCCAAACATCAATGCATTTGATATCGACGATCCCGAATTATTTCGCCGATGTTTCAGTTTTATCAGAATTGGGGGTTTAGTTCCGTTTCTGTTCGCATCTCTCCGACCACTTCTGAGAAAAGCTGTTACGTTAACAATGGAGGGATATGGTGACCATCGGCAAAACTCGGAAAATTTGAACGGAAAAGGCCGATAATACTTTTTTGTAGAACAAAAACTACACGTATTGATGGAATCGGTTATTTTGTATCACAGGATCATTTTTCGAGGCAAGTTCAAATTGACAATTTTCATAATAAAAAAACAAATACAAAGTTTATTATATTTTTGAAAATATTCGTTCATTGTAGGGACTTCCTCTTGAAGGGTTTCTTTTTCAGTATGTGTTTATGCTTGTATAGTTCTATGTGTATGACGCTGTATTTTGTGAGGTATAGTGCATGTGTACTGACCCACTGGAATGCAAGTTTGAGCCAATAGGAAGAAAACAGAAGGACGAAAAAGGCATAATTAAACATAAACATCAAATTAACACATTTGCTCACCTTTGTCTCAACTATTTGTCCATATAAAAGTATATATTGAATCAAGTTTGTTTATGTTCTAAAAGTCGATGACGTCACTGCATGCCAATATGACGTAACGTAATTCGTACTTGCATATATTTTCATTCAGGAGACGAAACCGCTTTAGTAATCTTTCTTTTTCTTCATTTTCTCCATTTTTCTTGAAGTTGCATGACATAAGAATTACTATGCTAGTAGTTTGGAAGTTCAGCTGTATTTTTGGCTTGTCAGAAAAGTAGTTAAATGCTCGCCTTTAGCTGAACTTCCAAACTACTAGCATAGTAATTCTTATAACCCTTTCGATGCCAAATTTCTAATTGTCGTCTGCAATCTAAGTTTGTTAAATCATTCAGTAAAATATGTAAATGAGATAAATAAATGCAAATTTCAGAGGAATAAAGCACATAATTTATTATAAAGAAATAGAGATTGAGACAAAAAGTGAAGTCCCTGATCAGACGCCACCTTGATAAGTCGGCGTCTGATCTTGGACTGCACTATTTGACGTGGTGCATTTATGTGACATCGGCGGTGAAAGGGTTAAAGCGTGTTCTATAATTATATATTACAGACTGTGACTGAAATTGGCAGTGAAAACAGAACCAACTAACTCTTTTACCGCAGAAGTCGCGAATAACTGCAAAGGGATGAATAAATATTGGAGTTTGACAAACGCTTTCAAAAATCATCAACGCATTATGACAGTAACCGCGTTATTGAAAGATAAGGCATACAGTCTTCAGTGCAGGGAGACACAATATTCAAGATAGCAGAGACAGAGACGACGCTTACATGTAATAGATATATTTGACCTATGAAACGGGCATAGATACTTAGGACAGATTCTACTGCATAAATATTCGGTATGCAAACTACAGTATCATCCCTCTAATTCGACTGCCAACAAGAATTATTGTGGTTATGGGTCAGAAATGAATGGGGTAGAATACCCCAAGTCTGTTCCACTGTATGGTGTGACCCTGGTGAGCAATTGCTTCCAGAGGTCGTAAGATGTAGTTCTTTAGAAATGCAGTACATGTACTTTAAATATGAGCTAATAAGTGTCTCTTAAGAACTTGACAGACTAAATAATTGCATACATTGTATTTTCAAGTTATTATGTGTATTCTCTGCCCATTGGGGTCATTTTTTGTGACTCTCTTGCAGGACTACTTCCTCTGGTGGATGTTGGGAAATATGTGTGTGGAGCGTCAGAATGGCCCAAATATAAAGCGAAAATAGACGGTGTGGACATACTTTTGTGTGTAGCGAAAAAAGTGAACGTTCTTGACCTTGTTTTCTAGTGATCTAGAGACTGTGTTTGGACTAAATATGAATGTGTTAAGAGGGTATAACCCAAATATATGCCTGGAAGTAGCTAGGGGATGCAGAAAACGCCTGTTTTTACATAGAATAAAAAAGGGTAAAAGTGACCGGGCTCACACCGTATATCCTTCTTATTATCGGACTGGTAAACCGGTCCCTTGCAGGGGCATTTACTGAATAAAGGTAATAATATGTATATTATACCACGTGGTGTATGAGGTAAAAGGGGATATTTCTTTTCGTATGAAGACAAGGAATTAGTTTATTTCTCAACCGACATTCTTCAACCCTCGCGCTAGTTTAGCGGATTTCAGTCCCTTATACCTAGCTGGCTTTCATTGTTCGTATCGTACTTTTTCAAACACATCGAAAAACATGTCGAACAGTATTGACATCCGTTTTTAGACAATATTTATTTTATGTGCATTCCGTGATGCCTTTGAGAAAAACTTGCTTAAGTATTTCAGAAAACAAAACAGAAATGACAGGAAAAACTAAGACCAACTGGGAGTAGAGCTAACCATCCTGCATATCATGCGCTGTGTCGAGAAAAACCAGAGTTACCAGCTATTTAAGTCTGCAAATTAGGTACAACGTGGCTGCTTGTAGGCGTTAAAATCCCTGTTAACATCATAAGCCATGTGATCGAAACACATTGAGTAAGTAGTTACCCAAGGCATATTCATACAACTGAGAATAGGATTCCATATAAGGTCAATTTCGGGATACTGTAGCAGACCCGTGATGATCATATTGTTATTGTATTATTGGCAAATTTTCCCACTTAATTTTTTTCTTATGTGGCAAAGAGTACATGTGTATGTTAATCTTCATTTGGTTAAATCACCGAAAAGTAACTCGTAGAATTGTTACCGCAGGGGGCGAATCTGTGACAACATCTGCTAACAATTTGGACAAGAGTCTCATCGGGATTCAAATTGTGTAACACTCTACATATGTTTGGTTTGTTTCTGTTGGAGGCATACGTATTGAGAAAAAGACTTTCACCCTGAAACCCAGCTTCGGTTACTTCCGATTCGATAAACCCAGCTTTGGTTACTTCCGATTGGATAAAGCTTTTTGACAAACTATTGACTAAGTGTCAAATAGCTTGGATCCGGATGAAACTGTGAGTCGATGTTGATCTAATTGGTTTGCAAATAGCAGCCAGGTGGCAAATAGCGGTGTAATGGTTAAATAGAACAGAAATCAGACAGGACATATTACTCGAAAGTCCACAACGAACCCAGAAGCACAAATGAAGTGCGTGCGCATATATACAGTAAAACCCCGCTAATGCGACCACCTAAAAGAGGTATTAATCTGGGTGCTAGATGTAGGTGGTAGCTTAATGCCCTGCTTTAAGCAACCGCCTGCTTATAAAGACACCCATGTTTATTTATTCAGTGGTCGCACTAGAGCGGTTCTACTGTACATACATATCTAGTATTGTCGAAATCGATTGCTACTATTTGCATCTCCACTGTTCTTGCAAAAAATAACATCATTACAGTAACTAACAGTTTGGATCCTGATAAGACAACGAGTTATTCGGCGTCTCATCTAGATCCAAACTGTTTGCATGGGTAATCAGGGTACGACTGTGGCAAGGAAAGAATTATGACTTTCATCCATATAATTTATATACCACTTTGCAAATGAAGTAGACCCGGATCACGCGGCTCCTGTAAGAGTCGTCTGATCAGGGTATGCTCTGTTTGCTTATGAATTAATATAGATCTGACGTTGTAGTTTTTTGCCAGCATTTACTGTGTAAATATGTCAGCATGAAAACCCTGCTATATTATTTTTTCATGATGAAAAATAAAGTACCTAATTATAGTCTATTTTCAGTCCGAATGACCGCTCAGCCGACTGTACATTTACTCCCCTGCATGGTCATTGAGTCATTTCGCCTACAATATTGAGCATTGCTAACATGTGGCGCAATCATGCAGCGCAGTACCGGCTAGTGACCATCACAGGTACCCATGTTAACCCCTGCATGGAGAGGAGGTGCTGAAAAAGCGTCTCTGAATTTTCCGGGAGGGACCGGGATTTGAACCCCGGACCTCCGGATTGATAGTCAAGCGCGTTACCACTAGACCACCGCAGTCAAGCGCGTTACCACTAGACCACCGCACACCACATGATTCCATTATTTCTTTCATAAATATTCACAAAGTGAAGGATAAAATAATTTCTTTCATCTGTGATATTGCGCTCGTGATATTGATATTGAACTCTAATGTATTTTTGTGAATAATTCATTACACAGATATTTCTTATGGTATAAAACATGGGTTCGTTGAAAGTGGGTGATAGATAATCACAGATGCAACATCAGCAGCAAATATGTTTACATGATATGAAAATATGTTTTATACCATAAGAATATGTTTTATTATACCTCACGTGACTTTCCTATACAAATATTCCATATACATGTCATGAAACAATTTATACTGTTCCATGTACCATTATCTCGTGCGGGCAACATTACGTCTAGATCAGTGAGCGCTTATTAAATTTGTGCATGACGTTTTCCGACGCTTGCATGTGATCACCAAACGACAGTTTGACAGTTTGTTTTAATTTGTCTAATAATTTGAGAAATGTCGCATTTTGCAAATTATTTCGGAGGAGGATCTGTCAAGATTGGACTGTGAGAAGGACTTTATCAGTACCAAACGTGTATTTACTGTTCCGTGATTTTAAGCAACGAGAATAACTTTTGTTTCGAACTGTTTATCGTTGTCATTGAATAAACTTTTTCGCTGATGCAATTGAGTGTGATGTTCGGAATAATAAAATAAATATCACATCCCATGTACATGTACTTTCAACCCTCGGTATGGTAATGTCCATCTCGGCCAACGCCTCGGTGGACTCCGAGGTGGTCATTACCAACCTCGGGTTGACAATACGTGCTGTCGCCCTCCATGGGATGTGATATTTATATAATATAGATCTACCATAAGAGAATATGTTTTATACCATATAAACCATTTGAAAATATGTTTTATAACGTAATGAAATATGTACTACATGTATATCATATGAAAACATGTTTTATACTGCACCATATGGAACGAAATCTCATTATCATGACAATATATTTGACAGGTTTAATCGTTTTCTCTGTCGAATTTATCACACGAAAAGAAAATACTTCTGCAATCTTGTAAGTATTTACAAAGAGAGACAGACATGCTAAATGTAACAAGAACACAAACGTGAATAGTGTTTTAGGTTGCGATACAGAAACCGATATGGAAAACTGTAGGACATGATATGACCTTCATGTCTAATAATGTTGAGTTCTTCGTCTGACTTCCTCATTTGTATTTATTTGTTATTTTTGAAAATAATTTTATCTCTAATCCCGCTGTGATAAAGTAATATCAGTACAAATTTAGATAATTATGTTTAATTTTGACTCCCTCCGGTTTGATTTAGCCTTTAAAACCCATTGTCAGAGTGTCAAACAGCTTGAATGTTAAAGAGACACCGAGACACTCGGTGTCTCATGCGGGTCCAAGCTGTTTGCACATTCGTGTTAGGTGGCGGATATCAAGATACGAGCTAAACATTCAGACACGTAAATCCCCTGACTGTATTCCCAACGAAAGAAATATGGAAAGACCAGACAGTAAACTGCTCATTTACCAAAGTTTCAAAACATTTGAAAACGTGGGGGGATTGTTTTTCTATAACTGTCAAAAATAGTCCTCCTGGGCTGGTTTAGTTCCAGCCGTTAATATCGGTTCGTAAACATATACAGTAAAACCCCGCTAATACGACTACTTAAAAGAGGTATAATTCTGGGTGCTAGATGCAGGTGGTAACTTAATGCAGGACAAAAGTAATGCAAAAAGCTCACAGGGGAGCTCTTTGCATTACTTATGTCATGCATTAAGCAACCACCTGCTTATAAAGACACCCATGTTTATTCATTAAGTTAGAGGGGTTCTACTGTACATTAACAAACTTAGAAATGATGAATTTGTGCTTTTTTAGGCAAGATGCAGCTTAATGCAGGGCTAGAGTCATAAAAAAGCCCTTGTAGGAGCTTTCTGCTTGACTTTCACACTGCATTAGGCTGTTATCTGTCTTACAGGCCGATCATGTTATTTGTTTTAGTGCTCAAACTATCAAGGATTGTACTGTACCAAACTATTACCGGGTCAAGGAAATATCAAAAGCAAACGGAATCCATTTTATATTGATCTTTTTCATTAACATGTTATATGTATATAACGTATGCTACACAGAAATATACTTGTCAGCGATGACTGTTTGCCAAACCGTATTGGCTGTTCTTGATCTGACAGCGCGCGACCCCTACCGTAGAGCGAAAACTACGGTAGTCGTGTGTATGTTTGTATCATTTACTGTAAGCATAGTTTCTATTCTAAATAAGCATTTGGAGTCATTCGACACATGGTTTGAAAAGCGTGCAAATCATGTCTGAGGATGATGCATAAGCGTTTTTCATATAATGTTTAATCAGTAATATGAAAATTGTCATTTGTGCACTTTTATCGAAAAATGTCTATGTTATACAAATTTAACGGTTTTCGTTGCTGCATATACAGTTGAACTTCGATAACTCGACCTTCAAGGGACCATACAAATTAGTTCGAGATAACAGAAGTTCGAGTTATCCGATACCTAACCTGAACCATTTCTCAATGCCACAGCTTAATACAGATCTAAAGTAATACTGAAAGCTCCTGTAGGAGCTTTCAGTATTACTTTAGACCTGTATTAAGCTGTAACATGTGTTTCTAGATATCTGTAGCGATACATTTTAGAGCAACTCTGCATTGCAAGTTTTGGAGGGACTGAACTTTGTGTTCGAGTTATCCCGAAGTTCGAGTTATCCGAGTTCGAGATATCGAAGTTCAACTGTATTTTTGTTGAACAATAAAATATAATCGGCCTGTGTCGAATAGTTACGAAACTAAATCGCAACCCCAGAAAATACTTATACATTGGTGACCTGCACTGGGTCTTCGATATCAAACACTTGAACACTTTTTTTTCTTCAGTGTTTATTCGATTGGTTTTCTTGTGATATACGCATACTTCTTTGCAGCATAAAATCAGGTGATTTCTGAAATTATATACAGTTCAACTTCAATATCTAGAACTCGGATAACTCGAACTTCGTGATAACTCGAATTAAAAGTCCAGTCCTTCCAAAACTTACAATACAGAAGTGCTCTAAAATATATCTCTACAGATAGCTAAAAACATATGTGACAGATTAATATAAGTCTAAAGTAATGCTGAAAGCTCTTGCAGTCTACACTGTTTGCCTACGTCCCATATATGGAATCGTGGGAGCAAATGGGTTAATGATACAAATGAATACAGAATTCAGGTATGTCTTTATATATATACTGCGTTGTTCTAAGTGTTCTACCTTTTCATGCTTTACCTCATGAATATTCAAGTAAAAATGATGTCATCATGAAATTTATTACCTGACCTTTTATAATGGTACATGAATACAATATGTGTGTGTCTTGAAATAAACTAAAGTATCACATCTGTACAAGTCCATATAAGTTGTTTAATAAGGATCTACTCTGTTTGCAAAAGTGTTTACATAAAGTAACCGTTTAATGCACTTTTCTATAATGAAATAGACACACGCACGCAACGCAAACATCATCACTGATTTTGTATTGTGCCCACAGAGGTTCAGGTGAACGATTTCATTAAACTGTCTCTCATGTGAGCTTATCTGACCTTAACCAACGGTTGATTCACTCTTTCGCTGCCAATATCGCATATGTGATTACCTATTCAAATAGTTTGGATCCAGATGAGACGCCGAGTGACTCGTCGTCTCATCAGGATCCAAACTGTTTGTTACTGTGACTGTTTTTGAAAAAAAAACGAAAATTGCAGCAGACGAAAAGGTTTACAGACGACAAAATTTGGCAGCGAACGAGTTAATCAACAAACAAATATGCATTTTGTGCATGGACCGCTCGAGACACATCATGGTAGAGAAAGTCGATAATAATAATTCTAAAACTGAGTCAACATTTACTTCTGTTTCACGTGCTTGCAGCATAATTATTTCGTATTAACTCAGTTGGCACCCAGTGTCCCTTAGAAAGCCACAGGCAGACAGTGTAGACCCAGATCAGAAAAGTCCAGGATCCATGCTTATAAAACATTTGGTTGAGTCTGAGTTCGTTCTCAAGATTTTGGTTGGTCAGATTTGAGCCTTTGGCTCAAATCTGACCAATCAAAAGCTTGAGAACTCAAATCTGACCAATCAAAAGCTTGAGAACGAAACTCAGACTCAACTAAAAGCTTTATAAGAGTGGACCCTGAACGAGTCGTCTGATTGAACAAGGTCCACACTGTTTGTTGAACCCATCGATGCCAATGGCTTATACTAGTAAATATTTTATTTACTGTGACCACTCAACATGAAAAATTGACGGGTTCCGAAATAAGAGCTGGATTGGTTGTCCTTAAATCATATGGAATTAAACTGGGTAAAAGCATTTTATAATATATATAGGTATCCGTAGCAGATGCTAATAACCCTCTTGCCGATGACTTCCGTTGAGTTAAATGTAAAACGCTTCATAGATTACCGTCTCAATTGAAATAAAACGGAACGATGAAATGTGTTGAATGTAACCAGTTCCAATTAACTTAACCCGTTCGGCGCCAAATTTCGTATTGTCGTCTGCAATCCAATATTGTTAAATCATTCGGTAAAATAAGGAAATAAGATAAATAAATGCAAATTTCAAAGGAATAAACCAGATATAGAAATAAAGGTTGAGACGAAAATTGAAGTTCCTGATTAGACGCCGCCTTGAAAGGGCGACGTCTGATCTGGGGCTGCACTATTTGTCGTGGTGCATTTGTGCAACATTGGCAGTGAAAGGGTTAAAGCCAGATGAGACGCTAACTTGATTAAAATGTTTCCTTTTAAAATCCTAAACTATTCAAATAAATAAATAAATCCCATATCTGGCTAGGTATGTCCAATCATAATTGCAATTAGCTGAGGACCAGATGATACCGTAAATAGTTATGCATCCCACTGGGATAAGAGCTGTTTGACACTATGTCACTAGTATCTAGTGAGACTAGAAAGACTCACAATTATTAACCCATAACATTCAACGATCCCTTTCCTGAGACGTAGGCGAACACCTTTCTACGCATTTTCAAACAGAGCAGACCCAGATCAGACGGTTCCTTTAAGAGTCGTCTAATCAGCGTCTGCTCTGAGTGTGTTTTAAATTGCTCTGGGTCCATGCTTATAAAGTTTTTTTCGTTGAGTCTGAGTTCGTTCGCAAGCTTTTGATTGGTCAGATTTGAGTTCTCAAGCTTTTGATTGGTCAGATTTGAGCCAAAGGCTCAAATCTGACCAATCAAAAACTTGAGAACGAACCCAGACTCAACTAAAAGTTTTATAAGCATGGACCCTGATTCTATAGTTTCCACAATGGAAAAAACAGCATGTGTTAATATACCATTATAAATAAACCAGCTAATGAATATCCACCAGGTCATTATATCTGGCATGAATATTAATGAGGTATAGGTTTAGTCTTGTTCCTTACATTTGGATCAGCAAATTCACCGACGTTACTAGCAACACATTAACAGTATATTCTAGTTTTAAAGGAGCATTTTGAATTGAACAGATTTGCATAGTAAACAGTGCATACCATGCGATAATTAACCGAAGAAGCCAGACAGTTGAATGAACTATCAGCGTGACCTAGGTCATTAAACGAAACTAAAATTGAAGACAAGGAGGGTGTTCCATTTGTATAACATTGATAAATAGGCACCTGCTTAACCCTTTACATGATAGAACCGCATTTAAATTACTTTTGTAAACAGAGTAGACCCAGCTCAGACAGTCCTTGTAGGAGCCGTATGGGTTCTGTCCTATTTGGTTATGAAATAATGTAGATATGATTCCACACCTTCTGTCATGGCCATAATTGACCGTGTTCATATATCAGAATAAAACTTATTCGTGTGATAAATCGTTAACGCGATATCCGCGCCTTGTACGCTTCGAAGTCCATATCAATTTTAACCCATTCCCTCATAGGCTATTTTTAGATCCAGACACTTTGAATAAATCTACCGAAAAGGATCATTCACTAGAGAAAAGAAATATTTTAGAATTGTGTAATTTGAAACCATTGTGATAAATAGAGCATTTGTTCCTATAGGAGCAAATGCTCTATTTATCACAATGGTTTCAACAGGTGACTTTTACAGAAGCGTAGAAAGGCGTATTTATGGAGGAAAGGGTTAATGAATGGATCTAATTAACCCATTCAGTGCCATGAAAAGTGGCATGTGATGTCATATACACACAGTTTGGCTCCAGATGAGACGCCGAGTAACTCGGCGTCTCATCAGGATCCAAACTGTTTGACACACAGTTTACATTTTGTTTTATAAAGAAATGAACAAACTTCCATTCCAAATCTTGAAGCTGACAAAAATATGTCCAGCAGACGACCATGTTGGTGCCGAACGGGTTAATACACTTATAATTGACGGAGGGCTTTGCTATTCATCAAGGAAATTGTCATATAACATATTGATTATTCGCTGTGTGTTCATTCTGTCGAGAAACAGCTGACCTACTGTCAAACAGTGTAGGACCAGTGCAAAGGGTTTACTAAATAGTAATACTCTCGTGATACTCGGTAATACTATATACAAAACGAATTTTAATCACCAATGGTCATAACCATATTACATGTATAATAGAAAATAAAGAGTGTATTAAAGTAACATATTTCTAGACAAATGTATAAAGCGTTTAAAAGTCAGGACACAGTTAGCGAACCTCTCATCAGGATGGTAGAAATAATTTCACCAATACCCGTGTTTCAGTCACCATCGATGATGTAGCTATATGTTCTAATGATAGAAGCATCGCCATCGTTGAGGAGTTCCGATTGTGAAAAAGCCAGCCGTATCACGTTTACCAATAGAACGTGCTTTTAAATTATGGTGTATGCACAACGACACAAATCAAGGGTTTGCAAACTGAAATTTAAATTAAATGTTTTAAATGTTTACCACAGGGAAATCGAATTCTGTTTGTTTTGTTTTTTCGGATTGCATGTCACTAAATAACAGTATTTCAACCATATCGCAACGACCGGTAATTTACAGATAGAGACTGCTTTAATCATTGTATAGCAAACAAGAAATTACAGTAAAACCCCTCTAAACCGGACGTTAAATGTAGTATAAATATCGGTCTTGGAGAAAGGTGGCAGCTCAATGCAGGATGAAAGTCATGCAAAAATCTCCTCTAGGTGTTGTCTGCATGACTTTCACCCTGTATTAAGCAGCCACCAGCCTGAAAGTATTTACTGTTTACAAAGGCGTAAAAGGCGTTAATATGGAGTAAAGGATATAACTATAATCATGTGTATATAACTACAGTGAACCCACATTACAACGGAGGTGTTTGTTTCCAGACATTTTGCTGGTATAATGAGGTTGCCGTTATAACGAGTTTAGATATGAAAGGAACCATATTGCCAGTTGTAAACTAGTACCAACAGGTGAACGCTTAATGCAGAATACAAGAAAAGCATAAATCTCCCTTTGGGAGCTTTTCGCACTTCTTGTGTGTTTGCATAAACGTCCACCTGTCGTATTGGCATTGTACCTATTTATTCAGTGGTTGTTATAAAGACTTCGCGATCATTTTGTTTCAATGCATACTGTCGGTGTAACGAGGGTGCCATTGTAACGAATGCCGGTATAATGAGGGTTCACTGTATAACTCCTTTTCGCTATAGGTGAATCAGTGATAACCATGGCAACCAGTTTGGACCCAGAGGAGACGCCGAGTTACTGTTTGGCGCCTTTTACTTTTTATAAGGAAATTGTCGAGAATGGCTCTTAGAAATATGAGGCAGACGAAATTCTTAACAGATGAGGTTATTTGGTGCCGAAATAGTTAACAGATGAAGACCGACAGTGTTTGCTGACCTCTAACATCCACCGAGGTCAACAAACTATAATACGATATAATCCAAAAATTAGATGCGGTTGACACTGTATTGTCATATAATATAGCGATAGAAACACATCATTGTTAGAGTAATTACCCTACTCTAGCGGAGGAAATGAACGTTCCTGTATGTGGCTTTCATGACCAATTTGTAAGCCCTTGGGTAAGCAGGAATTCATGTTAGAGACACGAAGCACTTATACATATGAATCACATGATAAAATGCATATTGGGTGCATGAATCCCCTCTGATTGTAATTGAAAGAGACAGTAAATATTTCACAATTAGACTGCTACAGTCATTCGACGTATTGTGTATTGCAAACTATCATATTTATACCAGAATACATCGATTAAGCCTTTAAGCCTACTGCTTGAATATCTATACGAGACTTCATGGCACTATGGATATTTATTATTGGAATGTTTGTATTGGAATTTAGACCATAGCAGAATGTGTATACTCAGATCTACATAATTCTATAAGCAAGAGTAATACGTTTAAGTGTTTTTACTCTGTTTGCAATGGCGTAAAAGACTTATCTATGACGTACGTAGAGAGCTAAACAGTGAGACATTGCATAGAACAAACGTATTGCAAGTCAAACGCCGACGGAAATTGTTGAATGTGACCAAGCGTCCGAGTTACACAAGTCCCGATGTTGAGTCCATTCTCTAATATCCAACTGGTCAGAAATTGGGATGGACTAAAACTCTGACACACCAAATGGAGAATGAACTGATGAATATCGTTTTATAACCTCGGACTCATGTATATAGTTAACAGATTGTAAAACTGCGCATGATTTCTACACCGTGATAACCTTTCGATCGGTGTATCAAAATACGGTAACAAATCGCATCGCTTTTTCTCTCAATAATCCGATAAGAAACTAAAATATCTTATTATAATAATTGTTTATTATTATTTAGTAAAATTCGTCGAAACCAGAACTTTAACACGCCCTGTAATATCTGGCTCCATCACATTTTCGCGATGTATTAAAAAAAAAGAGCCAACGAAACTTCCGAGCAGCAACCGACGACAGGAAATGGCCACGAAAGGTACATGTAAGACAAACAATGCACTGTGTATACATTTCTTTCTTCCTCTATAAAAGTCATCAAGTGTTGGTTTTTATTCAAAAATCGGGACATCGTCATACCACATAGAATTTATCATACCTTAAGTCCGTGTTGATCGATTTGCAAAACAATTCTGTTTGTAGCCGTTAAATTGAACCATTTGAAGTTTGGACAATTACCCGATCAAAACGGAAAGTAGACCAAAAACACGTATACTCCATGTTTTATACCAAAGTCCAGTACTTTAAGTGTGGAGCGTTATTGCTTGATAGATGCTGGTTTTATTTGGAATCATATTTCGTTATCAATCATTATATTACTGTCCTGCTCGGTAATGTTATCGATTGAGAAGGCGTCTGTGTTATGGAAAGGGAACCAAGATACAGAGGTGGATCCAACGTATGCACAAATAGTGAAGAACATTGAGACATTTATTTTTTATTTTGAATTTGAAGTATCAATGAATGCCCGTTATTAAAATTAGAGCTACGGCCCGTACAGGAGACACCGTATACAAAACCCACAACCGTTTGCAAATCGATCAAAACGGACTTAAGGTATGATCAATTCTATGTCTTTGGCTGCTTCTCGGAAGTTTCTTTGGCTCTTTTTTCAATACATCGCGAAAATGTGATGGAGCCAGAGTTTATAGGGAGTGTTTAATAAAGAAGAAGTTAGATCATTTAAGCAGGTGTCTGCTTAATTCAGTGCGACAGTCGTGCAGAAAGTTCCTGGGAGTTTTCTGCATGACTCTCAACCTGTATTAAGCAGTCACCTGTATTAAATATTAACATCGGAAAATACTATAGTTCTGATTATAACAGGTGTTATATAAATAGAAGTGTAGTCGTTTTTAGTGAGCGTTCGTCGAACGCTCACTATATTTACCAAACCGCATTTCAGAGGGATTTCGTTTGGATGTTGTTACCTAAGGATTCCTAGTAATCATCCACTGCAGAGATGTAGTGCATTGTCAGCGGACTTGAAACCCGGTTCAGATTTTTGCAAATGAAAAACGGAATACGTTTTTGATAAACGTACTACAATTTCAGCGTTATATAATCATCAATTTGAGGTTCGATTCCGTATAAAACGCATGCAAAAAACAAGGTTTGGTCGGCGAAAAAAACCCAGTTCACCGATGATAAACGCATACGCAGTCTTATGACGTCACGGGTCCATTCATAAATCTGGACTATCGGGCTTTGCGACAGTGATAATTCCGGTATACATGCGGTCATTGTCGACGAACAATAAATCAATTGCAATACGAATCGACAAATTACTGGCTTCATTTTTACCAGAGACTCTTTTAAAATTTCACTGAATTTACAGTTTCACTAACAATTTTTCCGGTTACGAAATGGCGAGGTGACGAGTTGACCACAGATACCCTCTCTTATATGAAGTACGAAACTAGGCCACCCTACATGTCGAATTTGTTATGATTGGAAACGCTATTTGAGTAAATGGTGGCTATCAAGAGAGCATTGAAAATAAACTGGATTAAGGTAAGTTGATAAGTTATGATTTCAGAGCGTTTTATAACAGTGTGGTCCTGGAGACCGAAACTCCACCAATCATGGAACTTGGGTGGGGTAATATTTTAAGGTTTTAATATACCTTAAGCTATGCGCAACGTTGTACATAAACTACATTTAATTTCGTACGTGACATTTATGCAATTTATGCATAGTGATACTAAGCAGGATTCAATAAGGATATTGAGCTATATCCAGTCCATGCATGCATTCTTAAATAGTATTCTTAAAAGCTACTTTCGGTTTTGATATCTAATCATCTCATTGATGATACAAGATCCTGATCAAGCGCAAATTACTTAGTGTGATCAATAGCATATAAATGAAATTTGCAAATGAAACATAAAGAGAAGGGACAGAAATTATCTTCAGAATTGTTGATAGATAGAAAGAAAAAAAAAATTCTTTTCTCCTGTGAATTGATTCCGTAGAGAAAACATGTACAATTTTATTGTTTTTGAAAATGGTTTTGTAGGACAGAAATTATCTTCAGAATTGTTGATAGATAAAAAAAAAATTTTTCTTTTCTCCTGTGAATTGATTCCTTGGAGAAAACATGTACAATTTTATTGTTTTTGAAAATGGTTTTGTACACCAGGTCAAAAGAAAACAAAGCATGATCAGTCATATTCTAAAAGGTTTGGACAACACATCTGCCACTCTGCTAATAGTAATTTAAAAGATGACACTAGAACAAGGGGTAACAATATGAAACTCTGTAAGCCAAGGGCTAGAACTGAACAGAGAAAGGGTACTTTTAGCCATAGATACGATAACGTAGCTCTATTCCTAAATAGAGCTAGTCAATATCAGTCTTACAGCTACGATATCGCATCTATTTTAGCCATAGAGTAATAGACCTCTGGAACTCTCTCCCTAACAGTGTAGTTCAGGTACCCACACTAAATGCATTTAAAACAAAGCTGAACGGGCACGGGGGGGGGGGGTCACTAATAAAGCTAACAAGTTTGATGCCAAGTGCTGTTACCCATATAAGTGAAGTGTCGACATTGACAAAAGACAGTAAAGCAGTATAGAACTGTATAGAACTGTGACTAGTATGTTTATATATGAAATGAAAGTGAAAATCAACGTTCACTCCTAGTGAACTGACAGTGTAGTTGGTTTTTTAACACAAAATGAACTATATAACGGTATTCATGCAAGTGAAGTGACCCATAAAGAACAATACTGGAACCGATGTATAAAAATTCAACTGAAGAGAACAAATACAAATGGGCCGAAGAAACTGCAAAGCTTATGCAACACTGATGCATTTGCTTTCGAATCTACATGAACTACATGAATCTGATCTGGATCTACTCTGTTTACAAAGGGATAAGAATCTATGGAGTAAAGTGTTAAAGTTAACAATTTCGGTACTGATTTGGTATCATTATGTCTACCCCCATATTTATCAGTTCTCCTATGATTCCAAGCTATGTGTATGAGAACAATTGGGGATCAAACTTGGAGCTCATACAGTCACAGCCCACGTTGGGTGCCAAATGTAACAGGGTGTTCCTATAAAGAAACATACCCGCTCAGACCCCAGATCGAACCCAGGTCGCCAGGTTCGCAGTCATACACTCCAGCATGTGGCCATAAAAGCGCACTTGTAAGCCGAAGGCCGTACAAGTGATGATAAACCGACACACTGTGACACATCTAAATTGGTTCCTAATTTACTGAGATACATGTGCATACGTTTTGTCTAGTTTACCATCTGAGTACTTAATTCTGTAAATTTCAGGATCTAGATCAAGCAGTCCTCAGTGAAGCCTGTGTACCAAATATCTTCCCAGGGAACAGCACCAAGAAAATCTCAAATGGCAAGTATTTATATGTTAGGAGGAGAAATACAAAAAAGTTTGTGTTACCCTTTACCTCATGAATATTTATGTAAAAAATTATGATATCATGAATATTAATTTTATTTGATTATGGGTAATTTTTAAAATGGCATATCAACAAATGATTTCTTTGCTACAGAAATGGTTTTATCATGCTCTATCAAATTTCTTAAAAGAATCTGTATCCATGATGATGTAGAATGGGTTACTATCATCACGAAGTAAATCTGTATTTACTTCGTGCTATCATATATGGCTACCGAAAGAAAAATATTTAAACATTTTTTCTCTCCAAAACCGGTGAACCAATTTGAATGACATTTGGTATAACCCTATAAATATTAAAATTGTCAAAAATCAAATCGATATTTTAAAAACCAGTTAATCTCTTTCCCTGTTCTATATTTAGTCCAAATTTCATTTCCTGCTGAATATTCATGGACAAAATACTTGTAGTTATAATTAAATATGGAAGGTGCAACACTGTAGCTACATGTATTTCAGAAAGTAAAGAAATAGAGATCTATCAATTTGCATTTACAAACAGACCAGACCCTGATCAGACAGCTCCTATAGGAGCCATCTGATCTGGGTCTACTCTGTTTGCAAATGTGTGAAAACACGTTTATAAACTGATTGAGAGAAAGGGTTAATGTTGATTCTCAGACCACTACCTCCCGTAATATAATATTAGCAGGTTCCTAGGTAAACTGGAATCTTATCCTTAAAAACTCAAAATGTTAAACCAATGTGACTGATCCTAATAGGTATAACATTGCAGAGATCTTCCAGGAAAATTCTTTTGTTTGTTATTTTGTAAACAGCTAGTGTAGACAACAGACATGACAGAGCTCTCCGAAATGAGGAATTGCTACATTGGTGCCAGAACTTACAAACTAGAAGTGAAATACACTTATACTTCATTTTCAAGTGTTTTATGCACATCGTTTAAAAGGCTTTTATATTTTTAGCTCACCAAACCACAAAGTGCTCAGAGTGAGCTTTTGTGTTTGCCTGATGTCTGTCTGCGTGCATCGTGTGTGGTCAGTTGTCAATAATTTAAACCTTAAATCTTCTCCTCTGAATCTACAAGGTTCTCAGCTTTTATCTTTGGCACATAGCATTATGTTAAAGCCACTGTTGTTTTTTTCCAGTTGTAATGCCTGAGACTCTATCACAACCCAACAAAAGAAAGGAGTCCGATTCAAGTGATCAACCTGGTTTACCCAAAGTGCAGCGGACACTACAAATTATAGATGTAGTTTGCCAAACAACTGATCATGATTATGTAAAATCCAGCAGTCCAGTACTTTCTGTGATTGACCGCACAGAACTTGAATGGTTCCATGAGCATCTAAGTTGGACCCATGGAAATAATCCAATTATAAATACTATGACACTGGCCGTTAGTTATGTATCCAAATCGTGGGGAGGCAGGTCTTTTGTCAAGCACAAAACTTTACAGGGTGAATTTTTCATGTATGGACAGGTCAGACTGTAATAGCTGTTTGTGGATTCAATATAACAAGTGACCTTAAAAAGAAAGATGTGAACATTTCCAAAGCCAGTGTACACATTGATAGAATAAGTCAATGAATAGACTTCCACCTGAATTTAAATATGCAGGATTTGATGAAGCAAATTTTCACAGTGTGTTCATATCTCACATACTTTAACCCTTTCCTTCATATGCATGTTTTCTCGCATTTGCAAACAGAATAGACCGAGATCAGACGTATAGGAGCCGTCTGATCAGGGTCTACTCTGTTTGCTAATGAAATTTGACAGATCTGTTTCTTCAGTTTCTAAATGGCTGTGATGTTCAACCTTCCATATTTCATTACAACTGTATCGGCCATGAATATTCAATAGGTATTGAAATTCGGAATAAATATAGAACAGGGAAAGGGTTAAGCTGTCAATTAGTTGTTGTTGACTTGACTGTTTTATGTTGTACAGTGTACCAGAGGAGCAGATAAGAACTATATTTTGAGTAATTCTCACTTTCAAAAGTAATTTAGCATCAAACAAAACAAATTGGGTACATGCACCTGGTCTAAGGTAATTGGACGTTTTAGATTAAATGAACTATTCCTAATTGTCATTTAATACATTTACCTCAAATGAATATAGTATCTACATAAATAATTTCCTATTGGTTTTTTGTGTCATCTGCTGAGAAGCAATTTGACAGATAGGGATGATTTTTCCATCGTCTGTCTGTCAGTCTGTCTACCCGTCACAAATTGCAAGGTTCAGAGTTTAGGTCAGCCTCATTGGCAGATGACACATGTGTTCTGTGAACACCTCTTGTTACCCAAAACACTACTTATATTTTTTTCCTCTGGTATACTAGAATTGATTTGACTGAAAGTGTTTGGATACTGTATATTATACAATGTATGAATAAATATTATTTATGAATGATAGATAAGTTTAACCCTTTTCTCCATGAATATTCATGTAAGAAATAATGACATCACTATTATTTATTATGCCGCCACAATGTGGTGGCATATAGGGTTTGCTCTTGTCTGTCCGTTGTTCCGTATGCACATCTTGAAGAATTTGTCGGGGCTCTTTCTTGGAAAGTATTTGTCAAATCCACACTAAACTTTACACACATGTTTGTGACCATTATGTCTTGGTCAAGTTCTATAGCCATGTAAATTGCTTCAGTGGTTTATGAGTTGCAACCCTTTATTTGCAGCTCCAGACTCTTTCTTGAAAGTATTTGTCCAATTCTCATCAAACTTTACACACATGTCTGTTGCCATTATGTCTTGGTCATGGTTGATAACCATGTAAATCGCTTCAGTCATTTAGGAGTTGCGACCCTTTATTTGCAAAAATGATTTTAAAAATATTTTGTCCGGACTCTTTCTTGGAAAGTATTTGTCCAGTCTACAGGCCATTATATCTCGGTCAGATTTTATAGCAGTGTAAATCGCTGTAGTCGTTTAGGAATTACGGCCCTTTTTTTCTTCAAAAGATGACTTTGAAAATATCTTGTCCGGACTTTTTCTTGGAAAGTATTTGTCCAATCCTCACCAAAATTCACACATGTTTGTGGCCATTATATCTTGGTCAAGTTCGATAGCCATGTAAATCGCTTCAGTCATTGCATACTTTACATGTTTATGAGCATATATAATCAATTTTATTATAATTATGGCACTTACTCTCTGTGACAAAAAAATCTGAAGTTGGGGCATGAGTGTCCAATGGACACATTTCTTCTTCGATATGAAATTTACATTAACACAAGAACTTTACGATTGTAGAATGACTAGAATCAGGTCTATAATTATCATTTTACAAGTAAAGCGAGCATACCCAGACCAGATGGTTCCTATAGAAGCTGTCTTATCTGGGTCTATGGTTTGAAAATGTGTTAAAAAAAGTATTATTGAATACCCTTACTATAAATAGTAACAAAATTGCCGTAGAAAACTGTCATTACGGAGTCATGTGACCGATCCATAATGGCCCGGCGGGCCGATTATCCATAATCGGCCCACGATCTTTTTCACATGCAATGCGTTGATGTTAGCAACATAGCTCTAGATCTAGATCTATTCAAACATGGCCGGAGAAAGGGGTTTGACGTCGTTGTAAAATCGTATTCTAGATCTGGAAATCTGTAAAGTTTATAGTATAGATCTACAATCGTAAAATTCTATTAAAATCAATTGCTTTGTTTGTATCGATCGGTACTACCTAACTGTGTTTATGTTATTCAAAAATGACAGTTGTAACGTCATAATTTCACGTCATCCATCGGAAGTTCTCAAACAAATTTTTATAAGTTAAAACAATATATAGGTCAATCGTTAGTGTTAGTGGTTATTATGTCGGACTACATATTTTTCGGCTGGGATTCGAATCCCCATGAAGGCATATAACTATTCCTTCCTCACTATTTTAAAGTACAGATCTATATCTATTTCTGTGGTTTGTTGGGATCTAGATCTAGATTGTATTGAAATAATAGGTGGCATATAGATATAGATCTAGTAAAAATTGTAAGATATTCAATAAAAAGGTCAAATTATGGCCTGTGTGTGCCTTCTGGTCATAATGGCACACCTGGTGTCACAATAGCACCAGGTGTGCCATTATGACCAGAAGGCACACCTAGGCCATATTTTAACCTCTTATTAATGGAGTAAATGGTTATCACAGATGACAGGAGCATGCAGTCTTTTTACATGTACATTTGTAACAGGTAAAATTTACACTTTCAATACTGAATTTCCATTTGGAATCTTTTATTATTTACTAAAAATGATGAGTTTGTATTGGCAATTTTTTGGGTGTTTTTTTTTATCAAAATAATTTATGACAAACACATCAGACCCTTATGAGAGGGATTCTAGAGCCATCTCATCTTGGTTTACACTGTTTGCAAATGACATTGAATCTCAGTTGTGGCATTGTTAGGGTTAGGTTTGGTGTCATCATATTACAGTTGTAATTGCATATTACAATTGTAACATTGTATTGCCAATCTATGAAGACAAATCAAATATAAAATATGAACTTGTTTACTCTTGGCACCTTAACTCTTTCTCTATTCTATACTTCTGTAAGAAGTAATGCCATCATGAATATTTATTATTAACTGAATTTTATGATGGTGTATGTAGACAGGATGTTTTTGCTCAGACAGAAACTATAGAATCATATCTTTACATGTACTCTACCATAAGCAAACAGAACAGACATTGATCAGACGACTATAGGTGTCATCTGATCAGGTCTACTCTGTTTGCAAATAGTTAATACAGAAAAGGCATGTTAAATTTCTCAAACTCTTTCTTGAGTCTGATCAATAAAAATGTGATACACATGTACTAGGTCTACACTGTTTCAATGCCGTGTATCCCTTTTGTTCCTTACAAGGAACATATTATCAGGGCTCTTAACTTCAGGGATTATCTCTTCTCCAATTGCTTATTTCTCAACCAATTCCTACTGTGTGCCTTCTCATCAGAACTATGTAATGAATAGTCACAAAGTAGATCTAGTATTTGATAGAGAAATAGTAAAAAGGATTGTTAGAAAATATTGATATTCTTTCTCCCATCAAGAGATATTAATTATGTTGTTAATAAACTTCGTGTACATGTACATCTACTACTTTCTGACCCATTCAAAAAACGCTCACTTTCAGTACTTTCAGTACTTTGATTCAATCTAGTGACAATGATTTAAATGGGTTTACTGTACCTACATGTAAAATCAAAGTATGAAAAGTACCCCAGTCCATATATCCGTCCGTATGCCATGCTATGTGTATGTTGTTTGACTTTTGCAAACAACTTTGATCTATATAGTTTCAGAACCAGATCAAAAACGGTCAATATGTTCTTAAATGTTTTATCGAATGGGAGGTGAGTGAAAGATTCAGCAAATCAGAAATGAGCAGACATATTTTTTGCACGGGAAGGGTTAACTAAGTACAAAAATGAGTCATGCAGGAAACACCACATACAGAACAAACAGTCGCCCGAACAGCAACACAAGGAAACAGCAAATGTACATAACTATAAAAACATCAAGAGACGCACAAAGACAAAACAAACATACAATAGGAGGAAGATGGAAGTACCGCCTTTGAACGGTCAGTGACAAAAGTCACTGGGGGTTAAACCGGTTTATGGGCGCCCACCCTCACACTTATTCCATCCCCACCCTAAAAGACAAACAGTGTAAATAAACGTATCCCCTCTCCGACAAACTACAACAACCGTGATGGCAAATACAGTGGTAAAGTGCATGTAAAACGAAAACATTTAAGTGAACAAACTGTATCCACCTATCGCTAGTGTACTCGATGATTGAGCTGCAAACAGAGTAACTGTAGAAAAGTAATAAAGGGTACGACAAAAACGAAATAGTACAGATATCCGACGTCCTCCTTCCGTTTCTGGATTTAAAAGGTCGCCTTCATAGAGTACTAAACCTTTCTTGTCGGGGTACATGCAAAGAGGCCAGCGTGATTGTCAACTGTAAAAGGGTTGACAACCAAACATGCAGTAGGTTGTAGTACTATAGGATCATATCCCTTTTTAATGAATTTTAACATATTTGATTAACACTAAAACGTATTTGACAAGGGATAGTAAATGCATTATATATTAGGATTATATGCACAAAGTAACACAAATGCCATGATCTACTTCTTGTAGCACCAGTGTTCTCACATTTGACATTGGCACAATAAGAAATACTTAATGATACAATGGTGGTATTATCGGCGTTCTAACAAGTGATAAGGTCCACATCAGAGCTGTACAGCGATTAATAACGGTAACAACCGAAGTATGACATGTGTCATTGGCTGAGCGACACAATGATACAATAGTGGTAGCAGCGGCATGATATATGCGTCATTGGTCATATAAGAGCTTCATAATGATACAACAGTGGTTACGTCGACAGTATGACATTTGTCACTAACCAAGTCTGAGATACACAATGATACAACAGTGGAAAAAGCCGTTATGACATTTGACATAAACCACACAACAGCTACACGTTTATAAAATAATGGTACATAATCATTATGACCTATATCATTGACAAAAAATAAGCGCTACACAGATTTGCATACGTACCATTTTGAAAACCAGGTAAAACCTGCATATAAACTCAAGTGTAAGCTTTAACACAGCTGATAACATACACAGGACTCGACTATCTCGTGCATGTACTTGACATCGCACACTTTTCTTTTGTTCAATAATGAACGGGGCACCTCTCGTAGAACAGTGGTATCACCATGTGTCGTTAATGACATTAGAGCAACTTAATATTGTGATGATGGTATCGTTAGCGTTATATTTTTATTGGTCACAATGATATTTCACAATGAGTTTCACAATGATACAAAAACGGTGATATCAGGGTTATGCTATTTGTCATTGATCACATCTGATATGCAAATGATTCAATAAGTGTAGTATACAGTACTTTTAATCGATATGACTTATGCCAGTGATGATGTCAGAGATACACAATGGTGCAATACTAGTATTGGTCACACCTGGGACCCATAATGATTAAACTATTGTTAGCATCAGCGTTATGGCATTGCTCACATCAGAGTTACATAATGATATTATATAGTGGTGATAATACAGGATGTGTACACTGAACCATTTTACGGACACTTTCATTACGTCCCTTCCAGGTCCTGGATAATGGCCACTCTTTCTTTAGAACCGGTTTCATTAATAAATACGTTTTTTCTACGCCTGCAAACAAAACAGACCCAGATCAGACAGCTCATATAAGAGCCGTCTGACCAGGGTCTGCTCTGTAAACTTATGGAATAATATAGAATTGCTACTACAGTTTCTGCCATGGGACTCTTTGTCGTGTATTCGTATTGTTAGGCTTAATAAAAGGGACCAACGGTATTATGTTTATAAATATGCAATCAGTGAACTGGTATATTAGTTATCACATAAATGAATAGACTGATATTTATCCATCTATTAACTTTTAGTTATTGAATTATTCATATCAATTGCATTGCCTATGTCAATGTCATAATGTTTTATCAGACCCGCTAATACAGATGTTATTCACCAATTAGTGACAAGTGTCCCTTAAAATATGACATAGGCAAACCGTGTAGACCAAGATCAGAGGGGCCTTGAAGGGACTAATCAGGGTCTGCATTGTTTGCTTTAATCGATGCAAATGGCGGCTTATAATTAAGAATAACAAACGTGTAGCTGTATATTATCGCGCATTAGATCACAGTTAGGAGTTGAAGTGTGATCAGGTCACGAGGCCTTGCGTGATGGAATTACCCACACCGAAACTCCTGACTATGATCTAATGCGCCATAATGATCTACGAATTTGTTATATTGATTCTAACACGACATTTTAATAAAAAAAAATACTTTTCCCGGAAATACGGCAAAACCGGAAGCGTTGTTAGTGGTTACGCCATTTTTGCTGTTACATTTACTCTACACGAGTTTCGCCAATGACGCTGTACGATTAAAGGGCCAAATTTAAAAAGAAAACAACAATTCCATGTAAAAAATGCTTCATATTTCACATTTAAGCGAGCAAATATACCATTTACATCATGTCTGCACACCTCTATGCCAGAGCCATCGTGTTTACAGATTTAGAAATGCGCAATTACATTTGACGGTGTGTGGTTTGAACATTGAACAGAATTTCGCGTGGAACAGCTGAATATAACGGATAGAAAAGTCGCGCGTTCAGTTCATTACCACGGATTAAAGCACGTTTCCCGGTATTCTTTTCATACGCCGTAAGTTCAGTCGTTTGAATGTGTCCAATGTTTTAGTTGATGTCATAAGTCGGCTCCACGTAACCATGATAGTTTGATGGTTTAACTTAATTAACTAATATACTAAAACATTACTAAAAGTACACAACTGTTTCGATCAACCGTAGAATGTCTTTGAATTGATATGGTAAGTAAATCAAACTAAATGTTTTATATCTGGTACCACAATAATGCTAATAGAATTGAATGTACTGATTTCAGAACGACAAATGGCAAGTTCTCTGTATTAATTTGTCGAAGTCTTTAAACTTTACATTAAATAAACTGGATAAATTTAAGTTTCGTTTATGACAGTTAAATAAATCGCTATTCCATCTTTAGCAAAACCATTTTATCAATAGATGGTATGATTATATTAACATTAAACATGCTGATTGCTTATAACTGGTGCCTCCCTTGCTGACCATTAATTTACCAGAGTAATGTTATATCAAACTGTATTACTAACTATATTTATTTTTACGACAAACAGTGTAGATCCTAATCAAAATGCTCTTTTGATCCAGGTGTACTCTGTTTACAAATGGCTTACATACTTGATCGCTGCATTTCCCCCTGTTCTATATTTAGTACAAATTGTAATGCCTACTGAATATTCATGGACAAATTAAATAAAATATGGATGGTGGAACAGTGTACCCGTTTTAGAAACAAAATCAACATATCTTTCAAATTCCATTAGCAAACAGAGCAGACCCTGATCAGACGGCTCCTATAGGAGCCGTCTGATCTGGGTCTACTCTGTCTGCATATGCGTGAAAACACGTTAATATGAGGGAACGGGTTAAAGGTTAACTGTCATTAACCCTTTACCCAGGAGAGAGACGCCCCACTGACGCATTTTCAAACAGGGACACTTTGCCCAGGGTTTGTACCTTGTTCCTAAGTGTGTCTGTCTGAATGCTAACGGTAGTGAAGGTAGTATGTACATGTATTATTGGTATCTATTTTAAGGCAGTCAATTGGCTGTCTCGCTTTGTGCTGATGTGTCAGACTGCTGTCCATTTCAATTTACTTTGTCACTGAATTTGAATCGACATTTCTTTTTATTTCTTACCGGATTGAGATCAAATCTAAACCACTTGGGTCATCGTTTTTCACGAACTCTGTGTCCGAGTTTCCCTTGAATCGATCTTTAAATAAAGATTTCAGGCCTGAAAAACAATGTTTTCCCATTGTAAACATGCTCATTTCAAAATGCAAATGACGGACAAATGGCGTCGAGTGGAACGTTCGATTTTTTAGGGTAACAATCGCTCTTAAAAGTTGACGTAATACATGGAATTACGTCATTTAATATGCAATTCATCCCTGTTGAAAAATGATACGCTCCATTATCCATAATGCGGCGGCCATTTGCAAAGAAATAGCTGATAGAATCAGCATACAGAAAATGCATTTTCAGCATTTTCTACCTTGTTACTGCATAGCATTGCGGGATATTTAGCATGGGAGTTCGTGAAAAACGATGCAATCAAACGAAGAAGAGTTAAGTTCAGTATGACTCTAAATAAAAAAAATCTCGATTCAAATTCAGTGACAAAGTATAATGAAATGGACAGTAGAATGTTTGAAATACACACATAGTGCAATGCCGTTGGGTGTAGAGTTTTAACAGGATTTGTATGTACATCACTGGTATTAATAGGCTTTCAATTAACCCATTACCTCATAGGCAATTTTTAGATCCAACCACTTTGAACAAATCTACCGAAAAGGGGCATTTACTAGAGAAAAGGAAAATTTTAGAAATTAGTAGTTTGAAACCACTGTGATAAATAGAGCATTTGCTCCTATGCTCTATTTATCACAATGGTTTCACAAAGTGACTTTTACAGAGTCGTCAAAAATCGTCAATATGAGGGAAAGGGTTAAATTGCGTTCATTGTAAGGTACCACATTAATTGTGAGGGAAATGTTATGAAGTAGTATTGTAAATTAGCAATGAAATAGGCCATGGACATTTTGATAATTCGTCTGATAGAAACGAAATATTTGTTATGAATACATATCGTGATTTTAATAATTCATCTCCAACCGGTTTACAGACTACTGCTAAAGTCGGTACTTATTTTCCTCAACCTACAATGGACGTTGACATCTAAGGGTTGACATCTAAATGCAGATATAACCGAAGATGGGTATTCAATATATACACATTTTTTTACGAGTGTCCTCGGTCAGGTGCAAACTTTACTACATTATTTTGAGAAACGTTTGACCTATTGCAATCGAATGCACGTCAATAACCTGTACTAGACTACCATGCGGAATGGCGGTTGTTAGGTAGGCGAGTGTAGCATGTGACCGACGCGAGAATACGACCTGTAACATTGTAATCAATTGCTTACGTAAAGAATACAAAGATGATATAACAACTCGATTTTATCGACATTCATCTTACATTCATTACCAGATGTGCGTTTGCAAACAACTTGGATCCAGAGAAGATGCCGATTTAATCGGCGAGTCATCAGGATCCAAGCTCTTTGATAATTGGTCACAATATTAAAAAAAAGCTTTAACAACATGGAAGTAATAAAAAACCAGAAATATATCTGAATTTAAACAAACATAATCTTACAGTGAAATACAGGTTAACTGCTGTTAGAACATTTGATTCACATTTTACTTCATAGATACGCCTTTGCAAATAGAATGGACACAGATCAGATGGTTGTTGTAGAAGCCGTCTAATACAAGTCTGCTCTGTTTGCGTATGGCATAATATAGATCAGAATGTGTAGTTTCTGTAAGAACCAACATTCATTTATACACATTTAACCATAACATTAGACTGACTAGTAAAGTTGTTGTTATTATTTCTGACATAAATAGCCATTGCTAAGCTACATGAATCTAAAGCAAAACCCTTCTAATATGACCATTTTCCTTCTTTCTAGTAAATGCTCCTTTTCAATAGCTTTTTTCAAAGGGTGTGAGTTTACCAGTAGGCGATGGAGGAATGTGTTAAGCAACCATCTGCATTTGGAAAAAGAGTTTATTAATGAAGTAGTAGCGTTAGAAGGCTTACTGTACAATGCATACGTCAAAAAACCTAAGTTGGGATTTTCAAGACTCATTTCCTTTTTATCCTCCTGTAAAATATGATATTTCCTCAAACTCACGTCTAGATCAATACTTAGTTGTTCCCAATTAGATCAAGTCTTTCAGAAACAACTGGCATAGTATCAAATAGTTTGGATCCTGGTGAAGTCCCTCGGCATTCGGCAACGTCACTCGGCATTTCCAGATCCAAGCAGTTTGCATATGCCATTCATATCGCGCTTGCGAGTATAAGTGTTTAACCCTTTTGCTGTTCTATGTTTATTCCACATTTCAATACTTGCTGAAAAATCAAGGATAAAATAGTTACATTGAAATAGAGAAGGTGGAACACTGTACATAGCCATGTTAGAAAATGGAAGAAACAAATCTGTCAAATTACATTAGCAAAAAGAGCAGACCCTGATCAAACGCCTCCTATGGGAGCCGTTTGAAATGGGTCTGCTCTGTTTTCAAATATGTGGAAATGCATTTATATGAGGGAAAGGGCTAATCGGAAGCAGAATTTCTGCAACACTATCTATTTGATTTATATTACAAACACCGTAATAACATAGTGTTCTCTATTTGGATATCGCATGCCACCTGTATCGTTTCAATGCCCACTCGTTGCTTTGCCATGCAATGAATTATGACCGCAATGCAAGTTGTTCGTTCAAACTCATATACTAGCGCAATTAAAGGCATCTTTGTAGTGACAGCTTCCGTTAAGCGCTAATGGAATACCGTTATTTACTACCTTATAACGATAAAATAAATAAACAATGACGTAATACTGAAATCAGACTAGAGTAGAACATGTATTAAGTGGCCGGCAAAAGGGGGTCTAATCATGGGTCTGTAAGGTAGGTGGTAGTTTAATGCAAGTCAAAACCAATTCAGAAAGCTCCTGTAGCAGTTAGTGCATTACTTTTGCTCTGCATTAAGAAAGGACCTTGTTTTCAGACTCCCATATTCAATAAATGAAATGCCGTGTAAGACAGGTTATACTGTATTGTGAAAGCTACATACAATAACTAATATCCCGCTAACTGCGATCTGACTCGCATTTGCAATCAGTTTGTATCCTAGAGAAGCTTTCTCCACAGCGTCCATCCTGCATACAGCTATCATCTATCTTACAACATGAAATTATAGCAAATGGTTTAGTGTCGTTATAGATAGGTCTTACTGTATGTAACTGAGGAGGTGTGGCGTTATTGAAATATCTTATGACAGTTTCTGGCACAATTACAAGATTCATTTCTTCACAGTACACACATATATTCCTTAACCCTTCTCTTGCTGAATTTTAAACACATTTCTCCTTCTTTACCCATACCCTGTTGTATACTTACATAGATCTTCACTGTGTACAAGTATTGCGCTGTGCAATCACTGCTGTGGATTGCACTGGTTGTGCAATCAACTTGTAAATAGTACAGACCCTGATGAGACAGCTCCTGCAGGAGCTGTCTCATCATGGTCTTCACTATTTACAGTTAGGTATATTGACGTGAATAGCAAGCGAAGGGTTAAATGTAAACTGCTCTGAGTGGATCCGTGATAATCTGTGCAAACAGTAACTCGTGTGTCATCAGGATCCAAAACTGTGTCATCAATCAGGATCAAAACTGTGTCATCAGGATCAAAACTGTGTCATCAGGATCAAAACTGTGTCATCAATAAGGATAAAAAACTGTGTCATCAGGATCATAACTGTGCCATCAGGATCATAATTGTGTCATCAATCAGGATCAAAACTGTGTCATCAATCAGGAGCATAACTGTGTCATCAGTCAGGATCAAAACTGTGTCATCAGGATCAAAATTGTGCCATCAGGATCAAAACTGTGTCATCAATCAGGATCAAAACTGTGTCATCAATCAGGATCATAACTGTGTCATCAGTCAGGATCAAAACTGTGTCATCAGGATCAAAAATGTGTCATCAGGATCAAAACTATTTGACACTCTGATAATGATATTTGAAAAAAAATGCATAATGCGTCTATTTTGAGAATTGAAGAGGCGACATTAATCTTTCTCTTAACAATAATTTTGTCAGCAGTTTAAATATTAATGAAATGTACAGAACCCGTTTACATAACAATGAATTTCATTTTCACCATAGATAGAACCAACGTCTTCCGTAAAGCCTCATAGCAACACAAATGAACGCAATCTGATTTAGAGAATGAAGGTCTGGCACTCAATCTTAACAATCAAATTACTAGATTATACAGTTATAGTACTGCGCTATTGCTTGTTTTCTCATGAGCCTTTTGAATGACTTCCACAAACAGACAGTAAACTATATCTCCCCAATGCCTTGTTCGATGGTGTACATTTCAGAAATCAGCCGCCCCCAGTCGCATTTCAACGGGAAAGTAATAATAAACAAAAACATTAGTTTGAGTGACGAAGGCTCGTGGTGTCATTATACGGCTTAACGCAATCGCAGAATATTGCAAATGAACTTTCATTTTCCTGTTAAACTACTGTCTATCACAAGTTATTCCTATGTTTACTATTATTGCTTGGAGGTTTAGTGTGAAACTATTATAAAACCCTGTCTACGCCGACCACCCAGATTACCCATCTATTTACAACGCCATTCTTGTGCTCGCGCTCTGTTGCTGGCCGGTTTTGATTATACCATTGCGGGATCTAACGTAAAAAAGTCATGCAGCGTTAAAACAGCTCACCGGTAACAGCATAAATCGAACGAACCGTATAGTTTTGGCTGTATTTTTAACAATTAATAAACACAAGAAAGCAATTTTTAAAGAACAAAGAAAAAAGTCTTTATGCTAGAATAGCGATAATACACGTGTGTTTCGGTCAATAACATCTACAGCATCCCTTTGGACTGTTGTTGCCCCCCCCCCGACAGCATCCCTTTGGACTGTTGTTGCCCCCCCACCCCCGCCCCCCCCCCCGCCCTTCGGGCTCAGGATGAATAGTCCCTCGGGTCAGAGCAGATATTATTGCCCGACAAAACGTGTATTAACCCGCTATTAAAGGAGTTTTAGAGACAGGTGGTTACTTAACGAAGGAAGTTATGCAGAAAGTTCAGCCTACATTACTTTTGTCCTGCATTAAGCAATCAAGCTGCTCTATACCCCAACGATTATTCATTATATGGCCATTATATGCATCTTTAACTGTATCATTGTGTAAATCATAGTCTGGTATTCAATTACATGCTGAATTACGAATGTACTTTTTCCACAAACGCAACAAAGAATGTTTCCTTACGATCAGAGATTTTGTCCTAACGGAGTGATATCATATTAACCCTTTCCCTGTTCTATATTTATTCTGAATTTCAATACCTACTGAATATTCATGGGTAAATTGGTTATAAAGAAATATGGAAGGTGGAACATTATAGACATTTTAGAAAGCAAAAAAACAGATCTATCCAATTCTATTAGCAAACAGAGTAGACCCTGATCAGACGGCTCCTCTAGGCGCCGTCTGATCTGGGTCTACTCTGTTTGCAAATGCGTGAAAACACGTTTATATGAGGGAAAGGGTTAACCCATTAAGCCCGTCACTTCATGAATATACATGTAAGAATTAATGGCTTTATGAATATCAATCATCTGGCCTTTTCTTATGGTATTATAAACAAGATAACATTTGGCTGAGGCAGAGAGTTGAGGATCGGACCTGTATTGGTCCACTAGCTAGTATACTCCGATCAAACGACTCATACAGAGAGCATCTGGAATGGGTCTACTCTATGTGCAAAGGCATGAACAAGAGTCTCTATACGGCAAGACTTTAGGGTTAAAGGTTGTTGGACACCACAGGGCGCGTGTATAATTTTAAATGTTAATATCTGGAAACGACACAAAAAAGGCATATGTATAAGAGTGTAAGGATTAAAATCTGGTGATGATACAAAAAAATGCTGTATAAAGTAATTGTTTAAAATCTTGCCAGAACACCACAGTATATCAGTTTAAATCTTTCAAAGACATCAAAGGGTATCAAATTCAATTCTGGTCATGACACTAAACTCTATTATAAGGTATATGGTTAAAGTCAGGCCATGGTCCTAAACAAACTTGTTACCTTTAATTGTATCAGCCATTCTGTGGGGGAAACGGGTCGTTTTGCATCGCTAACAGTGAAGGTCTACACCAATCGTCTGGTCAGAGTATGTACTGTCTGAAACAGTGAAGGCCTACACCAGTCGTCTGATCAGAGTATGTACTGTCTGAAACAGTGAAGGCCTACACCAGTCGTCCGATCAGAGTATGTACTGTCTGAAACAGTGAAGGCCTACACCAGTCGTCTGATAAGAGTATGTACTGTCTGAAACTCATTTGGATCTGTTGTACATGTGAGTTGTTCTATATATTCTCAACCAAAGCATATACCGTTACCACTCTGTAGAATCGTCTCGAACATATTCTTGAAAATGTTTAACTTTACGCATCTTTATCAGAAAACATTGATTCAGATACATTATCACAGGCGTGGGTCTTATATGGGTCAACATTATCATAGGCGTGGCGTCTTATATGGGTCAACATTATCATAGGCGTGACGTCTTATATAGTTTGCAATGCAATAAGACCCATTTTCACATAAGGCGAAATGTTGATTCACGCTGATAAGATTTTAAATTGAGTCAGACATATATATAAATACTAATACCAACCCTGACTTTAGTATATAAATGTGTATGTAAGATTGCAATATGTATGCGGTACTACCGGGTGTTCTGTACACGAAACAATCAATTTACCTGAGGAATATTGATGGTATATTTTCAAACAACATGACTAATAAATAACTAATTTTATTACATTGTTATATGAACGTCAATATATTGCTATGATAACATTTATATTATGAGATCTGTATTATTTCTTAAGCAAACAGAGCAAACCTTGATCAGACGGTTCCTACATGAGCCGTATGCCATTGGGGTTCTCTGTTTGCAGTGGCAATGTAACCCTTTCGCTGCCAAATTATGTCGTCTGCTAAATTTGTCGTCTGCTACAACTAATCATTTTTTTTATTTTCTACATTTTTGCTTCAAAAACATAGTAACAAACAGTTTGGATATTGATGAGACGGCGAGTTCATCTGGATCCAAACAGTTTGCATAGGTAATCATAGATCCGGCATTGGTAGCTTAAGGGTTAAAGCCGCCTCTATCAGAGAAAGCCTTAACCCATACTTAACTTAAACAAAGAAACAAACAAGTGACAAATAAAGGCTAATGTTATTCGGCACGATTAATGTCAATCGTGGGCTGTTTGTGTTGAATGGCGTCATGTAGAGTTTCCAAACACTAAAAACTACTACAAAGGTAGTACAAACTGCACGCACGTCATCGCGCACGTATTTGATCGCTAATCACGCAACATATACAAGCTGCAACATCGGTTTCCATCCCATCAACTACAGTCACATCATGCGTTGACTTTGTCAGGCTAGAAAGTATACAATACGAGATTGTTAGTTTTGCTTTAAGCCTAATAATAAGGTATTGTCCCAAAGCAAACGTAATTTCTAAATCATTTGTTTCCTTTAAAATAATCTGAATTTCAGCAGTCCAGCAAGACACCTGCTTATACCACGTTGGTGACAATGAAGGACAGATATGCCATACACGCCTGCGAACTAACTGCAGCTCATTGAACTGAACACCTTTTTTTCTAAAAGAACATTGATGATTAACTTCTTTGTCATTGTGGCGAAATTGAAAGCACAAAACAGTATTTATGGATATGTCCCTCTTTCGACACGGTCTTGTTCGTGACCCTGGGACCAGACCACCAAGGTTATAAAACATTTTGATTGAGTCTGAGATCATTCACAAGCATCGGATTGGTCAGATTACGAGTCTGGCCAATCAGATACTTCAGAACGATCTTAAGACTCAGACTCGGGAGTTTTTTAACCTTGGGTCCTGATGTGTTTAAATCGCTTATTTCACAGTCAAGTCCTCACTTGCAGCAACTCATTAGAAATCAGTCCCGAAGAGGAAATGTAAGATTTGGCGGAGATATAAAAAAAATACATCAAACTTCTGAACACGTTTGTATTTCCTTGCGGCAACTATAACTTTTTTGCAAAATGTCATGTTTTGGACAATTTTTTACAATACCTTGGCTTCTGTTCTAAGCAATTTTGTTTGACATTATTTATCGCTTCGATGAAAAGACATCCTTTGGGGTTTTAGTGACAATATTTTCTTTAAATAAAATATAATTGCATGTTTTGAATGGCGTTTCCATATTTGTTTCAGACATTTATTACGTTTCGAAAACGACTTCAAAGCAGTCTGTTATTTAATGCCAACCTTACCTGTATCTTATATTAGCCACATCAGAAGCACTTTAATAGCCATGTTGAAACACGACCAAAACCAATAAACCGACAAAATAAACCTGACACCATGTTCGCTACGGTATTAATATGTCAAACCAAAGCTTAACCCTTTCGTCCATGAATATCCATATAAGAAATATTGACATGATGATGATTAACCCTTCTCTTGCTATTCACGTCAATATACATACCTGTAAATAGTGAAGACCCAGATGAGACAGCTGCTGCAGCAGCTGTCTCATCAGGGTCTGCACTATTTACAAGTTGATTGTGCATAATGTGCAACTAGTGCACTCCTCAGCAGTGATTGCACAGAGAAATACTTGTACGCAGTGAAGATATATGTAATTATACAACAGGGCATGGGTAAAGAAGGAGAGATGTATCTTAAAATTCAGCAAGAGAAGGGTTAATTAGATTAATTTTTTACAGTATCAGATGGACACAGGAATGTTCAGCCATGGCAGAAACTGTAGAATTACATCTATATTATATCACACGCAAACATAGACGACCTTGGTCTTCTCTGTTTACAAAGGCGTAGAAAGCTGTATTTGTAGAGGAAATGGTTAACGCTGTACAAAATACAGAGGTTGTATCACAAATTTGTCACAGTGTAGATCTAGATAAAACAGTAGACATGCTAAGGCAATATGCAAATAGCGCATAGACATTTGACTACTATGTCAATCTGAATAAACCATTTGCCCAATATATACCCCTTTCTATGCCTTTGCAAACATAGTAAACCAATATCAGTCTGAGCCTGTAGGAGTCTACTCTGTTTGCTTATGAAATAATATAGATAATATATACACTACAGTTTCCGCGATGACCACAATTTACCGTGTGCATATGCCATTCTAAACATCAATTCATACGCATAACATCGTTATTTCCTACATGAATATTCACGGAATAAAGGATTAACCCTTTCGGCAACAAAAGTCTAATTGTCGTCTGCAAACCAACTTTGTCAAATCGTTTGGTAAAATAAGGAAATGAGATAAATAAATGCAAATTTAAAAGGAATAAAGCACAGATATAGAAATAGAGTTTGAGACAAAAAGTGAAGTACCTGAACAGACGCCAATAGACAGTTAGGCTCCATACAAAACGCTAAGCAGCTCGACATCTCATGAGGACCGAATCTCTTTATATCTGCAATTCTAATCAATTCATATTCAGACTGATTCAGTATAGATACAACATTGCGTCGAGTTCTGATAAAAAGAAATACATGTAATTCTGTATCATTTCTGTAATTTATGGTGTATATATATATATATATATACATGCTAGGTATTACATGAATTGTCGTAATCGTTTTACGATTTGAAGAATCAGCCCTTTACCTTATAAATATCCATGGCAGACTCCGGCCAGTTTGAATGTTGATTTTCTTACATTTGGCAGATATACACAAGACTGTTAGGTATTGACAAAAACTGTAGACTCATGTGTATTTATATAATTATAACTGCATAAGCCAGCAGAGTAGATCCTGATGAGACAGATCCTAGAGGAGTCAAATCTGATTCCAAACCTATTCTCCTACAGGAACCAGCTGAGCTGAGTATACCCTGTTTGTAAAGATGTGAAAAGGCGTCTCTGTCTATAAATGGTTCAGCAAGAAATCAAGAGCCTGTTTAAAGCGGTCATTAAAAAGAGGTCCAATTATGTGTCTGTAAGGCAAATGGTAGCTTAATGCAGGTCAAAAGTTTCTTTCCTAGATAAGAACAAGCCATTTAACGATGTCTCTATTACAGTGATGGTTTGCCTAAAGAAAGTAATTTGCTCTCAAAGTGTTCTTTTATGACAGTAGGTCTAGACGTCTAATTGGAAACTTTGAAAAACGTCATATATGTGAAGTTGGTGTGAGGACAGCTCAAAAGTACATCTCATGGTCGGTGTTAATATCTAATATACTTTTGTGTACGTATTTATGTTTTGTTACATAACGGTGATTGTCTCCCGGTTAATATAACAATCACGTATTTTTATATCTAACATGTGTAATACAAGATGTGACGTCACACGATTACTGTCCGCATCTTAAAGAACACTCGTGTATACTGGTACACAACCTATTTGTTCCATTGTGTTTACAGTAGTAAATTTTCGATTACTATTCCGCGTTTGCATGGAGACCCATCTTTGTTACAAAATATAGAATCTAGCCAGTGCTCGCAAAGACGAAGTGAATTTCCGCCTCTGTGTCTGCCCCTTCGTCTAAATTTCAGCGGATCAGTTGTGTGATAGAACCGTCTCACACTAGATTTCATTTGAGATAAACTTTTCTTAATTTCAAATGACAACTCGTGAGAGATGTTACACAAGCAAGGTTTTACGCAAGCGTAAAATGCCTGCGTAACATGTATAGAAAAAGAGAGAGCAATATTGTTTAGTACTTTTAATTAACAGATACATTGGGAAAGCATGTCTGTAATGTATACATTAATAGCAGAAGCGGGGGAATGTTTTAATTAGCCAGGAATCATAGTACCTGTGTATGACACCAATAATACACATTACGTCGCATATCAATGTTATTCATTTGCTGAAACACACTGGCGTAGAAACCATTATCATATTAATTGATGTTCAGAAAGCATACAAACTCCCATACTCACAGTCTACATGAATTATTCGAATAGGTCGACTCAATGCCCATTAACTGTTTCACCTCTATTGTCCCCAAATTAAGAACATGTTAGTATAAGAATTACATTTAAATGGAAGCAAATTCATGCACAATGGTGAAATATGCAAAACGGTCAACAAAACCACGAGTAAAAGGTCTCAGCTAACTTTACCAAAGCCAAAATGCAAATAAAGGACTTATATTTTTATGTACAAAATGGTTTTAAACCAAAAGCACGTAAACTAAGGGTGCTAAGAAAAAATTAGAGAAAAAAATTAAGCTTCCACAGAGGATCGAACCCACGACCTCACATTTCACAAGACATCGTTATAACCCTTAGACCACGCTGACCACTATGATTGGGAATGTGATTTTAATCAGTTATACCTAATTCACTAGCATTTTCACTGAAACTTGGTCATGGCAGAAAAGAAAGAAATAACCCCGACAAAAATATGTGCCCTCGCTGAGAAAAATATATGAATAAAAAAAGATAAAATAAATGAATATATATAAATAAAAACTTGTCTCACAGTAAACCATAGTTGTTAAAATGATTGGCTTTTATAGAAACACAGGAACGCAGAAACGCATGGTCAAAATTCAAAGCCGTAGGAGATTGGGTTGCTTTTGCGGCCCAATAATTCCCTACCCCTATTACGATCCCCAATTCCTTCCAGGTAGGCCTAACTACTTTCCCTGCCATTGGCACATCAGTTATAATCTATGCAAGCAGTTTAGATCCTGATGAGACGCTGAGTAGCTCGGTGTCTCATTAAAGTCCAAACTATGTGTTACTGTGGTACAGTAAAACCTCTCTATAACAGTCACTAAATTACATCAAGTAATTTGTGTTAAAAGCAGGTGACTGCTTAAAGCAAGGTGAAAGTTAAACAGAACGCTCCTATAGGAGCATTCTGTTTTACTTTCACCTTGCTTTAAGCAGCCACCTGCTCTAAATACCAACTAATTAACATTATTTAGTACCCGTTTTACTGCATTATGTTTGAAAGACGACAAAAGTTGGCAGTTAAGATATCATCATTACTAGATACAGTTATGCCATGAATAGGATGGTTATCTCATATACAGTAAAACTCCTCTAACCCCGAGGTTACATCAAGAATAAATATCGGTCTTGGAGACAGGTGTTAGCTTAATGCAGGATGAATGTTGTACAGAAAGCTTTCTGCATGACTTTCGCCCTGCATTAGCAGCAACCTGTCTAACAGTATCTAACTTCTTCTCTACTAGAATATCTGTTTAGAGAGGTTTTACTGTAAATTCTTTTTTCACACCTTTGCAACCAGACCAAGATCAAGAGCGATGTGATCAGGGTCTGTTCTTAGAAATAGAGTCAATATTTTTACATTAATATTCATAAAGTAAATCCATTAAAACTATTAATTAGTCAAAACTTCTCTCAGTAAAACGCGACCCAACATGCACTTTCAAACAACTTGAATCCAGATAAGACACCGAGTCAATCGGTATCTCACCAGGATCCAAGCTATTTTAAACTCGGTCAATAGATCCATAAAAGCTTATTAGAATCTAAAGTAGTTAACATTGCACCATATCTAAATTTCAGCACACATCTTGTGTTACAACAGGATAAGGATCTTGGTGTCAACATATATAATGAATCTATTTCTCTTAGCTCACCTAATGGGAGGGCTAAATGACCTGTAACTAAACATCATTTTAGTTATTCGTTAGTCATTCATCTAGATCACTGAGACGGGTTACTTGCGTCATGTCATGACGCCAATATGTTTGTGTGTTCGGTACAGGCCGCTGCTGTGTGACGAAAACAATGACTAGGTAAAACAAAATCATGTTAGAGTGATAGTCCCTCAGATAAACGCACATTTTCAGTAACATCATACAACTTGGTTTTTATTATGTTCAATCATTTTTTTTTTTTCTAAATTGAATTTACATGTATCGAAAAATACCCATGTGATACAAAATAAACCGTATTCGTCAATACTTGTTATTATTGTAGTACAACAAATTATTATCGGCCTGTGTCAGCAAGTCAAAGTACATCTCCAAGAGGATGAAGATATGTTCCAAATGTAAAGAGTTATTGTTGCAAATCGCTGGTTTATGGTCGAACGGCGTACTGGAACCAAACAGTGGCACCCACCCCCACCCTGCTTTTGCGTACGTCGGAGAGAATGGCGAGCTAAGACATAAAAGCTATGTTGTGGTAAGTGCTGAAGATTTTACAGGTGGGGATCTAACTCCGGTATGTCCGCGAAACGCGGAAGACACAAGGAGAACAAAATTCCGAAATGAGAATGATCCGGACTAGCCACTGAAGGATACATTACGGTTGCATGTCATTGGCCTTTACGAGTACATAGATATCATCATTCATGACTAGGTAGACGTCCTGTTACTGTATATCTGTACATGTATCGTATTTGGACCCATGGAAGAAAGGAACTTGCACGTGAATCACGGCAGCTCAAAATGACAATCATGTAACACAAGTTGAACCCGATGTGTCTTAGCCACGGACTGAAACTTGCAGTGCACGAGTAAGAGATTGTGACAGAAATGCAACAGACAGTGCAAACTCTAGTTGTAATTCAAATATCGGTTATGAATATCATTTTCTTTGTTGGGTAGAGTATACTTACATGTAATACATACGTTACTATCAATACATACTTTACTATCCATAGAAAATGGACATGCATTCATTGTAATTGGTTTAGTTTACTAACATTAATATATTTCACTGGAAGAGCATATTTTTAATGCGAAAAACAAGATGTGTTCAACAGAAACAAATGGTAAAAGCAACCAGCAGTTTTCTTTACATAAATAGCATTTCAAGTTGCAGTCCGGGCTGAGACATATTTTGCCACGTAATTACAAAATACGTAATATAATACGTGTCGCCATCTAATTATCATCTCAGCTAGAACTACTTACGTCTCTGTGGTCCAATTTTGTGAAAAATTAATCTTATAGATATATGAAATAATTTAAATCTACATGTGCTGTCTTCATGAAAGATGTATTTACATTAGATAAAGAAGAACTCGTATAAATATATCCTCTCAAAACTAACACATACTTCATTAAATAAAATAGCATATCTGTAGATATTCTTCATAAATATGATTAAGAGAAAACTGCATACACATGTATAATAAGTACTGTCGAAGTGCATATTTTACCTACTTTTAAAAGCAAATTATACATGTGTATATGGTGTCTTCTGCACGTGAAAGACTTACATTGTATATACATATGTCTATATATTGTATCTTGTAGTTTAAGATGTAAAGGACCACAATGGAAATAAGAGATATATTTTCTCTTTTTGTGTGTGATCTTTGATATTGATGCAACTGGCATGATCCATAACACATATATAACACTATTACATGTATTTTTTTAATATTGTTATATTTCTGAAGTATGTAAATGTCTTGTTGCTTGATATTGAAATATATCTATCTATGTAATGTTTTATTCAGTGCGAAACGGCATGATGTCAACGTGATGTATGTTGTTATATCGTTTTACTGTACATTTTGACATATGACACATTCTTTCATGCTTTCAGATGGATTACCAGGGTATAACAGTGTATTATCACGCAATGTTTTGTTTTACTTTTCAAAATAGTTTCATAGGAAATAAATCGGATAACAAACATTCTCTATATAATTAACCCTTCGCTTGCTGAATTTTAAAATACATTTCTCCTTCTTTACCCATGCCCTATTGTATAATTACATATGTCTTCACTGTGTACAAGTATTTCGCTGCTGTGGAGTGCACTGATTGCACAATCAACTTGTAAATAGTGCAGAACCTGATGAGACAGCTCCTGCAGGAGCTGTCTTATCTGGGTCTTCACTATTTACAGGTAAGTATATTGACGTGAATAGCAAGCGAAGGGTTAACTATGTATAAATCTGTTTATCTGTCTTACTGTCTGTATGTATTCTGGTAACAATTAGGGAAAAGTCTGCCATCATTTTCAATACATTATAGCTTGCTAAAGGAGGATTATGCATGGCTGAAATGTTGGGTGACAAGTTGTTTGATATTGATTATTTGAGACAAGAATACTTCAGATAAACAGATCAACGTTCATTTATTGAACATTGCAATGACCCCTTACTAGTGAGTTTAGTGTATACTTATTTTCAGAATATAAACAACTGATTTGTGTAATGTTCATGCATTTTTAAAGCGCGTTGCAAGTACATGTAGTTAATATCACTTTAATATGATGAGCCTCACACTCATGTGTTTTTCATCACGCTTAAACCCGTTCACCGCTAATGTCGCTAAAATGCATCACGACAGAAAGTGCAGTTCCAGATCAGACGCCGCCTTTTCAACGGACTCTACTTTCTGTCTCAAACCCTATTTCTGTATTTGTGCTTTATTCCTTTAAAATTTGCATTTATTTATCTCATTAATTTCCCTTATTTTACCGAATTATTTAACAGAATTGGTTTGCAGACGACAATTTGAAATTTGGCGCCGAAAGGTTTAAGGTAAACCCATTCCGGTGTCGCGTAAACAAACTTGAACGTGGTTCTGGACAAACGAGTAAATAATGATTTACAAAGTAGGCTCCATAAATCTGAATTGCTACGACCTTTCTGAAGCCATTTTCTCTGGCAGATGCCGCTGCATTTTGTTAGTTTGTCATTTTGTTGACTTGCAGTTTAATTTCGTCCCTGTAACGTTTGATTCTTTAAATACATGACACGCATGTACATGTACTGTCAATTGCAAACCGTGTATACCTTGATCAGAGGGCTCCTCTATGATCTTCACGGTTTGTCATGTATCATCCTCTAGCAAGTTTCAGCCTTTCAAACTGAGTTGACTATTCATATAGCTAAACACTGATTGGCTATTCCACTCTGAAAATTCAACGTTTAGAGAGTTAAGTATCGATATGTAAGAACACACGACAGTGACGTCATTCACCAGTTTTGATAAACAAACCATGTGTAACTGCTACAGCTATCCGAAACCCTCTACAAGTCGATCGTACCTAGGATAATCTGGCAGAATGATTTGCGAGAATGTTTTAATAACACGTTATTCGCCGGAATAAGAATATCCCAATAAGTAGACCCTACAGGAAACACACGGTGATTAAAAGTAGCATTATGTATAATCCTTCAACACTGTGTTTTCATAGTAGTATAGTATATCGTTGTTTATTGGTAGACACCATACAGTAGAAAATGGTAAAATGTGCTGACAGATTTTAAGTGACAAACAGTGCTGACCCTGATCAGAGGTCTACTCTAGGACTCCTCTGATCTGGATATACATTGTTTGCCAATGTCAGTTAGTCACTCGTGTCCGCATTCAAAGAGTTAAGATAAATGTGTCTACGTTTAAATACCGGGCTACATTTGCAACGGAAACCGCTAACGCATCCCTGAATGGAATGACATAAATAATTTCACAAATACACGCAGCGAGGGTTATCTTTTTAAAACAGCTGACGCCCATATACTTACTGTAGCCTACACTGTACGATAGAAGCAGCACTATGTTCAGTTTAACAGTAATCGTAACAGTTATGCAACTATTCACAAATTTTAAGACCGAAATTTTGCGATAACATCACTCTTCGCAACAGTTCGGTCTTCAAATTTGCGAACAATTTCATAAACCTGTAACGGTTACTGTTAGCTGAATGTACATTCATTTGATGCTTGCCCAGCATAACTGAGGGTTTCCGATTGCCATCACTCGCCTTCGGTTTAAACATACATGTATTTTATTACTGTAATTTACAACATGCACAAATGTACAAAGTTTCTAAGATGGGTTGGAATGAAAGCTGGGATCTTATTAAATTCCTCTCCTTGGTATCTAATACTTCACAAAAGCAGTAACGTTGTCTATCACAACGAATGATAAACATTAGTGACATATGAATATTACTAGATTCATAATATAACGGACGCATGAAATACCTGTTGAATCGGAAAAGAAAAGAGAAATGATAATAAAAGAAACAGAGTGAAATGATTGGAACAAAGACCGAAAGGTACGAATAGTTAAAACCTGTGGAATGTACAAAACATTTCGTGCGAAAAATAGGTTACAGTTTAGTAGATACAGATCTATAGAATTATATATGATATTTATGATTTATTTTGGCTGCGAAAGCAGTCCAACCTTATACAGGTTTGAGTAAAGACTATGATTTACTGCGTTCCTGTGTTTCTATAAAAGCCAATCTTTTTGATAACCATGGTTTACTGTGAGACTAATTTTTATTTATATACAGTGCTCCCTCTCTGCAACGACATCCTTTGGGATACGAAGAGTGTATGTGTTGTTAAGAGGGAGTTGTTATAGGGAGGGAAAATCAAACATAATTAGCTTGTTCGCAGATCCCCAGATAAGGTGTATTTCGAGAATTAAAACCGTTATGCCTCCAACAAACCCTATGTTGTGACCACTCTTTAGAATCGTCACAAAGTGACGATTCTAAAGAGTGGTCACAACATAGGGTTTGATGGAGGCGTAAAGGAAATACGATGGAAAAAGTTGTTTCTGGAGCCTTGTTGTTTCGGAAACAGTGACATGCGTTGTTGTAAGGAGGGAATCGTTATTGAGAGGGTCGTTGTAGGGAGGGAGTACTGTATATTTATTCATTTTATTTATTTTGATTCATATATTTTTCCCAACGGGGGCACATATTTTTGTCTGGGTTATTTCTTTCTTTTCTGCCATGACCCAATCTCAGTAAATGCTAGTGAATTAGGTATAACTGATTAAAATCACATTCTCAACCATAGTCGTCAGCGTGGTCTAAGGGTTATAGTGATGTATTAAGGAACGTGAGTTCGTGGGTTCGATCCTTGGTGGAAGCCCTAATATGTTTTCTTAGCACCCCTAATTTACGTGCTTTTGCTTAAAAACCATTTTGTACATAAAAATATAATTCCTTTGTTTGCATTTTGACTTTGGTTAAGTTTTGTAGCTTATACCTTTTATTATTCATGGTTTTGTTGACCGTTTTGCACATTTCATCATTTAAGCTGTTCTTAATTTGGGGACAGTATAAGTGAAAAAGTTAATGAGCATTGAGTCGACCTATTCGAATAATTTCATGTAGACTGTAAGTTTGGGATTTCGTATGCCTATTTAGCAGTAGTTATGTGAAGTGTTTGATGGACTTAGTGGTGAATTTCGTATGGTGCTAGAAGCTTTGTGATTTATCATAAATTGATTTAACTTGTAAACATCACTTAATGTGATAATGGTTTCTACGTAAGTGTGTTTCACCAAATGAATAACATTGATATGTGAGGTAATGTGTATTATTGGTGTCATACACGGATATTATACATCATGGCTCATTAAAACATTACCCCGTTTCTGCTATTAATTTATACATAACAGACATGTTTTCCAAATGTATCTGTTAATTAAAAGTACTAAATAATATTGATCCCTCGTTTTCTCCCTCAACCTCGCTTGTAATAATTGTATTAAGACGTGAAATGTTTAGTTTTTACGATGTATTGCTGCACTGCTGAAAAGATTTGAGTATTCATTTCAATTCACAGCCAAAGATCTCAGAATAACATACTTTAGAGGCTATTAAACAGTTCAATCCGGACTTCATTGTAAAGTGAACATGGAAGTAGATGATGCTCAGTACTTTCGACGTTAACGCAACGACAAATAGGAGAATCTACAAGGTTTTTCTGGAACAATACCAGGTTGAACGAGCTGCAGTTTGTTCGTAAACGGATGTTTAATACAGTAAAACTCCGCTGAAAGAAGTATAATTATGGGTGCTAGATGCAAGTGGTAGCTTAATGTAGGACAAAAGTAATACAGAAAGCTCCTTGATGAGCTTTCTGCATTACTTCTGTCCTGCATTAAGCAACCACCAGTTTATAAAGACAGCCATGTTTATTCATTAAGTGGTCGCATAATTAAAGGGGTTTACTGTACCTGTCATTTTCGACCTCCGCAGCTATAAAAGGAAGGTTGTTTTGACATTCTACGTTGATTCAGCGAATGTTTAAAGCTGTTAACGGATACAGAGCTTTTGATATATTTACGCACTCGCATTTGTATTAATACATGTCAAGATAGAGACTCATATCATACTGGACAAAGAAATAACCCGCCCGATTTAACAAGGTATTTAAAATTTAAGATATTATTATTGATAGTATTCAAATAATAATACTAATGATACTAATAATAATGATAATAATCATAATAATATTAATAATAATAATAATGTTACTGGGCGTCACATCTGGATCGAAGCTATTTGCAAATGCGAGAGGTGCAGCTAGCGGCTGTTGGTGTGATTTGTCTATGTTGCCATGGAAACGTACATATCAATTCATACCCCAAACCGCTAGATATCCTGAATACTTAATTTTGAATTATTCCCCAGCATCATCTGTTTTCTTTGATGTGAACTTTCATTGGAATATGCACAATAGCTATGCCTTGGGCTTGATGTAATTAACACCGAGGCTGCCGAATGCATTGCCGCAATATCTCGCACCGTAATACGCATTGATGAGCAAACATGCATAAACACGGCACTTCATCTGTCACTACAAGCCGCATAAGAGCCAATAAGCGAGTCTTTCATGGACAAAATAGAGGTTTGAATTGAATTATTTTCCTTATATAAATCCTTTATAAGCAGATAGTATCATCTGAATCCTTTCCCACTGATAACGATTTGAAAATAGAATAGACACAAATCAGACGGCTTCTGTGTGAACCGTCTTGTCAGGGTCTGCTCTGTTAGATTTTGGAACTATATAGATCTGGTTCCAGATTAATGGGTATATCAGTATGTGTAATTTCTAAAACGTAGTACATGTACCAGAATAGTTACCTAGTATCTTGTTTTTTATTTGTTTGTTTTTCCTAGATAGTATCTCTTTCTTTCCTTTGTCAAAGTTTGGATCCAGATGAGACGTCACAACACCGAGTGTTTAACAGTGTGGTTATAGCTTAACCCTTTCCCTGTTGCATATTCATGTAAGAAAGAATGACGTCATGAATATTAAAACGATTATTTTTATAATGGCATATGAACACAGGACATTTTGGCTCACACAGAAGCTGTAGAATCAGATCTATATTACACCATAAACAAACAGAGTAGATCCTAATCAGACGGCTCCTATAGGAGCCGTCTGATCTGGGTCTTCTCTGTTTGCAGGTGCGTCAAATGCGTTTACATAGGGGAAAGGGTTAAACAAAAAGAAAATAATTCAGAAATGACAGCTTAATATGTGAGTTAAAGCGGAAGACATAATTTGTGAAACAACCAAGCGACCAATGTTATGTCGAAATTAAATTCTGAAACATGTTAGTGTTTTATTATGAAGGGTTCCTGGAGAGAGCGTTATGATTATAGTGGTGAAAACATTTATCATGAATTTATATTGTATTCTCGGAGAGGGGATTTCCTTCATGATCGTTCTGCTCTTGGTTTACACTGTTTGACTTTGTCGAAATTATGAAAGTGTGTATGTGTGTGTGTGTGGGGGGGGGGGGGGTTAAAGGGGTTGATGTTTATGTGAGATAGTACCCTACCACCCTCCCTCAAAACGACCATTTAATAAGTAAACATACAGGTCTTAAGAATTGCTTAATACAGGACAAAAATAATGCAGACAGCTCTTGCAGAAACCTTTCTGCAAACTTATCGTCCTGTATTAAACTATCACCGTCGTATAAAACCCCAAATTAGACAATTGGACCTCTGTTTGGTGATCTCTATTGGGAGGTTATGTTGTATAACAATTCAAATAAACTACAAAAAGTACCGTACAGATACATCAAATAGCCCTTACTACATGAAAGTTTATGTAAGAATCATTGACATCGTGAATACACGTATTTAATTAGTTTATTTATTATAATGACACTTTAACACAGGAAATATTTTGCCATGGCAGAAACAGTGGAATCAGATATATATTATTTAATAAGCAAACAGAGCGGACCCTGATCAGAAGGCTCCTACAGAAGCCGCCTGAACTGGGTCTACTCTGTTTGCAAAGACGTATTTACGGAGTACAGGGATAAAAACAAATGTCACGCCCTTCATGCTCATAGCAGATTCAGCTCGTTTTGAAATGCTGTGGCACAATGACGGCAAATTAGACGAAACATTTCTGTCAGTGTTGCGACTGTATCAATATCCTTGATTGTATGTTTGCAAATTTCACAGACACTACCGCAATTAACCCTTCCTCTGTTCAATAATATTGTGTACGATGATTATTCAATCATGTAGATCTAAATGTGTTTATTGTTTACACTAATTAATATGTTCACATGTTTATTGTTTATCAAAACAGTTCTCAGTGTCAAAGAACATCAAAGAATACTCAAGAACAATGGAACATTTTTGAAGCAAAGACGTTGATATCAATAGTTTGTTTTTGTATTCGTGTAACGTTCTATTTGGATAATTCTAGAATGTTGTTCCTGTAAACATCTTGTTTACTTCTTGAAAGTTCTTATTGTTCCTTTAACTTTCTAGATTGTTCTTAGCTAACATAAATAATAATACAGGATCTAGATCTACGCTGTTCTCAAAGACGTTAAACTGCTTTTGTGTTCAGGAAAGGGTAAAGGCTCTCCAGGTTAGCTTAACAAATAGAGTAAATAAAAGTATCACCGCCGGACTTTCCCACAACATAGAAGACGGTAAACACATGACAATATGCAAAACATAGCATAACATCTATGAAAATTCCGTCAAATATGTACTCAATAATTTTACTGAAGTCAGGGCAACCACAGGGAAGCCGTTAAGGGCACGGCAGGGAAAGGATAATACATGAGTCTGGTAAGCTCATCCCGTTGCTGAATTTAAGAGTATACCATCATAGAGTACTACCCTCGGCCTGTCATCGCGCAAGCAAAGAGGGAAGCGTAGCTACCGACTGTAAAGGGGTCAATAACCAAACACGCAGTGCGTTGCAATATAATGAGGTCATAACCTTATAATGTGTTTTTTAAACAAATCATGAAAATGGATATGATCGCAAATTTTCCTAAGTTTGTATAGATAATATCGCCATAAAATGCTGGGTGAGAAATACCTTGTTGCAGTAACTTCCGTAGCCTATACTTCAGAATAATACAGAGTGGTCACATTATAGTGTTTGGTGGAGAAATGCCGAGTTTAGTATTTGGGTACGCACCTTTATCTGTAGCTCTGTAGGTGGCAGAATAGCGTTTGGTGGAGAAATGCCGAGTTTAGTATTTGGGTACGCACCTTTATCTGTAGCTCTGTATGGTAATGGTTAGCGTTTATTTATACAGTGAACCCTCGTCACAACGGAGGTGTTTGTTTCCAGACATTGTGCTGGTATAACGAGGTTGTCGTTATAACGAGTTTAAATAGGAAAGGAACCATTCGGCCAGTTTTAAACTAGTACCAACAGGTGGTCGCTTAATGCAGAACACGCTTCTTGTGTTCTGCATTAAGCAATCACATGAGCTATTGGCATTGCACCTATTTATTCAGTGGTTGTTTAGAAGAGTTAACGGTGATGTTGTTTCAAGGCATATTGCCGGCTTAACGAGGGTGCCATTGTAATGCATGTCGGAATAACGAGGACTCACTGAATTCTGATAAGGAGCAAGGCTAGTATTTTGCAATTTATGTTTAACTCTTTCGCTGCCAACGTTTGTCGTCTGCAAACTTTGTCGTCTGATACATGTTTTTTTTATATTTTTCCTCATTTTTTCAAAACCATAGTTACAGTAGCAAACTGTTTGGATCCTGGTGAGACGCTGAGTTACTCTGCGTCTCATCTGGGTTCAAACTGTTTGCGAAGGCAATCACAGACGTGACATTGGCAGCGAAGGAGTTAACTAAATGTATGTGAAATGAATCAGGCGAAAGGTTTTGCAGACGAAAGATGCTTATAAATGTATGCATTTTGTTTGGTAAGAGTAAACAGAAATAAAGAAAATCTCTTGCATGAACATTCTATCCTTCAGAACGTTGAGTAATTGTCGTCTGCTAATAGTGTTGTTTACTTCAATTCTATTTAGACTACCTGTGTCTTCCATTTCTTTTTTTTAATAACAGTGTCAGTGCGACAAAGATTTTTGATTCGAGTTACTCGGCGTCTCATCTACGGATCGAATTGTTTGCAAAGATTATCAAAAGGTCGTTAGTAAATTGCAATGAAAGGTTAAACTTTGGAATGTGGAAAACGTGTGTATTTTCATCAACAAACTGTGTAGAGCCATATCATAGGAACCATCCGTTCAGTATATGCACTGTTTGGCTGTCACAATTTATCATCTCATATAATACTCAGTGAACTCTGTAATTGAACATCGACGAGCAATTCCATTTTGAACAGTAAGCATGGAAAGAATTAACTAGGCCAGCATGCAGTGAAACACTATATAAACCCTTCTCATGTTGAAGACAAATCTTTGATTTGTTGAACTTTTCACTGGTTTTCGATTTCTTCAGTCCCTTGAGAAACTACTGACCAGGTCCCAAACGTCTTGGGTCCTGATGAGAGTAACTTGGCGTCTCATCTGGATCCAAGCTGTTTGAAAATGCCAGCTAAGATGCACTTCGCATGATAAAGGTTAAATGTTTTCACATATTGGTTAGAGCTGTTTTTGAATAGTAAGATTTTACATCCATACAAACAACAGCGTAAAATTCAATTTGGATCTAACACATTTAACTTGAACGTTTATCAGCCTAACACAAACGAATCGAAAACGTAATGACTTAACGAGGTTACACACTTATATTGTTTGAGTTATATCTTTGTGTCTCACAATTTCACATATGAAACCTATTTAGAAAATCAATTTGAAATCGTACCGCTGTGGGTTTTTTTAGATTAATATTTTTGCAGTGCATTACAACTCCCGTTCCGAAGCGATTGTAATGAATAGCAAACAATATAGGGGTTTGGCTAAGAAATTAGAGATGTTGATAGATGAGTATACATCCTATATCCCTTATACAACGATGCCTCTCTAAAACAACTTCTCCGAGGGCATCTAATGATACGTAATCAAGTTAAGGTGTAGCTTAAACTTTTACTTCGCCCTGTATTAAGTTGCCGCCTGTGTTAAAGATGAATTATGGTACGTATTTGAATGTTCGAATAATCGAGTTTCAATGTACATTTGGTTTGGTTTAGTGTACATGTCCTTTCGCCTATTTGCGCGTTTGCGGTTACCGTTGGTAACGTTGGAATAAGAAGACTGGTGCACAATTTCCTTTTTCTGATAGAGATATGCATTGGTGCTTTTGTCGATTACTGAAGGGAAGTGTAGAATAGAATGAATGGTTCACAGACTCCCTTTTGATGCATTTGCGTTTTGAAATAAGCAGGATGGTGCACAAACTCCTTAAGCCTGATATAGAAGCCCTTTGGCGCACTTGCGGTGTAGAATATGCTGGCTGGTGCAGAAACTCCTTCAGTCTGATAGAGGCACACTTTGGCGGATGTGCAGTTTGGAATAGGGAGACTGGTGCACAAACTCCTGTCTAAACAAGTTGGCTTCCTTCTAAAAGGGACCCAATGAGAGGCCTGCAGCAGTTTTTTTCCATCGAACAGTTGCTATATACAGGGGCCGTTTGACAAGGTTTTGGCACCGGATCGTAAATAGGTTTCTATAAATAACTATCGTACATAGGCCTATCAAATAGTACGTGCGCTATAAATAGAACGAAGACGATGACTATCAAGCGCCACTGTCTAGTATTTCAATGTTCTGTAAATATGTTGATGGAATAACGGAAAATCACCAAAGGAATTATAGAAATACGAAAAATGAAAACAAAGAGAAAAAACATGTTTGGTAATATGTGGAATTCGAACCCACGCCAGGTCATACAAAGCGTAAACTTGAACACTAATTCCCAAGTATTTCCCAACGCCTTAGTCCACTCGACCACTGAGTCAGAGATATAAATTGCTCTGATTTATTAGTTTTATTAACTTAACTTACCGCTGGAGAAACGCGGTTTAATAAGAATCAAGTCGGGAAGCAAATACTAATGGATAAAAAGTACATGTTTCCTTTCTACTCGCATGGTAATTAGATTAAAGGGAAGGGAAATGGCATATACCTAAATAATCTGTTCAGCTCCGTCGATTTATGAGTAGGTCAAAAGAATAGAAACTGAGCCGACCGTTACTCGATTTTTATACGGAATGCGAAAATCATTGGAGAGTCTGGGATAAAATAATCATGTCTATTTGAATTAAAATATCGACATTCTGGATTCATCTGATCTTCTTTTACAAATTAAACCACGTTTTCTATAAATACTTTAATATTCAAACTCCTTATTGGTTAGTGATAGTTTGACTGCGTATTTTTTATATAACCAATACTCGCGCATGCGAATAGCCACGACTCGTCCCGTCCGGTAGACGGCGATATGTTTTTACTATCCCAATTCAAAACTCCTTGAGATAAATTGTAAACTATCCCAGAATACGCCGTCATCCAACTCCAACACTATGGAGAAGCCTGAATGCCTCTCCAATAAAGGCTGATAGAGAGACGTCATCTAATCAAAGTCTGCTCTGCTTGCGCGTAGGGAAAATTGGTGCACAAACTCCTTTGCCTGATAGAGAAAGTTGAAATGACATGTTGGCTGAAGTATACAAACGACAGACCGGAAACGGAGAGACACGGTACAACTCACTATGACTATGCTTCAGACCAAATATCAAATCATTCCAGCGTACACAAGCCTATAAATCGTTGATGAAAATGTTACAGGACGTAAGTACGGACGAACGGAAGTACGTACGGACAAGTGTAAAACTTAATGCCCCGTTGCCTAAAGACGGGGGCATAATAAACCTTTCATTCCTGCATTTTCAGAGTGGAATAAGCCAACAGTGTTAACCATTTCCCTGTTCTGTGTTTATTACAATTTTCAATACCTACTGAATATACATGGACAAATAGTTATACTGAAATATGGAAGTTGGAACATTGTAGCCCTTTTAGAATGAAAAGAAACAGATCTATCAAATTCCATTTGCAAACAGAGCAGACCCTGATCAGACGGCTCCTCTGAGAGCCGTCTGATCTGGGTCTACTCTGTTTGCAGGTGCGTGAAATTACGTTTATATGAGGGAAATGGTTAAACTATAATATTCACCAAGGTTAAAGATTTAAACTTGCCAGAGAGCTTTGAGTGACAAACACTACTGACCATGATCAATGGAGTCCTCTATGAGGTCTTTGATCTGGGTATATACACTGTTTGTAAGTGACAGTGCATGTGTGGCATGTATTCAAAAGGTTTATCTAAATACTACTCAAGGTAGAAATGTCCGTCTAGATCTGGTATCAATGCAGAAAGTCAACTTCGTTTTTATGTCTCACATAATATTAATATTTAGTAACCTTCATTATTTATAAAAGGTTTTCATTTAACATATAGTTTTATCTATTTCATGAGATTAACCCATTCCCTCCTAGTGAAGCATGTTTATGCTTCTGTAAAGTCACCTCTGAAACCATTGTGTTAAAAAGAGCAGTTGCCTCTATGGAACAAAGACTCTATTTAATTATCACAACGGTTTCAAAACTACACAGCTCAAACAATTTCCTTTTCTCTAGTATATACTCCTTTTCGGGTTTTATTTCAAAGAGACTGTGTCTTAAAATAGTCTAGGAGGGAATGGGTTAAGGAATGTTTAGTAAATTATGACTCTTCCTAGCACGACCTGACTCGCATTTGCAAACAGCATGGATCCAGATGAGACTCGGCTTCTATTCATGATATGGTCCAATCTGTTGACACTATGTCAATGCAATGCAAATGCGTTTTTATGATGGAAATGGTTAACCCTTACCCCACTATAAGAACATACGATGTGGTAAAAGGTGGACCACCACTTGCATTTTGAAAATCTGATAGACCACGGCCCAAGGTTACATAATTTCTAAATCTTAGTCTGTGATCATTCTCAAGCATCTGATTGGTCAGATTCTGATTGATGTTGCATGAATACATGTACGAACAGGTTGGATCTATATAAAATGTTGCCGAGTACTTCGGTGTCTCATCTTGATCCAGGTTGTTTTGAAACTCGGTTATTCGTTTCCGCAAACGTTTGAACGAATCGAAAGTTTGTCACTGCGTATCAGATTTCAACAGACGTATTTTTATTCATTTTATTTATTTATGTTTCTTTATTTCCCTTTTCTGCTGGTGTGTTATTATCAGCATAATACATGCCATTAAAGCAAACGCCATTATGCATTTCAACATTAGATTTTAATGTTATAATTATGTGTGTGATAAATGAATTCATTACAATAATGCCATTATACCCCAATGTGATATTTAGTTTAATGTTATGCGATGTGATCAATTTTATGATAATCTAAAGATAGCTCAATGACTGTTTTGCTTGTTGGTATTAAATAAGATGATTTCTATATCTTTCAGTGTGATTAGTTCTGTGATGATGTTTAGTAGTAACAGGGCATACTGTTTTTATTGTATATATATTGCTTAACATTGAACTTTATAGTTTTACTTTACTATTGTGCAATGTGATATATTCTATGATATGGTATAGCAATATGTTTCTGGTATTATTCTATTTAATATTTATAGACATTTATATTTTAATATAATGCCACGAGATAAAGTATGTGATAAATATACATTGCTTGCTATATATCTTAGTGATGGCCTTTCTGTGATATGCCATTAATGCTAAGGACAATGGTGGAAAACATGGCTTGCCCTTTATTGTTTATCGTTGGCAATGGGAAGCATGTGGTGGTTTACAGAAGAATTTATGGTATACTAGGACGAAAAAGAAACGCAAGGTGCCTAAAATATGCAACACATACGTCAACACGTGCTCTGGTTTCCTTTCTAACTTATTGAATGACGATGTGCCATTCCATTTTGAACAGACAACAATCACTGTGTGCAAAAAATTACCCTTTCTCTCATATAAACGTATTTTCCTGCATTTGAAAATAGAATAGAGAATAGACCAATGTCTGCTCTGTTTTCGTATGCAAATTTAAAGATCTAATTTTACATTTTACATCTTTGTGAAAAAAAACCACAAAGACCTATGATAACACAGGTCTTTGGAATAAAAATAATAATAATAATAATAATAATAATAATAATAATAATAATAATAATAATAATAATGATAAATAATAATAACAACAACAACAATAATAATAATAATAATAATAATAATAATAATAATAATAATAATAATATTGTCCTGTTTTATTAACCTGTCAAATTATACGCTTGCTGAACACGCCATATATATCTTCGGTTGATATCGACTGTTTCCGCTAATAAAAGCTTTCCTACTTGGCTTATTCAAGTACCTGTATATTTATTGTGAATCTCGTGAAAAACGTTTGAAACACAGGTTTACCCAAGCTAAATATATCCTTTCAGTGACGTAGGAATATTCAAATTTGACAGGTTAATAAAACAGGACAATAATAATAATGATAATGATAATGATAGTATTGTCGATAAGGTTTGACCTGGCACTGCATGAATATTCCGCCTTTTTCCGTAAGCTGTTTTTATCCTTCCAAACGCACACGTGAAACATGCGTCACTATCACGATTTTTCTTCGACGAAAGACGGCGGAAAGTAATGAGTGCCAGTTCAAACCTTACGGATAATACGTGATAGTGATAATAATAACAGAGACATATATAAACGTAATATAGGTATCTGGTATTAATAATAATAGATATAATTGCTCGTTAATTTTTCTAGCTGCTGACTTTTCACCGATTTCCGATTCCTTGAGAAAATACTGTCTGAGTCTCAAATAGCTTTGATCAAGATAGATCAGCTGGTCCATCTTGATTTCACATACATACAATTAAAAGGGTAGACTTCAATTTCAATTTAGCATAATTGTTTGAAATAAGTATTTATCAACCTAGTGTAACTGAGCGAACCTTTAGCCAATTTGGTTGTGTTATGCCATTTAGCATCCATTGTGGAATGGAGGTTAGACCTTTAATAAAACCAGAGACATATACATACCTGTTTAAATCGACCACCAAAGCATGTCTAATTCTTGGCCTTAAAGTTAGGTAGTACTTAATGCAGGTATTAATAGTTGAACCCTTTACGCATTTGCAAGCAGAGTAGACCTAGTTCAGATGACCCCTGCAGAAAATACTGTTTACCTTTTACTTTGTCTTGTGATGATAATACATATTGATTAGCCACTCTTAGGTGGGGTTGGTCTAAAACACGCAATGGAAGAAATGGAACACAAAACACGCAATGGAAATTTTTAAGGCATTTCTGGGTCGATTTTAATAATTTTTTCAACAAATATAGGTACAATAAGGTAGTTTCGATTGATTTAGACCATATAAAACAAGACTGGTCAATAGATAACCATAAAATCGCGTAGTTACTGAAAACTTTTCCATTTCGCCAGTGGAGAAATGGTGAAATGGAGATGAAATATGCATTTTTATGTTGATTTTGTTCATTTTTTAGGCATTATGACTACTCTTACACGAATTCTATCGAATTAGATCAAGCTAAGTATATGTCGTCCATTAATAATTGTGCAATCGTGTATTTACTTTAAAAAGTCCAAGAGAAATGGAGAGAAAACACGCAATGGAAATTTTAAAGTCATTTCTGGGTTGATTTTTACAGTTTTTTCAAGCAATATAGGTACTATAAGGTAATTTCGATTGATTTAGACCAACTAAAACGAGAATTATCAATAGATAACCTTAATGAAAAATTTCCATTTCGCCAGTGGAGGTTAATAGTAGAAATGGAATTGAAATATGCATTGATATGTTTATTTTGTTTTGTTATTCAGGCATTATGACTACTTTACAGGAATTATATCGGATTAGACCAAGCCAAGTCTCATTTGACCATTAATAATTGTAAAATCGTGTATTTATTTAATCAAGTCCATTCCGCCACTAGAGAAATGGAAGGAAAACACGCAATGGAAATTTTAAAGTTATTTCTGGATCCATTTTAACCGTTTTTTCAAGCAATATGGTTACTGTCAGGTAGGGTCGATTGAATCCCACCAAATAAAACACGACATGTTAATAGATAACCATTAAATAGTGTATTTACCAAAAACAAATCCATTTCGCCAGTAGAGAAATGGAAAGAAAACACGCAATGGAATTTTTTAAAGTCATTCATTTGGAAACACCCCTCCTGCTTTACCGGGGCTGGGGACCCGCAATAACCTCATTTTGAATAGAAGCTATTGGCGCAGTTAATGTTCTTTATATAAAATGAAATTAGATAACACCACTGCATCAACATTGTTTCATTTTAATGGACAATGAAACACTATTAATTCAACGCTGTTAGCCTTAAATTTATGACGGACAGTCTAGACAGTTTAACTGCTCCCTGTAAGAACTCAGACAGGGCAGACCCTGGTCAATCAGTTCCTATGTATACACGAGCCGTTTCATCTGGGTCTACTATGTTATTGTAAGATTTCTGACGCAAACAGGGGAGACCCTGATCAGTCGGTTCTTTCATGAGCCGTCTCATCTAGGTCTACTATGTTAGTGTAATAAATATATAACGACGTTACCAATAATTAGAGTAAGTTTCTGAAAATTACTAGTATCTTTCACAAATTGAGAAGCAAACAGAGCAGACTGTGATCAGTCGGCTCCTACATGAGCCGTCTGATCTGGGTCTACTATGTTAATCCTAAGAAAAAGCGATGTCAACATTAATTAGATTTCATTCCCCACGTAGAGTGTTGGTCACTGCAAAATGTAAAGTGTAATTTAATATCTCGGAAAACAGAGCAGACCCTGATCATTCGGCCTCTATAGGAACCGTCTGATCTGGATCTAATATGTTAATCATAAGAACTAACGACGTCACCATTTATTAGATTTTATTCATCACATAACGTTTTGGTCATTGCAGAAAATGTCAAGTCTAATATACAATTTAAACTCGGAAGCAAGCAGAGCACATCCTGATCAGACGGCTTCTACAGAAGCCGTTTGATCTGGATCTGATATATCACCGTTTATTAGATTTTATTCATTACATAACGTTTTGGTCATTGCAGAAAATATTAAGTCTAATTAGGAATTAAAGAAGTATATAACAGAGCTGATCCTGATCAATCGGATTTGATTTCCGCACCCGTGAAAGTCCTGAACGATTAAAGTTGATGTTTAATCCAATCAGCGGTTATAGCGTGATTGGATTATCACACCTTTTAGCGACAGTCCCGCACATCTAACCGCTCACAGATCAAACGCGTGTTGCTCCTGTAGAAGCCAATTGATCAGGGTCTGTTCGGTTTGCTCTGCTTTGTATGTACAGCCTAAATTACTCCAAACATGCATGTGCAATCAATTACCTGTTAAAACCATAAATCCCATGCTGGTTCGTTTCAGTTGACTTAATACACAAAGGTCGCACGTGCTACCGTTCAGAGTACCGTAACCGGAACCCTGCTGCTATCACGCGTGTCCTTTACACTTGAGCTACTGATTTAACCCTTTCCCTTTTTTCACTAATTTGCAAACAGCTATAGGGGCCGTGTGATCTGGGTCTGCTCTGGTTGCGTATGGAATTTCTTTACTTTCCAAAATGGCCACAATATTCCACCTTCTATACTTCATTATCACTTTTTTGTTCATGAATATTCAATAGTTATTAAAAATTTTAATAAACGGGGAAAAGATTAATATCCATGGCCAAAAATATGAAAGATGGAGCATTCTAGTTAAAAAAGGAAATGGCATTTCCATTAGCAAACAGAGCATACCCTGACCAGTATTATTGAACTAATAAACACAATAACAAATTACTTACCTCGCATAATATACAATCCGTCCTACATTTCTCGGAACACACTGAACAAGCATACTTTTTAGACATTTTGAGTAGCTATATGACGCCTATATCAGCAAAATGTCCTGATTATATACTCTTTTCCTTACTATATCTATATTTTGTTAAGATGATTGGATAATTCAGTTTTAACTAATAACAATTTAATGCTTAGATTATAAACGAGCTAATTACATTTTAGTTAAATGGGACAATTATGACTCAGCAAATAAAAAGTCTATGTGCCACTTACAAGCAATTAAAGTTGATAATCTTCCCGATATTGAAAAAAAAACCCAGCTATAATCTACCCAGAAATGACTTAAACATTTCCATTGCGTGTTTTCTTTAAATACATTTGCACAATTATTAATGGACAAATGAATCTTAGATTGGTCATATTCGATATCATTCATGTAAAGTTAATCATAAGCTTAAGGCCTGAAAAAACAACAGCATATAAATGTCTATTTCATTTCCATTTCTTCTATAAATTTCCATTTCTCCACTGGCGAAATGGTAATTTTCATTAATTACGCGATTTTATGATTATTTATTGATAATTCTCGTTTTAGTTTGTCTAATTAAATCGAAATTACCTATATTGCTTGAAAAAAAACTGTAAAATGACTTAAACATTTCCATTGCGTGTTTTCTCTCCATTTCTCTTGTGGCGCAATGGACCTTTTTAAAGTAAATACACGATTGCACAATTATTAATAGACAACAGATGCTTAGCTTGATCTAAATCGATAGAATTCGTGTACGAGTAGTCATAATGCCTGAAAAAATGAACAAAATCAACATAAAAATGCACATTTCATCTCCATTTCTCCATTTCTCAACTGGCGAAATGGAAAAGTTTTCACTAATTACGCGATTTTATGGTTATCTATTGACCAATCTTGTTTTATATGGTCTAAATCAATCGAAATTACCTTATTGTACCTATATTTGTTGAAAAATTATTAAAATCGACCCAGAAATGCCTAAAATATTTCCATTGCGTGTTTTGTGTTCCATTTCTTCCATTTCCTCCATTGCGTGTTTTAGACCTACCGCTTAGGTGTAAAAACGCTTAAACCCTAAGAAGAATGCCCTGATAAGAAATAAAACGGTCGTCCCAATAATTTCAATAGTGGTGCGGAACCGTCCTGGGCAGTACATTTTCAATAGTGGGCAAAAAGGCCCGGGAGGAACTGGTTTTAGGGCGAAACGTCCTGTACCCGGTTGTGTCAGGCCACTTTACTGTGTCATTCGGTATTCTTCGTGTTTGTTCGGTGGTCTTAGTTGATAAACATTTTGAATATGATTGTTTTCAAGCGAATTTGATCGGTGTTATGTATTTAGGTAAGACTGTTAGAGAATCATTAATTATGCATTTCAACTTGTCTGTAATTGTTACGCTTTTTTGGAGCCTTGATTGCGATTTTCTTGCAATGTAACATGTTTTCGCGAATCGAAATATTAGCGGTAAAATCACGTAAAATCCCATAACCGAAATATTTCGTACACTCACCTTCTATCGAATCTCACCTGTTTATCGAACCTTTCTTTTTTGTGTTTTTACGCATGTGCAAGTGCATACTACATCATAAAATCATGAGTACCGTTGCTTTGTCTGAAAACAACGCCTCGTAGCTTTAAAAACGAAATATAAACAGTTTCTAAAATAAAGGTTCGATAAGCAGGTGATGTTTTTCTGGCAGCCATTTTTGTTTTTGTTATGCGGGTGGTGGGGAACACTGGGTTGTTTGGGGATTAATCCATTAGGATAAAAATATTTAATTGTTTCAACTGAGGTATGTATAAAAGATTATTTTGAACTGCTGATTTATTTTTTTCTTCAATATTCCAAGTTAATGTTTTCTGTTCCTGGTCAAAGGTTAAGACACGAAGTAAATACAGACGGAGTGGCATCGAACTATAAACCGATACAATGTACTGAAACACTTGTCGTCGCTTACCTGTACATCGTTATCGCTAAAATAATCGATATCGAGCTCTCGGTTACTGATTTTATAGTGAGGCGATCGCGAATTTTTAATAAAAAAATGTCACCTATATCTGCGTAAGTTTCTCTACATTCATTATATATCGTCGGATTTTTATATAAATGGTTTTGTTAGACAGCTTGGACATTCATCTTCATTTTATGGAATTGTCAGTTCTCAATATGCGTGTGGCAATATTTTGTAACGAGTTAAAATGTTGCGAAATGAAGCTGAATGATAAGACGAGTGCAAAATACAGAACACACACACACACGAACAAGAAACCACTAATTAATCATGAAAAGATCCTATAATCTTTAGATTTTTTGGAATTGATGTTAGAATATATCAAATATAGTATAAAAAAAGAGTTAAAATCCTATTTGGTTTTTTTAATCACCAGCTGTTGCACCAAGCAGTTTGCATGAAGGTGACAGAAACGAATCGCCATTCATGAGAAAAATAACCTGGAAAACTTACAGGAATCTGAAAAATAATATTCACCATGTAATAGTTTAAAAATTTAGTGTCAGGATGACCTTGAAATGATCAAATTAGAAACCCTACGTAAACCATAAACACAACTGGAAAACACGGTTCCTTTTTCATGTCACCTGTTAACCTACACGTGTGTTTGTGTTCAACAGTCATGGCCAGTTTATAGTTATAATAAAATATGGAAGGCGCAGCATTGTAGCTATTTAAGAAAGTAAACAAACAGTGAGACCTATCACATTCCATTAGCAAACAGAGCAGGCCCTACGCATTGATGAGAATGAAAAGGTTAAAATCCTTCATCTGTTCTATGCTGCCAAAATTCAAAACCTATCGAATATGCATGTACAAAATAGTTGTAATGAAAAACGGAACGTGACACATTGAAGGGATTTTATAAACTAACAAAACATGATTATATTTATTGCTAAAACAACACTTTGAAGTTTTGGCCATGGCAGAAACTGTAGAACCATATATATATTATATAAGCAAACAGCAGACCCTGATCAGACGGCTCTTTTAGGAGCCGTCTGATCTGGGTCTACTCTGTTTGCAAAGGCGTATTTATGGAGTAAAGGGTTTTTTATTCAAAAGGAGCAGGGTATAATGTACATGCAAATCATTCATGGTTAGTGTTAGTAAAGGTTAGTGAGGGATAAATGAAACATGAGACCCAATAGTTTCAATACATGTATTGTTATTCACAAAGTAAACAAATTCTTATTTATTCATTTGCATAAATATTATAAATATTTGGAGAAAGACAGAGCTCTAGATAACTGCGTATATCTTCTCCTCTAAACCTTATCTTGTGAGTACTCATTAGAATTAGAATTGGCCCGTCATGGTGATTCTAATGAGAACTCATGAGACGGGGTGGGAAAACAATTCAACTTTTTACCTCTCAACCATATGGTTGCTGCCTAGAACTCTGTAAAGACAAAAAATGATTATGAACACAAGTGAATTAGGTTAAATCATGCAGTGATTTTTTTCTCTCCATTTATTCAAAGTTAAGAATCATGTAAAAGTACAGGTGACAAGGTCTGATGAGCTGTATATCAAACTTCAGAAATGTTGATACAAACATTTAATAAAACTTCAACTATGATGAAAAAATGGAGAGGTGCTGGGAGATAAACCGAATTGTACTCACAAATGAGTTAATGTATGTTTGTATACAGGTATTCCCAGCAGAAACATAGAGACTAGTTAATCCATATTTACACCATGCACAGAACATAAAAAGTGCATCGACACTAACACATTTCAGACACTTTGCAAATGATGACACTGATTAACCCTTTCCTTTCTGCTTGCAAAATAGCGAAATGGCAAAGGTTATATCACCAAATTAGAAACATACAGACTTCTTCCATTTATCATATGAACATTGTCAATATCAGGCAACAAGATATGCCGACGTGTATTTCCTGGATATGGAGCTAATGCCTGACTACCACCTATATATTCAGACTTTCGTCGTCTAACAGAAAGAATGTGGGTGACAACAATTCTGCCAGGACAGTGTCCGATTCCGGTGTGTCTGAAACAAGAAACAAAATTATTTAAGAAAATATGTCTTACAGCACTACAACGGTATACCCCCAGATCACTGTATCCGAAAGGCATATCCAGATCAACATTGTTTTTCAAGCTGGGAAATAGTCAAATTTTGAAGACTGATCAGGTCTTACACCTTAGAAGAAGGCTGATCTGGGTATATGGAGTACCATACCCTTTTAACCCTTTCCCTCTTCTATGTTTATTCCAAATTTCAATACCTACTGAATATTCAAGGACAAAACAGTTATAACCGAAGGTGGAACATGGTAGCCATTTTAAAAAAAAAAAGAAACAGATCTTTCAAATTCCATAAGCAAACAGAACAGACCCTGATCAGACAACTCCTATAGGAGCCGTCTGACCTGGGTCTACTCCATTTGCAAATGCGTAAAAACAGGTTTATATGAGGCTTAAAGGAATGTCCATATAAATTTCCAGCTGAACTTTTCGGAATTGGGAGATTTGTTTATTTGTTGGACACACCTGATATGTCGAATACTTTAGATCAACAGCATTTAAAATTTTAATTCTCGTTCTATTTTAAGAAGATCTAGATATTAATTAAGATATACCGTCCCGTTGGGGTCATTTATGTGTTGTAAAATGGATGTACAGTATCGTAGCAGATCCAGTAAAAGTGTTTTAGGATAGATCTAGATCATATAAATCTAAACTATCTTTAGAACTAGAATTCAACATTATCTTTTTTTTTTTTTAAATTGATCTCAATCGTTGGGGTTTAATTATGCCTAACTATAGATCTAATTAGTCAGAATAGTTTTTTTTCTATTTTTGGAAAAATAACAAATCAGAACTTTAGATAATTGGCACATTGTTTGGTATTTGTCTCATTTGAAAGCTTTCCTGTTGCGTAATAATTAATTGCTTTGTTGATAAGGAAGTGTGTGATAGATGGCAGTTTGCGATCACTGACCCTTGTCCCCTGCTGATAACATAGGGTACTGACCATCTGACACATTTGATCGTTTCCTAGGTCTATTCTGCAAATTAGCAGTATTTAGGCTATGTTGGTAATGTAATAATATAGTCTCAATATGTCTAAACAATTTATTTTCATGCAATCTAATTTGTTACTTTGTATTTTTAAAATCTTTGAACGCAGGAATCAAGAGTACTGACATTTAAAACACTGTAGACCCAGACGGTGTGCGGTAAAAATGACACAATAGCTAAAAAACAACCCTCTGATCAGAGTCTTCACTGTTTATTAAGCAAAATAATCTAGCAAATATAAGTCTTATAATTATAATGAATAAAATCTACAGTTAAACAATGATGGACCATTCCAACATTCACAAATTAACAGAATAGAACACCTTTGCTATTCATATCTGATTGCTCAAAAAGAGACTGTTTGATCAGGGGGTCTGCTCTGTTTACTGACCACAGACTATTTAGGTTCCTTTTCCACACTTACTAACTGAAAATAATTACTCATTTGTCACAAACAATGTATAAATTCTATGGTATTTTTTTCAAAACCACTTTAAAGTTTGACTGTACATCGCTCTTTTTCAATCCACGATTATATGAGTATCGTCCAATTAATCGTTTAAAAAAATATACCATGCATTAATTCAACATATTTGCATTTCATCACAACTCACGTTGAATGAAAATAATATACGAGAAGTAAGCCTTAGTGTTTCCCGAGTCCACGGTATTAGGAAAGCGATCCTCAGTGAAATGGCAATATAGCTAAAAATCGTCATTTTTACAGCTAAGTTTACACGTAATCTCTACACAAATTTCGATTAAATATGGACCATGCATTAGTTCATAGTCTTCAGAAGCACTGGACTAAGTATAAGCAACCACATATTTCAATAAACTTACTTTTATTATCAAACCATATGAAAGCTAAACTAATTTTTCGACCATTGCCGCCATTTTGTCAACAGTTCAGACGCACTGAAAATAACAGGTTCATTTCCGCCTCCAAAAAAACCATCAACTAAAATATTTTGCACCATAAACAAGGACCCATGAAAGAAAGTAATACTTACCAAACACTTTCACACAAAAAATCTATCGATTCGAGACTTCAATACAGGTGAAATCGTCTTAAATTTGCGAGCAATTTCACGCTTTTCCTCAATGGCGTCCTTCGTCAACAATAAGATGCTGCGCTCTGATTGGTTGATTAATTTTGAACGACAGCATTTTTGACCAGATCGACTCGATGCCACTCCGTCTGTATTTACTTCGTGGTTAAGAGGTTCGATAGACGGTGAGACCATGCTAATTAACTTACACATTCACTGTCTAATCTTTTCAGCAGTTGTAACACTACACATCACAGACGATGGAGAATGGTTTGAGTAAGAGACGAGTGTCAATTTTATACATTTGGTAAGTTTATACTTTATATTGTCTTTATAACTCATGGTCCACATTTGTGTACTCTAAGTAGTGACACCGAGCTACATTTGCTTTTGGGGATAGAATCTACTTTCTTCTTCTTCTTTAGGTTTCTTTATACCATCATAATTGATGCTTATGTGAATGCGCTGGTTAAAATTTATGAAACACATTTACAAATGTGCATCTATGTATAAAGGTTGAAAACTTTTTACAGTGATTTATAAGTAAAGAAACACTGGGTTTTAACTTTGGCGGACATCAGAAGTAAACAAACTGATTTATGTTCATTGCGCATGTATGATGCAGCAGCATGAATATTGCAAAAATAAATAAAATTACCGGTAGACTGTGCTATGCCTATGGTGTCACTGCTTGAAGGAAGGCTTAGCTTATAAATAGGACCACAACTAATGGCAGGGCGATGTGGGTTAGTCTCATTAATGAGCTGTAAGGCAGCATGCTAATTTTGTGATGGTAGCCGTCTTACAGTCTCATGGCAATACATCAAATATGTGGTGGAAATAGTAATTCAATTTACAATCTGGTCATTTTGGACCAACTTTCAATGTTAATCTGCACTTTTGTGGTAATTACATGATTCAAACAACAACTAACCTTAGATACGCTCATAAATCCACACTGCACAGGGGTGTAAAATTCCACTCACCAATGCGAGTAGGATTTGGAGTCGGTCGAGTGCTTTAAAACATGCTCGACCTTAAGGGCGAGTGGATTTTTTGATCTGACATTTTTCAATTGATAACCTTGAGTAAAATACCTTAAATTGCAAATTAAAGCGTCCGAAAAGTCTTTGCAAATGTCAGATTGAAGACAGAATTTCCACTCTGTCTCACACCTAATAATATCTACAAAGAATTTAGAGGCATTCCGATTACGCGCACCTGTTACCTAGCGAGACATATTCGGCCCAAGTAGAATTGTTTCGCCCTAAGGAAGTTTATTTGTGTTAAATATTTCAAGTGGTCGTTCAAATACTCAATCGTGTAATGAAATATGTTTAAAATATACAGTTATATAACAGTTTTATAACGTTTTCAGTATAATAATCCGTTAAACTGTGAAAAATTCATGATTTAAACCTTCGAAGCTTTCGTACCTAATTAAAACGAGTAAAACTTTTAGAGGCCAAAAAAACGGAAGCACAGTAAGATTTACCAGCAATATGTCTAAACAAACAAGCTTTCATTCGTTCTCCGGCGTGGAAGCATGGGTTGGAGATGTTGACAAGAAGGAAAAAGAAAGAGAAAAGAAAGAAAGAAGCACAGAAATAGTATGATAAAGTACGAGATCAAGAAAAGTGGTTCAATGAGTTTGAATGGGCTAAAGGGAGTATGGTGGTTTCGTCAAACTGGACTTTATGAAAGAATTGGTTTCCTCAAACTGGCAATTGTATAGTATAATAGGCTAGCGGAGGGTGTGTTAATTACAGTACATATAATTGGGTTCATACCTGAATGCAATTGATGTGTTTATGCCACGCGTTGATGACAGTTTGATCGAAAATAGTTTGGAATCCAACTATTTGCTGAACATTTCACTGATTTAATAGATCATCCAAAGTTGCACTGATCCTGCATGACTTAGTGATTTGAAGTGATTTGAAGTTTAAACAGGCTTGTTTTTTGCAATAAAAATATATACTTTAAATTTTTATCTCCATTCATAATTTAAAGAGTACATAATAATATGTATGAAAAATCAAGGGCGAGTGAAAGTTGCATAAGGGCGAGTGGATTTCAGTGGTCACTAGTCCTGCAGGGCGAGTAGCTTTTGTAAGGCAGCATGCTAATTTTGTGATGGTAGCCGTCTTACAGTCTCATGGCAATACATCAAATATGTGGTGGAAATAGTTATTTAATTTACAATCTGGTCATTTTGGACCTAACTTTCAATGTTAATCTGCACTTTTGTGGTAATTACATGATTCAAACAACAACTGACCTTAGATACGCTCATAAATCCACACTGCAACCCAAACTGATATTACCAGTGTGAGTGTATACACACAAATGCAATTTAGTAGTTGCTGTAAGCGCTACAGCAACAGATTACAAGTGGATTAAAAGCGACCAAAAAATAACTGACTTCGGAAGTTTGCTTGTAAGGAACATACATTTAATACATATTTAGGTACTACTGCATGTCTTTATTTAAGAATTATATTGTATTTTGGAAGAAAATCCCAACCAGACAGGAATCATTAGGTGTGTACTGAGGAACGTCCTAACCTAAACCAGTTTTAATGCCTGTGTACTCTGTAGGGATATCAAAAGTAGCTAGATATCACCATTTATAGTACACAAATGTAAACTAGGGCGTGGGTGTGGCAGCCCCCATCATAAAACAGCAACAGATATTTAGCTGGGTGAAGTTTTTCGACAGTCAGCTAAAGTAGATGTGTTCCGCTTTTGGCGATATCCCCACAGAGGGTAGTCTCATCAATGAACTGTAAGACAGCATGCTGTTTTTGTGATGATTGCCGTCTTATAATAGTCTCATAGCAATACGTCAAATACGAGGTGGAAATCATTAATTTTCTATTTTACAATCTGGTCATATTGGACATCATTTTCAATAAAATCTGCTCTTTTGTGGTAATTACATCATTCAAACAGCAAATGAACTTGGATACGCTCATAAAATTCACTCTGCAACCCACAGTGTTATATTGTCACTTGCTGCGAGTGTATACATACACATACAAGTGCAATATGCTTTATTATACTGCAAAGTAAAATCCTCACTTTTGATTGGTTGACTAGCCGTGTACATGAGTCCATGTACCCTGTGAGCTGACAGGGTACATAGAAATTCCCTATGGCAGGCCCCATATAGTATGGTCAGAAACCAAAAGACCGACTTCTCGACTAGGCTAAACAATAGCAAAAGTCATAATAGACAACTATTGATATGTACAGAAAAAATGCAGAAATGAATTAAAAAACATCCTTATTTGAAATGACCAATAAAACAGTTTTTAGAGGAGTTATTATATCGTCCAGTCATCTATATTAGCACGAACGCCGATGAAATACAATACGCACCACTTCGGATACCTTCGTGTTTAGTGATTCAATTTGCCAAAATGGATTTATATAAATTATCCGAACCGTACAACTTTGCAGTATAATAAATTCGTTATACAGTTCTTTCCCAGGGTACATGACGATTTATTCCCGGCTGGTAAAATCATGTAACCCTCGCCTAACAGCTCGGGCAACATGATTTTCCTCAGCCGGGAATAAATCGTCATGTACCCTGGGAAAGAACTGTATAACTAATAATATAGTGGTTATTGTAAGCGCTACGAGGACATAGATTAAGTGGATTAAAAGCAACCAAAAATAACTGACTTCGGAAGTTTTCTTGTCAGGTATACATACATTTAATACATATTTATGCGACTGCGTGTCTTTATTTAAGAATAATGTTGTATTTAACGGTATTTTTGGACGGAAATTCAACAGGATAAATCATTAGGTGTGTACTGAGGAACATCCTTACCTAAATCAGTACTCTGCCTTGATATCGTTAAAACAGAAAGTAGCTCGATATCACCATTTAGAGTCGGTGATTCATTGTGATAAATAGAGCATTTGCTCCTATAGGTCACAGTACACAAATGTGAACTACGCAAAGGGCAACCCTCACAAAATTAGCATGCTGTCTTCAAAATGAGTCATTGTTAAATCGGGTTCTGCACATTTTGACTTTAAGTTGAATATTTAGACTGTGTCCGTCTAGTGAATTGGAGCTAATTGAACTGGAGATGTTTATCAATGAACAGCTGTATAGGTAAGAAAGCTATTTAGAAAATGAATTTAAAAGAAATATGTGATTTTAGGTTTGTCTGCTAGTCCTTCTCTTGCAGCATAGGTAAGAAAGCTATTTAGAAAATGAATTTGAAAGAAATATGTGATTTTAGATTTGTCTGCCAGTCCTTCTCTTGCAGCATAGGTAAGAAAGCTATTTAGAAAATGAATTTGAAAGAAATATGTGATTTTAGATTTGTCTGCTAGTCCTTCTCTTGCAGCGACTTGTTTCTAATGATTATCATTAAGGTTGGTTGAGAAAAGAGAGACTTTTTTACTGTCCATTTCAATTAATACAATGTCACTGAATTTGAATCGAGATTTTTTATTTTGAGTTTGTTTGAACTTAAATCTACTTCGTTTGATAGGATCGCTTTTCAGGAACTCCCATGCTAAATATCCCTCTATACTATGCTGTAACAAAGAAGAAAATGCCGAAAATAGACTTTCTTCATACTAATTCTATCTGCTGTTTCTTTGCAAATGGCCGCTGCATGTATGGATAGTGGAACGTATGGGGTGAATTGCTTATACCGATATGAATATAAATGACAGTCACATGTATAATTTCATATATTACGTCAACTAGTAAAAACTATAATTACCCTGGGGAAAAAATTGACCATTCCACTCAATGTCATTTGTCCGCCATTTGCAATTTTTTAAAATGTGTAAACATTGTTTTTTGGTCTGAAATCTTTATTATACCCCCACCACCTGTGGTTGGGGCTATATATAGGAATCACCTTGTCTGTCCGTCGTCCGTCCATCCGTCACTCGCGTTTTTCCGGGACATTTGCTTTTTTCTTGAAAACTATTTTTGATACCACCTTCAGACTGTACTTAATACATGTTATAAGTGTTATGTGGGGACCTTCTTCTCCATGTTTCATAACTCTTTCACAAAATTTGACAGAATCATTCCCCTTTTTAACTTCATATTTTGTTTGACTCTTAATTGGGACATATTTTTGGGACATGCCATTTTCTTGAACCTTGTTTATGATTTTGTTTTCAAACTTGATACACATTATGAGGATGATGAGAGGATGTGCAGTCGACATGGGTTGTAACTCTAAATTCCTTTTTGAGGGAGTTATTTCCCTTAGTTACTTTTCAGAAGCAATATTTTGTCTGGAGCATAACTTCTCAAGTATTGTAGGCACAACTGTTAAACTGTATGTATGGATAGAGGGTGATGAGAGGATGTGCAGTCAGCATAGGTTGTATCTCTAAATTCTTTTTATAAGGGTGTAAATTAGTCCCCTTTGTTACTTTTCAGAAGCATTTTTTTGTCTGGAACATAACTTCTCAAGTATTGTACAACTGTGGAATTTTATATATGGAAAGTGGGTGATGAGAGAATGTGCAGTCAACAAGGACTGTAACTCTAAATTCATTTTTAGGGAGTTACTCCCCTTTGTTACTTTTCATAAGCATATTTTAGTCCAGAGCATAACTTCTCATTTACTACATTTCTTCATCATTGAACCTCAAATTTTGCATATGCATTTATAATGATGTGTAGATGTGTGTGACATAATTGTGATGTGAGTCCACTGAGTCGTTCTTTGATCGGACTTAAAAAACTTTCTTTCCACAAGACATTGTGGATGAAAGGATAATTGAGCTATTTGCCTTCTGTATTGAAGTCATTGGGTCTTTTGACAAGCTGGTGGGTGGGGGTATCAATCACCTTCAGTGATAATTCTAGTTTAAAGATGGATTTAAGGGAAACTCGGACACAGATTTCCTGAAAAGCGATGACAAAAGTGGTGTAATTTTTATCTCAATCCGGTAAGAAATATAAAAAAAAATCTTGATTCAAATTCAGTAACAAAGTTTATTGAAATGTTCAGTAGGTCAGATCAGTACACATTTTATATCCGACAGGGTTGGCAAAATACTGGCATTTATGAGTTGTTGCCATTCCGGTGGTAAACACCAGCGTTTGTACATGTTTTTAGTGGCATTTACTGGTCTTTTGAGTTGTCCAGGGGCAAATCACATATTTAAATCATCCTAATATGCTTTATTAGTTCCCTTATCAGATATATACCTCGGTATGCAAGTCCTGTCTTTTGTCTTTGCAGTGTTTTAAAACCAAAGAAGTAAAATAAAAAAAGCTGTAATTTCGTTTAATTTTGAATGAACCAAGTGGCATGTAAGATCAAAATGAAAAGACTACCATCCCTTTAAATCTTTGTTGAGTGTGGAAAATTGAGTAACAAACAAGTCAAGAGAAACACTACTGGTCCCTTAACCCAATGCAAGTTGCTGCCAGGTAGGCTCTCCAAAAAACAGCTGTCAGGTAGGCTCTCCAAAAAACAGCTGTCAGGTAGGCTCTCCAAACAACAGCTGTCAGGTAGGCTCTCCAAACAACAGCTGTCAGGTAGGCTCTCCAAACAACAGCTGTCAGGCTCTCCAAACAACAGCTGTCAGGTAGGCTCTCCAAAGAACAGCTGTCAGGTAGGCTCTCCAAACAACAGTTTGACCCTTTACTCCATGAACATTTATGTAAGAAATAATAATGTCATGAATATTAATTAGATAAACAAGAGTTTAATACATCAACTGTGATGGAATGGCCAGATGGCCACTATGGGTATTGTTATAAACATATACACACTTAAAGTGACACTTATCATTTAGACATACACACAGCTAACCATATGCATGAGTAGTCCAAAGAGTAATGGCATTTTGGAGGGAAATTGAAATATTGAATTGTCAGGGAATTATGGGAACTGTCGGGGACTTTTGAAGTTAAAGTGGAATGTCATAATTGTCAGAGAATTTTGAAAAAACAAAACAGATTCAAGGGCCTATATTTTAACCCTTTCAAACATGCAGTTTTCAGAGGACTTCTAGAGGAGTACATTGATCAGAGTTTGCGCTGTATGTCATGCAATATTGTTTATAGCAAGTTAACACGTTTCATACTGAATGGACTCTGGTTAACCCATTCCCTCTTAGGCTATTTTTAGATCCAACCACCTTGAATAAATCAACCGAAAAGGAGTATTAACTAGAGATAAGGAAAATTTTAGAATTTTGAAACCATTCTGATAAATAGAGCATTAAATTTTGAAACTGAAGCTATGAAACCATTGTGATAAATAGAGCATTTGCTCATATAGCAGCAAATGCTCTATTTATCACAATGGTTTCAAACTACACATTTCTAAAAATTTTCCTTTTCTGGAGTCAATGCTCCTTTTCAGTAGATTTATTCAAAGTGGTTGAATTTACGGACCCGTCAAAAGAAGGAAAAAAAACGCTGGCATGATTGCGCCATATGTTAGCAGCACAGGGGTCTGGACCGCTTCATGGGAGTCTATATGTACTAGATCCAGATATAACTATATAGTGTATTGAAGATGCCCATTAAACTTGGTCAGAATCATTTTCTTGATAAAATCAATATACCAAATCTTTGAAATTCTTGTTCTGCAGAACCACTGCTCATGATCCACTATCAACATTGTTCAAATATTGTCCCTATGGTCAATATTGGCCCTACCCATGGGCTACCCAGCAAAATCTTAGATCTATGGTAATCAGGTGAGCGATTAAGGGCCATCTTGACCCTCTTGTTAAAAAATTGCAAACATAGTAGACCAAGATCTGATGGCTCCTATAGGAGTCGTCTGATCAGGGTCTGCTCTGTTTGCTGATAGAATTTGAAAGATCTGTTTCTTTACTTTCCAAAATGGGTACAATGTTTCACCTTCCATATTTCATTATAACTATTTTGGCCATGAATTGAAATTTGGAATAAACAGAGAATAGGGAAAGGGTTAAGGATGAAAATTGTTGATAAGATTGATATGACCCTGTATATTCTTAGTGACAGTAGTTTGAGTGATTTGAGTCAGTTAACAATGATAGTGATTTGGAAGCCACATTCATATGGCAACATGTTTAACTTTTATGTTAACCATTCTCTTGCTGAATTTTAAAATACATTTCTCCTTTTTTACCCATGCCCTGTTGTATAATTACATATATCTTCACTGTCTACAATTATTTCTCTGTGCAATCACTTCTGTGGAGTGCACTGGTTGCACAACCAATTTGTAAATAGTGCAGACCCTGATGAGACAGCTCCTGTCTCATCTGGGTCTTCACTATTACAGGTAGGTCTATTGACATGAACAGCAAGCGAAGGATTAAACATTCATGTTCACAGTGACTATGAGATCAAGGACATATTTCATGTTAAACATGTATATGATTATATTGTAACTATGAATTATTCAACCTAATGCATCAACTTTGGGTTTAATCTTTCAGAACTTGTAGATTTACAACACTGTGGCCTTAATGTCTTTGATTAAATCTATCAAAAAGGAACATTTACTAGAGAAAAGGAAAATTTTAGAACTGCAGCTTTGAAATCATTAGGGGTGAAACGATTCAAAAAAATTCGATTCGATTCGATTTCGATTTTTTATAACACGATTCGATTATTTTCGATTCGATTCGATTTAAGATTGTAATAAAAAGAATGCACTATGTAGAATAAATCCTGTGTATTAACAACTCTGAAAACAGACTGCTTGGACATATACAGGTGGAAAAAATCATAATAGCCTAGTCACAGATGGATCTGACTTTAACAGCCAAACCTTTCTGCAGTTTGTTTTTGGAAGTTCTTTTTTATAACTGGTCACTAAAACCAAGCAAAATGGTAACGCTAACATAATCAGTCTTGGCTAATTGTCTAATTTACTAAACAGCCTAACTCTGTAGAACATGTAAGTTTTTCTGAAAAAGATTTGGAGGAGATGTTATGTCTCTCTTCATCTGATACAGAGACATCTCCCTGTCTCTGAGCAAAAAGCACTAGACATTGCTGCGAGTATATTTTAGCCAGTTATCAATACACAGCTTCATAAATTTTAAGCATACACAAATTTGCAACGAAGTTTACTGGAAGAATACGAAATGTAAATTGCAATACCGTGTTTCCGTTCCATACGATTTGACAGATTTGTCGTATTTCCTGTGTTGCAGAGAATATTTGTAAAATAATCTTACATGTTGGTTTATTTGTGTTGTTGCTCTCGCGAAATCTGAAATCTCCACATTTTGGAGCGATAGTTTTTCGGGGTAGCACGTAGATTGACAGCTTCAGCATCCGACATTTTGAGAGAACACAGAGACGCTTGAATAAAGCGCCCAGACGATCAGACTAAGTGCAACGATTGCAACGTGTTATTTGATTGGCTAAAACAGTTGGCCTTCATCCAATCGATTTGGGTCTATCAGAATTCGATGAGTATGTTTGTTTTGACTGCTCAAATGCGGGAAAACAAGTATTTCGACTTTTCACGGCGAATTTTCATAGGTTAGTTTCATTTCGCTACCAATCATTAAGAAACTAGCCTTTTATAATAAAAATTGAATCGAAAATGAGATCTGTTGAACCGAATTGAACCGAACCGAATCGAGGGCAAAAGATCGCGGTTCAATTCACATCGCGATTAATCGTTTCACCCTTAGAAATCATCGTGATAAATATAAGAGCATTAAATGCTCCTTTGGAAGTTTCAAAAAATGACTTTTACAGAGGTGTAGAAAGGTGTATTAATGGAGGAAAGCGTTAACATTAGAAATACTTGCTTGCATCAAAGTTTTAATCAATAATTTATCCCTTTCCCTGTTCTATATTTAGTCCAAATTTCAAAACCTTTTGAATATTCATGGACAAAATAGTTATAAAGAGGTATGGAAAGTGGACAATTATTGCCATTTTAGAACGTAAAGAAACATATCTTTCAAATTCCACTAGCAAACAGAGCAGACCCTGATCAGACGGCTCCCCTAGGAGCCGTCTGATCTGGGTCTACTCTGTTTACAAATGCGTGAAAACACGTTTATATGAGGGAAAGGATTATATGGAAACTCGTGACTTTCAGTAGAAGGAATTGTGGTGCTTTAGATGATGTTTCAGCTCTTCATAATAATAGAGTGTCAGCAACCATTCTTACGTAGTATAATGTATTTTAACTGCAAGAGACAACTGTGCTGTGTATGAGGTATTCTACTCCAAGAACGGATGTAGTCAGTCATGAGAGGATACATACTGGTAGAGGTGTCATTGATAGGAACAATATCGACATATCATTGATTCAACTCAGTCAATCTGATATTGATACTTATTACTGGTTTCAAAATATCAATACAATTGGAGGACAAATAAACGCCATTCTACGGGCTATATTTCTTACAGGTTGACAACTTCTAATCTCACATATTTGTAGTGAACTTTTTCTGAAGGTGCTGTACGTCTCAATTTGGGTTTGCACTTTTTGCCATGAGAATTTGAGTGTTACTTCAACTTACATGTTTACAGTTTGAAAAATAAAGTTCAATAACTTGGAAGTGTTGCAACATATCAGCCACTCAGTATTCTTTTATATAATTATGTCTTCCCCCATATCTATATGGGGGCGACATATTATTTTCGTGAGAGTTGTCTGTCTGTCCATTCGTATGTCCATGACCCAGTGTTTGACTTAATTTCTTAATTGACTTAACTTAATTTCCTGGTGGCAAGTACTTGCCACCTGATCTGAAGTTTGTGGCAAAAAGCTATTACCTGGTGGCAAAATTGGAAAATATAGAAAGCAACATATGGAAATTTCCAACAAGCAAGAAAAGCTAAGTGTTCTGATAAATTTTGAAGGATTTTTCGGATTGTTTTGATTTCTACCCAAATATTTCCAGTGTTCCACCTAGGATTTCAAAAGTAGGGGGGATTTCCCCCCTTATCTGAAAAAAATGGGGGGAATTGTAAAAAAGAGGGGGGATCTAAATAAAAAACACAACAATAATGCTAAAGTAACTTTTATTCAAATAAAACTACAGTAGTCTACCTCAGACTATGTATTCACTACTGTATTGAAGCAATTGTAGACACAGATGATACAGCTCTTACAAGAAGTTAGAACTGTTTCACCAGGGTCTACACTGCTCTTTAACTAAAAACAAGTAAAGTCTACCTGACCATGTATTCATTTTCGAACTTTTATCGTTCTGGGTGATTTCACCTTCGGTTGGGGTTTCCATTGATTGAGTTTCATGCTCGATTTCCTCGGCATTACTAAATACCATCAGATACTTAATTTTGTTTCGTTTTCGTACTTACAGGGGAAGGTGTGCCTGTTTTCGAATTTGAAGGGCACAAAGCAGTGAAATATTGGCTAATTTTCCGTTTAGACATGTTTATAATGTCTTGTTTACAAAGATTAACTTTCGTAAGGGTGTTTCTATGACAGCACTATAAATAGCAATAGCGATAGGGTTTTGATTAAAACAAGGGCATGGTTCGCGCCTACCTTCTATAAACCCGCATCGAGCCCGTCGTTCTAGTCGTGATTGGACACAGCGGCCATGTTTTATACTAACCGGAAATGGTTACAGCAGGGGTGTGATTTTTCCGCGGATCCGATGATCCAAAGGACCATTTTCCCAAAACGTCTAAATCTGTTTCGAAATTCCGAGGGGGGGGGGGGGGTTCCGCGTCCGGTCTGGTCCGGGAATTAGTCTTGCCGATCTCGCCGTGGATTTACCCTGTGCCATTTCAGCTTCATCTTACCTATACTACGCGGAATCCGATTGGCCAAATCTTCGTGCCTACACCAATGAAATCGCTGTTATCGTTGCATGAGCCACAAATCCGTTTCCTCCCAAATTGTTAGCGAACTTTCACAACAAATGTAAAAAAATGTGGCAACATCTCAAACTATTGCTGTATTTGAATCAAATGGACTTAAAATGACAATAATATTTTATCGGACAGCTGATTCAGCGGAAATTCTGCGTATTGCCACTAGCAGTAGTTCAAGCGGGACTGGCTAGAAACTGAAAAATGACAGCGTGTGCGTCTCTGAAGTTGTCATTGACAGAAAACAGCGAAGTGTTGAGTGTGCGGCAAATTGATTACATACTGCTAAAGAAGGAAGCTTGCTATTGTAGAACATAGTTCTTCATCTGACACATACAGAAGGAAAATGTGATTAAAACCAACAGAAAGTAAGTTACCGCCCTACGTAACCGGTGGACAATCTGAAGATGACAGAAACTATGGTATTCACTCAATTTTCAAAAACGTATCAAAGCCAAAAGAATGTGAAACACCTGTTCCTGTAGTATTACTTGAAGACAGAACAGCAAATGCACAGGTAGGAGCAAAAAAGTGTTTAAAATATGTGATTGATTTTCAATGAATAACTAACCTGCAGCTGGTTCCTAAATTTTATGAGAAGGTGCATGTCAACTATTAGTAAACTATTTCATTGACAGTGATGACAGGAAATAAATTACAATAAGAAAAAGAAAAAAAAGCAATAACAGTAGAAGATTCATGTTGGCACCTTTTCCAGACTTTAAATCATACTGAGCCAGAGTATTCTATCCATGATGATGAACCCAAGGGCCATATTTTCTCTATTTTTCTCTACATTTATGCAACATTTTGGCATACTTAAGATCTATCTGTTTATGATTGCATCATCATGTGCACGGAAATTTGGTATTTTATGCTGGAATTTCTGGTTACTTCAAAAAGACTTGAGAATATTGCAAGAGCATTCTTTTGTACTTCACTAATTTTTTTTATGAATATTCATATCAGAAATAAAGACATCATGAAGTATAATTAAATTAATTTATATTATGCCACATGAATACAATAATTTTTGGCAATGGCAGAGACTTAAGAATTATTATTTGTTGTGTATGATTTTATTTATAAGCAAATTGAGCAGATCCAAATCAGACTGCTCCTACAGGCCTTCTCAGTCTGCAAAGGAGTATTTATAGAGTGAAGGGTTAAAAACTAGTTCATGCTCATGAGCAGAAGTTGAAAGATCAAACTGATGTTTGTCTTGTACAAACAGTTACATATTAGTAATTCCTTTCACTCTTCTTTTTTCAGGCAATGGTTCTTGGTGTCATTGCTGAGAGGAATCTACCTCTGTCCACGGTACAGGTCCTGATTGACTTAGCCACAGAACTTGCGAAGGACATCAAGGCTTTACAGAACCTGAGTATGGTTTGCACTTCAGCCTCATAGACTTGGTGAAACTATGACTAGGAAAACAATAGAGAAGCTGAAGAAAACACCAGTTTTGCTAAACCTTGATCAAGCAACAATAACAAAAACATATATTTTGTACCAACAGTTATTTGTAATAACTTTGATGAGAAAGAAGGCAAAGTTGTGCTAGACCAGTTTGCCTCAATAAAAGTTGTGAAAGTGGATTAACATTATGAAGTTATGTTTTTGTCTTCAACACCAGCTCTAGTAATAAAATGGTATTTAGTACAGTGCAGTTGTTTTTTTGGTGTTTTTAAGTTTTAAATTTTGAACCAGGATAGCTCAGGGAGAGCTTTCCAATTGACCTTTAAAGCCCTATTTTTCATTTTCGGCAGGGGGCTTTGCCCCCTGTGACCCCCACCAGGGCTTTGCCCCTGGACCCCATTGGGGGCCTAAAGCGGCCCCCAAACCCCGCGCCGAAATATTTCCTCCCCTCAGCTCTTAGGTCAATCACACCCCTGTTACAGTGTCAAAGCTAAAGCGGCGCTATAGCCGATTTCAAAGTAGAAAACACTAAACAGCTCGACGAAAAAAGGATTTTTCTCAAATCAGACAAGAGTTAAATGCGCGATTAATCGCCCCCTTGCCTTTGTTAAAATGCGCAAATACTCAGGAAAAGGCGCGAATCGCACAATAGCGCGACCTAGGTGCAACACTGTATTTCTGGTGGCAAGATTCTGCCACTGATTTTCTGATCAGATGGCAAGTTGAACATTTCTGGTGCCAAACTGCCACTTGCCTCTGTTAATTTCTAACCCTGTGTCCGTCAAACTTCTTGTCCGGGCAGGAGTATTCCAGTGAGGCAGCACTATAAATTGTCTCATGCGGGTGCCGTCTGCAAATAACTGAAATACTGTTGGTCGGACGTAAAACCCAACTCACTCACTCTTGTCCGGACGATAACTTCAATATGCCTGATGCCAGTTGATTGAAACTTCATATATGGAAAGAGCATAATCAGAGAAAGTGTCATGCACAAGGTACATAACTCTGGTTTCAATAATATAGGAGTTATTGCCCCTTGTAGGGCACCATTGTTTGTTCAATCAGGTGCATTGTTACTAAGGAGGATGCGGGTCACATTATTGCAAGTTTGAGTAAGCAAAATCAGCCTATTTTGTAGGAATTTCATGTCGGCACTCGCTAAGCTTTAAGCTTCACTGTCGTACCAAACATTAATGGTTATTCCATTTTGGCTGTCCGAAACTGGGCGTTATTTCGAATCAGGAAGTCGGTGAATCAGGAGCTGGAACCCTTTTATAATATAACACTAAATCAACCCACAATCATTTTTTTTAGCTCACTTGGCACAAAGTGCCAAGGTTAGATATTGGGACGATTCCGTGTCCGTCATCCATTGTCATGCGTTTGTGTGCCGTGCGGGCGTCAACAATTTACCTAAACATCTTCTTCTCTGAAACCACAAAGCTTAGAGCTTTGATATTTGGTATCTCAGTTTTCATTGGAAAGTCTCTAAAAATCTTCTTCTGAATCTGTATGGCATATTTGGTATGTAGCATGATCTAATGGTCCTCTACAAAGTTTGTTAAAATTATGACCCCCGGGCCAAAAATGGCCCCGCCCAGGGGCTTATCAGTTTTTCATAGGAAAATCTTTAAATTCCTTAAATTGTAAGGCCTAGACCTATGGTATTTGGTATGTAGTATGAACTAATGGTCCTCTACAAAGATTGTTCAAGTTATGACCCCTGGACCCAAAATGTCCCTGCCCCAGGGCTTATCGGTTTTTTATAGGAATTTTTTTAAAAATCTTCTTCTACGAAACTGTAAGGCCTAGAGTAGACCTTTGATATTTGGTATGTAGCATCCTTTAATGGTTCTCTTCCAAGATTGTTCAAATTATGACACCTTGGCAAAAGAATGGCCCTGCCTCAGGTTACATGTATTCATTGTATACATAAATCTGTTATAACAAGGTGAGCGATTAAGGGCCAGTAGTTATCACAATAATTCCATGTATGAGATATATCAATTCATTAATTACTCCTATATATAGTGGAGAGATATACAACTGTCATGTAGACATTACAACTGTCATGTGTATAGTTAAGTCTTTTACTTGGTGATCTGATTTATTCAATCATAAGAGGCAATGGTGTCCAGATAAGCGATTATAATTGAAAATCAGTTGAGTTTAGTCACAAACCAAGCGTTCGAGCGCCATAGTTATTTGTAATCTCATGCTTTCCACTGCATGTTTGTAATAATATTTTCGCAGTACTTCAACACTTAAACTATATCAGGATTCCTATATTTGCTATTAAATGAACAACCGGGGTTCAAATTTAGTGCTCGCATACTCATGAAATGACGGTAGAAAATGAAAACTGCGAGATGAATTTCAAGCACTGAAAAAAAAAAGTGATTCCTTAATTTTCTAACAAAACAACCCAATGTTATTGAAATCTAATGATTTATATCATAACCAGTGAATTTGTCTCAATCAGTTAACGATAGAAACAACTGTAAATATTACTAAAATATCCGAATAGTCTCTTTTATTTTCTCCATCCTACCGTTACTATTTATAATAAGTGTGTAGTAAAACCCCAGTGAAATTGTACACGCCCATTACTTTAACTCAGTTTACATTGCGTATATGTCGTAAATAGCATATCAAAACGGGGTTCCAGTATCACATAGCAACTGTACCATTTTAGCTGATGGAAATCAGACACAACAATGTGGGTTCGATCCCCGGCCGCGACAGACCAAAAGTCGTTAAAAGTTGGTACTAGTAGCTCCCTTGTCTACGCTCGACAATAAAGGTGTAGTTCTAGGACTGGTCGGCCCGGTGTCAGGATAATGTGACTGGGTGGGGTGCCCTTGCCATGTACCTGCGGCAGGAGTATTCCAGTGAGGCAGCACTATAACTTGTCTCATGCGGGTGCCGTCTGCAAATAACTGAAATACTGTTGGTCGGACGTAAAACCCAACTCACTCACTCACTCACTCAAAAACAAATAATTTTTGTAAAATCAAACCTAGGCTTAAAAGGAAAATCGACAGATGATGGAAAAACAAAAATAGATTGTCATTTAATAAATATTTTTAACCTTGATAATGGAAGCCATCTACAGGCTGTACCTAAAGTCATTAATTCAGGTAGAAACAGCTGGTAGCACAGTTTTATAAAGTTCTTTTTATTTGCTACTGCCGTAAACAAAACTATATGCATAAAACAGCATGTGAAACATTTGAATAACATTAAAACAAGACCAAGTAATTGATCTTCAAATGCTTCCATTTTTAGCTCACCAGAGCACAAAGTGCTCAGGGTGAGCTTTTGTGATCGCCAGATGTCTGTCGTCCGTCGGCGTGCGTCGTCCGTCGTCGGTCGTCAACAATTTGAACCTTTAAAAATCTTCTCCTCTGAATCTACAGGGTTCTCAGCTTTCATCTTTGGTACATAGCATCACCTATAGGTCCTCTACAAAAGTTATATAAATTATGCCCCTGGGGTCAAAATTGGCCCCGCCCCAGGGGTTGGAAGTTTTCAATAGAAACATATAGTAAAACTTTGAAAATCTTCTCCTCTGAAACCAGAAGGTTCTCAGCTTTCATATTTGGCACATAGCATCATGTTCAGGTCCTCTACAAAAGTTATATAAATTATGGCCCTGGGTCAAAATTGGCCCCGCCCCAGGGGTGGGCAGTTTTCAATGGAAACAAATAGTGAAATCTTTGAAAATCTTCTCCTCTGAAACTGGAAGGCTCTCAGCTTTCATATTTGGCACAGAGCATCATGTTCAGGTCCTCTACAAAAGTTATATAAATTATGCCCCTGGGGTCAAAATTGGGCCCGCCCCAGGGGTGGGAAGTTTTCAATAGAAACAAATAGTGAAATCTTTGAAAATCTTCTCCTCTGAAACTGGAAGGCGCTCAGCTTTCATGTTTGGCACAGAGCATCATGTTCAGGTCCTCTACAAAAGTTATATTAATTTTGGCCCTGGGGTCAAAATTGGCCCCGCCCCAGGGGTGGGTACTTTTCAGAATAGAAACAATAGTGAAATCTTTGAAAATCTTCTCCTCTGAAACTCTCTCATCTTTCATATTTGGCACAGAGAATCATGTTCAGGTCCTCTACAAAAGTTATATAAATTATGGCCCTGGGGTTAAAATTGGCCCGCCCCAGGGTTGGGCAGTTTTCAATAGAAACAAATAGTGAAATCTTTGAAAATCTTCTCCTGAAACTGGAAGGCTCTCAGCTTTCATATTTGGCACAGAGCATCATGTTCAGGTCCTCTACAAAAGTTATATTAATTATGGCCCTGGGGTCAAAATTGGCCCCGCCCCAGTGGTGGGTAGTTTTCAGTAGAAACATATAGAGAAAACTTTGAAAATCTTCTCCTCTGAAACTGAAAGGTTCTCAGCTTTCATATTTGGCTCATAGCATCATGTTCAAGTCCTCTACAAAAGTTATATAAATTATGTCCCTGGGGTCAAAATTGGCCCGCCCCAGGGCCGGCTAGTTTTCTATAAAAACATATAGTGAAAACTTTGAAAATCTTCTCCTCTGATTGTCTGGTGAGCGCTTCAGGGCCATTCTGGCCCTCTTGTTTAGCTTACCAGAGCACAAAGTGCTTAGGGTGAGCTTTTGTGATCGCCTGATGTCCGTCGTCTGTCGGCATTAGTCGTGAGTCGTCAACAATTTGAACCTTTAAAAGTCTTCTCCTCTGAATCTACAGGGTTCTCAACTTTCATCTTTGGCACATAGCATCACCTATAGGTTCTCTACAAAAGTTATATAAATTATGTCTCTGGAGTCAAAATTGGCCCCACCACGGTCCCAGGGGTGTCCAGTTTTCTCTAGCTGACTGCTGTTTTTTGTACAAGTAGCAGAATGCTGGGCTCACTTAGGTTAGGCATGGGGGAAAACTTCAAAAATATTCTTGTCAAAATCTACATGTCACAGAGCTTAGATATTTGGTGTATAGATTTACTTATTATACCTTATTGACAGTGGTTAATATCATAGTTTTGAGGTTAAATTGGCCCTGCCCTGTTGGTTATACTTTGAAATTGACTTTTACACTATAAAGGTTTCTCTGAACTAGCACTCCATCTGTGTTACGCAATCACTTGAGAGGACAAGTTCCTGGTCAAAACTCTATGAAGTTGTCTGCTTCAGAAATAGTATCTGTTTGTTCACACTGTTTTTAACCCATTCCCTCATAGGCTATTTTCAGATCCTGTTTCTTGGAAAATTTCAGAATTGTGTAGATTTGAAACCATTGTGATAAATAGAGCATTTACTCCTATGGAGCAAATGCTCTATTTATCACAATGGTTTCATAAAGTGACTATTATACCTCTTTGAATAAATCTACTGATAAGGAGCATTAAAAAGAGAAAAGGAAAATTTCAGAATGTGTAAAAACCATTGTGATAAATAGAACATTTACTCCTATGGAGCAAATGCTCTATTTATCACAAAAGCTTTTTTCAGATCCTACCTCTTTGAATAACTCTACTGATAAGGAACATTAATTATAGAAAAGGAAAATCGCAGAATTGTGTAGATTTGAATCCATTGTGATAAATTGAACATTTACTCCTATGGAGCTTTTGCTCTATTTATCACAATGGTTAGCAAATGCCTTTATCACAAAGGCTTTTTTCAGATCCTACCTCTTTGAATAAATCTTCTGATAAGGAGCATTAATTAGAGGCAAGGAAAATTTCAGAATTGTGTAGATTTCAAACCATTGTGATAAATAGAGCATTTGCTCTATAGGAGTAAGTTAACTCATATACAAACCACATATAAAGTAACATACCGGTATGCGTCAGATCAGAATTCATACTGTGTGCTAATTTCGGTCAAGTCATGTTAAACAGTGATAGGGTTGTCATCTATTAAAATGTTGTCTGCTTATTCAAAGAGATAAATCTGGGTCTACTCTGTTTGCAAATGTGTGAAAACATGTTTATATGAGGGAAAGGGTTAATTAGAGTAAATGAAAATTTCAGAATTGTGTAGATTTGAAACCATGGTGATAAATAGTGCATTTACTCCTATGGAGCAAATGCTCTATTTATCACAAAGGCTTTTTTCAGATCTTACCTCTTTGAATCAATCTACTGATAAGGAGAATTAATTAGAGACAAGGAAAATTTCAGAATGGTGTAGATTTGAAACCATTGTGATAAATAGAGCATTTACTCCTATGGAGCAAATGCTCTATTTATCACAAAGGTTTCATAAAATGACTGTTACAGAGGCATAGAACAAAGGCTTTTTTCAGATCCTACCTTTTTTAATAAATCTTCTGTTAAGAAACATTAATTAGAGAAAAGGAAAATTTCAGAGTTGTGTAGATTTGAAACCATTGTAATAAATAGAGCATTTAATCCATAGGAGAAAATTTACTCATATACAAACTACATATAAAGTTACATACCGGTATGCGTCAGATCAGAATCCAAACTGTGTGCTAATTTCAGTCAAGTCATGCTAAGCAGTGATAGGGTTCTCATCTGTTAGAAATTTTGTCTCTTATTCAAAGAGGTAAAGTTGGGTCTACTTTGTTTGCAAATGCGTGAAAACACGTTTTTATAAGGGAAAGAGTTAATTAGAGAAAAGGAAAATTTCAGAATTGTGTAGATTTGAAACCATTGTGATAAATAGTGCATTTACTCCTATGGAGCAAATGCTCTATTTATCACAATGGTTTAATAAAGTGACTATTACAGAGGCGTAGAAAGGCGTTTTTATGGAGGAAAGAGTATTCTATTAGCCGGCAGAGCACAACCTGGTCAGACAGCTCCTATAGAAACCATCTGATACGGGTCTGTTCTGTTTGCAAATGCATCAAATCACATTTATATCAAGGAAAGGGTTTAAAGGTCCAAAAGTTTATTAAAGATCGACTGCTTCCTGGCCCTTTTCAACAGAATTAAGACCAACAGGTATGGCACAGAGTTTGGATCCACAAAGGGTCAAATAACACCCCACAAAACAGGTGTCCAGTTTTGTTTCGAAACATACATTTAGTTAAAACTTTAAAAATCTTTCCCTCTGGTGAGCGATTTCAGGGCCATCATGGCCCTCTTGTTTCAATTTCTCAAACATTTTCTGTAATACAGTTGTTACACAGTAATCGATTTTGATTATAATCGAAGCTTAGTCGGTTGGCATGACCCGATTATCGATTATGAAAATTCAGTTGATTCCCAACACTAATAAGAGGATACCTATAGTAAATGATGTGATATTAGAGAGATGTACAACTGTCACGTAGACATTATGTACAACTGTCATGTGCATGAAGTATTTTACTTGTAGGAACCGATTTATCATAACAGGATATATTGATTATTCATAACTGGAGTGATACTAAAACTGTGATGTGTTCGAAAGATCATATTCTTAGCAAGGTTCTACCTCTTATTATATTACAGATTGCCAGGTTTTCAAAACTGGGGTCCTCCATTGCCAAGTGGATTTGGTCTTCGATTAACAAAAGCTTAGCCCCCCCCTATGCCGAATTGTTCTTTAGTATGAAATATTAGACTAGTCAATAGTATACAGAGGATAGCCACTTTTCCAGTGTAATGTGTGTGAAAAGAGTTATACCTGAGGCAAACCGGTTTACTCACACATACAAGGATACATACAGAAAATACAAACATAAAACTGTTATCAGTCCAGTTTACTCAGGCATAAGAGGATACATACTGGAGAGAGACCGTACAGCTGTGATGTGAGTAAATGGTCATTTTCTCAGTGAGCATACTTATTATGTCACATTATGATATATACATGTGATATATATGTAAAAAGTCATTTACTCAACAAACTTATTTACTGAGGCATAAGAGGATACATAATATAATGGAGAGAGATCATACAAGTGTGATATTTGCCAGAAGTGTTTTACTCAGCGAGGACATTTAGTAAGACATGTGATGATACATACTGGAAAGAGACCTCATAAATGTGATGTGTGTGAAAAGTCTTATACTAGGCAAGCTGATTTACTTAAGCATACAAGGATACATACAGGGGAGAGACCTTACAACAGTTACTGAGATATATGTGAAAAGTCAATTATGCTGCAATCCAGTTTACTCAAACATACGCTGATACATACAGGAGAGAGACCTTACAACTGTGAAGTATGTGAAAAGACTTTTACCCAGAAAGCACATTTAGTAAGACACATGAAGATACATTCTGGAAAGAGACCTCATAAGTGTGATATGTGTGAAAAGTCTTTTACTAGGAAAGATTATTTACTCACTCATACAAAAATACATACTGGAGAGAGACTTTACAAATGTGAAATATGTGACAAATCATTTATTCTGCAAGTATATTTACACAGACATACAAGGATACATACACAAGAGAGACTGTTCAAGTGTGACGTGTGTGAAAAGTCTTTTACTCAGCAAGTGTATTTAGTAAGACACATGAAGACGCATACTGGAGAGAGACCTCATCAATGTGATGTGTGTGAAAAGTCTTTTAATTGGAAATCTGATTTACTCACTCATACAACAATACACACTGGAGAGAGACGTTACAAATGTGATGTGTGTGCAAAGTCTTTTGTTCGGCAAACTGATTTACTTAATCATACAAGGATACATACAGGAGAGAGACCTTACAACTGTGGTGTATGTGAAAAGTCTTTTATCCTGCAATCCAATTTACGTAGACATACCAGGATACATACAGGAGAGAAACCTTACAAATGTGATGTGTGTGAAAACTCTTTTACCCAGAGAGCACATTTATTAAGACACATGATGATACATACTGGAAAGAGACCTCATAAGTGTGATATCTGTGAAAAGTCTTTTGCTCGGCAAGATGATTTACTCAAACATAAAACAATACATACTGGAGAGAGCATTTACAAATGTGATGTATGTGAAAAGTCTTTTTCTCGGAAAGGTTATTTACTCAATCATACAAGGATACATACAGGAGAGAGACGTTACAAATGTGATGTGTGTGAAAAGTCTTTTATTTGTCAAGCTGATTTACTTAATCATACAAGGATACATACAGGAGAGAGACCTTACAACTGTGGTGTGTGTGAAAAGTCGTTTAAGCAGAGAGTATATTTAATAAGGCACATGATGCTACATACCGGTGAGGGATCTTATAAGTGTGATGTGTGTGAAAAGTCTTTTACTTGTCACACTTATCTACTCAGGCATAAGAGAATACATACTACAGAGATACAATACAAATGTGACGTGTGTGAAAAGTCATTTATGCTGCTATCAAGTTTACTCGGACATAAGAGAATACATACTGGAGAGAGACCTTACAACTGTGATGTGTGTGAAATGTCTTTCACTCGGAGAGGACATTTAGTAAGACACATGATGGTACATACTGGAGAGAGACCTCATAAGTGTGGTATTTGTGAAAAGTCTTTTACTCGGCAAGCGGATTTACTCAATCATACAACAATACATACTGGAGAGAGATGTTACAAGTGCGATGTTTGTGAAAAGTCATTTAATCGGCAATCTTATTTATTCAGGCATAGAATAATACATACTGGAGAGAGACCTTACAACTGTGGTGTGTGTGAAAAGTCATTTACTCGTCAAGGACATTTAGTAAGGCACATGATGGTACATACTGGAGAAAAACCTTACAAGTGTGATATGTGTGGAAAATCATTTACTCGGCATGAATATCTACTCAACCATAAAATAATACATACTGGAGAGAGACCTTTCAAATTTGAATTGTAGGAAAGGTCCTTTACTCGACAAACTGATTTACTCAGACATTCGAGGACAAGTACAGGTGATTTGATGTGTATGAAAAGTAACCTCAGTTAAACATTGTCTGGAGCATATCTTTTGTATCACTTGATGTAGTAATTCCAAATTTGGTGTGTGAATACATCTTGGGATAGCAGAGTGTCCTGTATCATTTTTAGGTCACTGTGACCTCTGGCCTGGATCTCTGCTATAACTTCAATTTCCGCTAATTTTTAAATGGTAGATAACATCAGCTGTAGTAATTATAAAACCGCAACAAATCTATAGCTTTACCGAACTTTGCTTATGTAAAATATGGTGGGTGGGGTAAAATTGAAAGGTCTAAAAAGTTATTACATTACTCATTTTAGTGATATTTTTATGAAATATGTTGTCATTTGGAGATTGTTGAAGATCTACATTGTTTATAAATATATAAGAATAAAAAGGAAGAGCTTATAAGTTAACATAATAAACCGTTATAAAACATCTAGAGTTTAGCACGAAACCAGATTTCTATCATTACTTTTTACCTTCTAATTAATATTCATAAGTATATAAATAAATTTATTAGCATGCACATATCTTAGAATGTGTCTCTGCTATAACTTCAAATTACATTCCTACTAATTTCCAAACTATAAACAACCTCAGCTGTAGTAAATCAGTTAAAATCGCAAATTTATAGTTTTACCGAGCTTCGCTAATGTAAAATGTAGTGGGTGGAGTAAAAGTATAATATCTCAAAACCCTCAAGGGTGCCAGGGTGGTACCTGGCTTTTATTCAATCAGGACCCTTTCCTCTACTTATATCCACAATTAAAACTATACACTGCAATCGAAGCTTCTGGCCAAAAATCCAGTTTCGCTGCAGGACTATTTCTCTCATTTTTTTGCAAAATTATGGTCAATGTTACAAACAGTTGGGATCCTGATGAGACGCCGCAATATGCGGTGTCTCATCTGGATCCAAACTGTTTGCATAGGTATGCACAGTTTCGCCGCTAGCGTGCAAAGAGTTAAAACATAAGAAGGATACAGATGTAGATTAATATGCATTTGCAAACAGAGTAGGAGCCCTCTGATCAGGGTCTGCTCTGTTTGCTTTTGAGATAATATAGATATTCTACCGTTTCTACAATCGTCAATATTCTTGTGTTTATGTGCCGTAAAAATCAGCATTAATATTCATGATGTCATTATTTTTAGCTCGTCTGTTTCGAAGATATATTGCGATCACTAGGTCATAGGCGTAGTCGTAGGCTTTTTCGTAGTTGTAGGCGTCGGCGTGCAAAAACTTTAATGTAGCTCATTACTCGAAAAGTATAATAGGCAATGACATGTCTCATTTAGGAGAAGGCCCATACATAAGAACTATAACTTGATTTGAAATAATTTTCGTTATTGCCCTTTAATTGTTTTCAAACATTTTTAATTTTGGACTAGCACCAAATCAGACGAGCGTTACATGTGGAGTAACTGTGTCTCAATCTAATAGCAATTTAGTTATAAATACAGTGAACCCTCGTTACAACGGATGTGTTTGTTTCCAGAAATGTTGCTGGTATAACGAGGTTTAGATATGAAAGGAACAATTTGGCCAGTTTTAAAAAAGAACAGGTGAACGCTTAGTGCAGAACACAAGAAGTGCAAAAAGCTCCCAGAGGGAGCTTTTTGCACTTCGTGTATTCTGCATTAAGTGATCTCCTGTTTTATTGGCATTGCACCTATTTATTCAGTCGTTGTTTCAAAGACTTAACGGTAATTTTGTTTCAATGCATACTGCCGGTATAAGGTCTCAAATAGCGGGCTAAGGATTACATTTATGATGTATAAAACAGCAGTTTAGCCAGTATGTGCATGCTCATGAGTCATCAAAATCATTATTATTTCTATTATCATCATCATCATCATCATTATTATCACTAACAACAGAACTCAAGTTCTGCATGGTGGATCCTTCTCAAATTTAACCAGTAGCATGTCCAGTCCCGGTACGTATATTCAAGGTCAAGGTCGCACACTTTGACTTAGAATTTGCGTTTAGCAAAAATTTTAACCCGTCTTTCAATCTGTAACATCTCTTAGCTCAAATTCTGCTAGGTGGGTCCTTCTCAAATTTCACCACAATGTTTATCTGGACATGCTACAGTAGCATGGGTGTTTCCCGGTACATATATCCAAGGTCAAGGTCGGGCAATTGGGCTTAGGATTTGTGTAAGTCCACTTATTTACATAATTCTTTGAGATTTAGCTTTGAAACTTGGAGCACTTGTTCGCCATCACAACCTTCACCTGTAGACAAGAGTACATAACCCTGTCCAACATTTTTACATAATTATGCCCCTTTTTAACTTAGAATGTTTGGTTATGGTTTTTATTTAAGTCCATTTATTTTCATATCCCTTTTAGAAAAAGCTTTGAAACTTGGAGCACTTGTTCACCATCAGAAGCTACATCTGTAGGCAAGAGTAAATAAAACAAGCATTTAGAATCATGGTCTTTTTAATTTAGAATTGTTGCTTAAGCAGGGTGAGCTTTCGAGAGACTTGATTGCCCGGCGTCCGTCATGTTGTGCCTCATCCGTCGTCAACAATTTTGCTTGTTAGCTCGTCTATTCAAAGAATAGGGGGGCTTATGGAATCACGTCGGCGTTGGCTTTTTAGCTCACCAGAGCACTTTTGTGCTCAGGGTGAGCTTTTGTGATCGCCTGATGTCTGTCGTCGGGCGTCAACAATTTGAACCTTTAAAAATCTTCTCCTCTGAATCTACAGGGTTCTCAGCTTTCATTTTTGGTACATAGCATCATCTGTAGGTCCCCTACAAAAGTTATATAAATTATGCCCCTAGAGTCAAAATTGTCCCCGCCCCAGGGGTGCTTTGTTTTCTATTGAAATATATAGTAAAACTTTGAAAATCATCTTCTCTGAAACTGGAAGGTTCTCAGCTTTCATATTTGGCACATAACATCATGTTCAGGTCCTCTGCAAAAGTTATATAAATTATGCCCCTGGGGTCAAAATTGGCTACACCTCAGGGTGGCCAGTTTTCTAGCAAACTTGAAGCTGACTGCACTTTTAAGCATCTTATCTTTACTCATAAAGGCCATCAGGTCAAGCAGTAGAGGGGAGACTGACTAAACAGTGTTTATGCAAGTTTTACCCTTAGTCTGATCAGTAGAGTAGAAATTGTGTTTAGCCAAATAAATAACAAACACTCATTTTAGATTGAGAAAACTAAGTGGATAATTCTCAAAATGCTCTTTGCATATCTATGTCCTGCATTAATCTCTCAGATATCAATGTAGAGTCTTATCAGTATATCTTGTGAAGTTCAGCTGAATACAAGTCAAGTGTTCTAAGCTGTAGCATTCTTTATCAGTATTATAGTTGTCTGCTTCAGAATTGTTATCTGCTTGTCTAAGATTGTTCACATTGTTTTTTATATGCCCACCTAATAAAGGTAGTCGTATATTGCCATGGCCCTGTCCGTCCGTCCGTCCGTTCGTTCGTTCGTTTGTTTGTTCGTTCGTTCGTCCGTCAACATTTTGTTTGTTCGCTGTTTTCTGGGAAAACTATGAAACTTCACACAAATGTTAAATGCAACAAGATCTGAAGCTGAGTTGATTCTGAGGTTCATTGGATTTTTCATTTCAGAGTTATTGCCCTTTTCCTTAAAAATATGCAAATAGTTTGTCCGCTGTTTTCTGGGATAACTATTTGAGAGATATTAATGAAACTTCACACAAATGTTAATGCATCAAGATCTGAAGCTGTGTCGATTCTGAGGTTCATTTAATTTGTTGTTTCGGAGTTATGGCCCTTTTACTTAAAAAATAATGCAAATTTTTATACATGCAAATAGTTTGTCCGCTGTTTTCTGGGAAAACTATTTGACAGATATTAATGAAACTTTACACAAATGTTTAATGCATCAAGATCTGAAGCTGAGTTGATTCTGAGGATCATTTGATTTGTCGTTTAAGAGTTATGGCCCTTGTCTTTAAAAAATATGCAAATAGTTTGTTCACTGTTTTCTGGGAAAACTATTTGAGAGATATTAATGAAACTTCACACAAATGTTTAATACATCAAGATCTGAAGCTGAGTCGATTCTGAGGTTCATTTGATTTGTCTTTTCGGAGTTATGGCCCTTTTACTTAAAAAATAATGCAAATACATGCAAATAGTTTGTCCGCTGTTTTCTGGGAAAACTATTTGAGAGATATTAATGAAACTTCACACAAATGTTTAATGCATCAAGATCTGAAGCTGAGTGTATTCTGAGGTTCATCTGATTTTTCATTTCAGAGTTATGGCCCTTGTCCTTAAAAAATAATGCAAATAGTTTGTCCGCTGTTTTCTGGGAAAACTATTTGAGAGATATTAATGAAACTTCACAAAAATGTTTAATGCATCAAGATCTGATGCCGAGTCGATTTTGAGGTTTATTTGATTTTTCGTTTGGGAGTTATTGCCCTTTTACTTAAAAAAATGCAAATATAAGCAAATAGTTTGTCCGCTGTTTTCTGGCAAAACTGTTTGACAGATATTAATGAAACTTCATACACATGTTTAATGCATCAAGACCTGAAGCTAAGTCTTTTTCATTTGAAATGATATTTACTTCAGTTTTTTATATGGTTAAACCTTAATGTGAATTTTTACATATATTGCGGGGGTTTTGATATGTTATTTTATTCTAAAGTTATGGTCCTTGTTCGTTGCTTTATTAGTCGGTCAACTGTTAGTTTGTCTGTTGTTTTCTGGGAAAACTATTAAAATGATATAAATGAAAGTAAACACAAATGTGTTAAGCAACACAATTTGAAGCTGAGTTTATTTTGAGGTTCATTCAGTTTGTCTTTACAGAGTTATGGCCGTTGCACTTTACAAAAATCTGCAAAAATGAGGATTAGCTGTAACTGTTTTATTTAATAAGATATTCACTTCATTTTTAGCTCACCTGAGCCAAAGGCTCAAGGTGAGCTATTGTGACCGCCTGTCGTCCGTCGTCCGTCTGTCCGTCTGTCCGTCTGTCCGTCCGTCTGTCCGTTCACTTTTATTTCAAATGACTTCTTCTCCTAAACCACTGGGAGGATTTCAACCAAATTTCACAGAAATGTACCTTAGGGTGTCCTCTATCAGTTTTGTTAAAATCATGACCCCCGGGCAAAAAATGGCCCCGCCCCACTACTTTTACAGGTTTTTTTTTTAAATCTTTAAAAATCTTCTTCTCTGAAACCACAATTTCTAGAGCTTTGATATTTGGTATATAGCATCATCTAATGGTCCTTTACCAAGTTTGTTAAAATGATGACCCCCGGGCCAAAAATGGCCCTGCCCTTGGGCTTGTAGTTTTTACATAGACTTATATAGGGAAACCTTTAAAAATCTTTTTGTCTGAAACCACATAATCTAGAGCTAAGATATTTGGTATGAAGCATCACCTAATATACCACTATCAGGTGTGTTCAAATAATGACCCCTGGGCCAAAAATGGTCTCACCCTGGGGTTTTATGCTACTTAACATCTGAATCTGTAACACTTAAAAGGTAATTTCCTCACAGTTATTTCCCTTGTCCCATCAGCATAGCCATAAGGGACAAAGGGAGATAACTGCATTGGAGTTTTAGTGTCATTCTATTTATATCTATTTATGATAAAATGTTGAAGGTGAATCAGTGTAGCTGTTTTAGAAGGCATAGAAACAGATCTGTCAAATTCCATTAGCAAATAACAGACACTGATCCTACAGGAGCCACCTTATCTGGGTCTACTCTGTTTGCAGATGCATGAAAACAAGTTTATATGAGGGAAATTAAGGGTTAAATGAACAACTCCAGATCCTTCAGTTCAAAGGTTACAGCGCTCGGCAGTAAAATCTCTCCAGGTCAATGCATGACTCTTAACTCTTTGCATGCTAGTGGTGAAACTGTGATTACCTATGCAAACAGTTTGGATCCAGATGAGAGGCCGCATACTGCAGCGTCTCATCAGGATCCAAACTGTTTGTCATCTTAACCATATTTTTGCAATAAAAAGAAAGTAAGTTTAATTTAAGAATTGAAGCAGATGACAATAACTTTTTGTTGCAGACGAAACATTAAAGGCATTTTGACCTATTAGCCCCAGTGTGTAGTGTTAGTGATAGCTAGATGTTACATGGTGTCTTCCAATGTCTCTCAAATTAGATGTGAGAGATATTGGAAAGTAACAATTCAGCCAATCAAGGAAAATGATCACCATCTAGACTTTTGATCTGGGTCCAAACCCAACTGATGTAAGTCATGGTAATGTTTAAGAAAACTGTGAAAACATGATTATGCAATGGCCCAACTGATATAAGTCATGGTAATTCTTAAGAAAACATGATAATGCATTTGCCCCCCTAACAATGATAGGTGTTAAAATTACTACTGCTGCCCAAAAAAGCATCTTAAATATAACATTTTTATATAAAATTTGATGACAACACATTAAAAAGTCCTAAAATGTCTGAATTTTGTATGATATTAATGAAATAACTGAGTAAATATAACTTAATTATAACAATACGACGTAACTCTTCTCAATTTCAATTGTTAAAAATACTAATGACCCGTTTAATTGAATTATCATGAGATATTCACACCTAGATCTAGAATTATTTCTAAACACCTATTAACCCTTAACCTATTTGCTTTGACAAAAATTGATCTGGGACTACTCTTGTTTGCTAATGCTTAAAAAATTGTTATTGCCATAAATAGAAGTTTTAGCTTTGAAAAAAACTGTAAAATCAAATCTATATCTTGTCAAATGTAAACAGCAGACCCTGATCAGACAGCTTCTATAGCAGCCTTCTGATCTAGTCTACTCTTATTTTTAATGTGTAAAACACATTATTTTTCTGAAGAGAAGTTTTTGCTTTGACAAAAACTGTAGAATCCGATCTATATTGTGTCAAAAGAAACAGAGAAGACCCAGATCAGACAGCTTCCGTAGGAGTCGTCTGATCTGAGTCTACTCTGTTTGCTAATGCATGAAAACAGCTTTATATGAGGGAAAGGGTTAAACGATTTTTAAAGATATTCTTATTGGTCATTTCACACAAAAACTGGCATTATGTACTGCCTAGCACTTTATTTGCCTATATACCTGGGTCAAGGTATAATTGCATTAATTGCATAGCTTTATTGAAGTCATTTGAATTTCTCAAAGACCAGTTTTAGGCATTTTGAGCTAAGGCAAAAATGGCACAAGTTGTAAACAGTTTAGATCTTGGTCAACCATTCACTTGGTATTAGTTCTGAATCCAGTTCAAGTTTATTCAGCAGTGAAAGGGTGAAAGCAGTGCACTAAGCTTATTTCATCTGCTAGATTGTTTTCCACTGAAAAATTAACATGTCAATATACATGTATTACTGTAACTCAGGTGAGCGATATAGGGCCAATGGCCCTCTTGTTTAAAAGAATAGTATCACCTTAATATGGAAATCAAGATCTGAAGCACAGATTAGAAAATGTCAGCACTTATAAGGCATGTTGAATCAGAGAAAGTTTGCAAGTGGGCGTATTATGTACCGTATGCGGTACTCTTGTTAATAGATGTCAATCTTACAATTATCTCTCTTGTATAAAACAATTATGAAGTATAATATTGGATTCTGATCTGACACATATGTAACTTGAAGTTACATATGCAAACTGTTCAGAATCCAAACTGTGCTAGGTCTCCCTTTGTACTTTTGATAACAACTGGATCCCCCCCCCCCCCCCCCCCCCCCCCTTCTGGGTAGACAACTGATATTTTTAGATCTGGCCTATTGCACAAACAGTTAACCCTTTACTCCATAATTATGCATTTCTACACCATTGCAAACAGAGTAGACCCAGATTAGATGGCTCATTTAGTAGCCATATGATCAGTCTGCTCTGTTTAATTATGATATTATATAGTGCAAATTGCATTAAATTATTTCCATTTTGTGTACAATATACAAAGTACTTATAATATGTTAACTTAAACCTTTCCCTCATTTAAATGCCTTTTCATGCATTTGCAAGCAGAGCAGACCCAGATCAGGCGGCTCCTTTAGCAGCTGTCTGATTAGGGCCTACTCTGTTTGTTAATGGAATTTGAAATATGTTTTTCATTACTTTCTAAAATGGCTACACTTTCTATTTTTAGCTCACCTGAGCCAAAGGCTCAGGATGAGCTATTGTGACCGCTATTTGTCCGTCTTCCGGCGTCCGGTGTCCGTCGTCCGGCGTCCGTCCGTCGTCCGTCCACATTTTCAAACGACATCTCCTCTGAAACTGCTGACCCGATTTTAACCAAATTTTGTCAGAAGCATCAGTGGCTAGGGGGAACGAAACGTTCACATTATGACCCCCGGGCAAAAAATGGCCCCGCCCAAGGGCTTATCAGTTTTTCATAGGAAAATCTTTAAAAATCTTCTTCTCTGAAACTGTAAGGCCTAGACCTTTGATATTTGGCATGTAGCATGATCTAATGGTCCTCTACAAAGATTGTTCAAATTATTACCCCAGGCCAAAAATGGTCCCGCCCAAGGGCTTATCAGTTTTTCATAGGAAAATCTTTAACATTCTTCTTCTCTGAAACTGTAAGGCCTAGACCTTTGATATTTGGAATGTAGCATGATCTAATGATCCTCTACAAAGATTGTTCAAATTATTACCCACGGGCCAAAAATGGCCACGCCCAAGGGCTTATCAGTTTTTCATAGGAAAATCTTTAAAAATCTTCTTCTCTGAAACTGTTATTATATGTTTACATATACATTTTGCTTTAATTTCTATTCACTTGGGGTCCTCTACAAAAGCTATATAAATTATGCCCTTGGGGTCAAAATTGGCAAACCTCAGGGCCGGCTAGTTTTCTATAGAAACATAATAGTGAAAACTTTGAAAATCTTCTCCTCCGATTGTCTGGTGAGCGATGTCAGGGCTATTCTGGCCCTCTTGTTTGGGTAAGTGTTTGGGTAAGTGTTGAAATGCACTAATACTACATGAAATATTTGCCCTAGGAAGCTGATACTTGAAGGTTCTAGGTGTGTTGAACATTGATATAGTATAGTTGAAATTTAAAATAAAGTTGAATTTTAGTCAAAATTTCACCTGTTTTGGACTGCGCTTTTTGGGCTGAAATAGGAAGGTTAAAGTTTTGGGGTAAGTGTTGAAATGCACTAATACTACATGAAACATTTGCCCTAGGAAGCTGATACTTGAAATGGAGGTTCTAGGTGTGTTGTACATTGATGTAGTGTAGTTAAAATTTAAAATAAAACTGAATTTTAGTCAAAATTTCACCTGTTTTGGACTGCGCTTTTTGGGCTGAAATAGGAAGGTTAAAGTTTTTGGGTAAGTGTTGAAATGCACTAATACTACATGAAACATTTGCCCTAGGAAGCTGATACTTGAAATGGAGGTTCTAGGTGTGTTGTACATTGATGTAGTGTAGTTAAAATTTAAAATAAAACTGAATTTTAGTCAAAATTTTACCTGTTTTTGACTTAGCTTTTTGGGCTGAAATCTCAAGGTTAAAGTTTTTAGGTAAGTGTTGAAATATACTAATACTTCATGAAATATTTGCCCTAGGAAGCTGATACTTGAAATGGAGGTTCTAGGTGTGTTGAATTTTAGTCAAAATTTCACCTGTTTTGGACTTAAGCTTTTTGGGCTGAAATAGGAAGGTTAAAGTTTTGAGGTTAAGTGTTGAAATGCACTAATACTACATGAAATATTTGCCCTAAGAAGCTGATACTTGGAATGGAGGTTTCTTGTGTATTGAACATTGATGTGGTATAGTTAAAATTTAAAATAAAATTGAATTTTAGTCCAAATTTTACCTGTTTTGGACTGAAATCTCAAGGTTAAAGTTTTGAGGTAAGTGTTAAGATGCACTAATACGACATGAAATACTTGCCATAGGTAGCTGGTATTTGGAATAGAGTTTGCCAGTAGGTTTAACATTAATGTAGTTCAGTTAAAATAGAAAATATTTCAGACTTCATCTTTGTAGACAAGGTCTACAATAGGCGAGCTTTGTTGTCCTGCGACAGTCTAGTGAACATTCTAGTGGTCACAATTTTAGTCCAATCTTCATGAAACTTGGTCAGAATGATTGTCTTGATAAAATCTCGGACCAGTTCGAAAGTGGGTTATGCTGGGTCAAAAACTAGGTCAAATAGTACAAAAACCTTGTGAGCACTCTAGAGGTCACATTTTAGCACAATCTTCATGAAACTTAGAATGATTGTTTTAATAAAATATCGGACAAGTTTGAAACTGGTTCATGTTCGGTCAAAAACTAGGTCACTAGGTCAAACATAAACACATTGTGAACACTCTAGTGGTCACATTTTTTGTCCAATCTTCATGAAACTTAGAATGATTGTCATAATAAAATCGGGACGAGTTCGAAAGTGGGTCATGTGGGGTCAAAATCTAGGTCAAATAGTAGAAAAACCTTGTTAGCACTCTAGAGGTCATATTTGTAGCTGAATCTTTATGAAACCTTATCAAAATGATTGTTTTGATAAATCTGACAAGGCTGAACATAGGTCACAAGGTCAAACAGTAGAAAAACCTTGTGAACACTCTAGTGGTCACCTTTTTTGTCCAATCTATATGAAACTTAGAATGATTGTTTTGATCAAATCTCAGGTGAGTTTGACAGTGGGTCATGTGGGGTCAAGAACTACGTCACTAGGTCATATCTTAGAAAAATCTTGTTTACACTACAGCGACCACATTTTTAGCGCAATCTCCCTCAAAGTTGCTCAGAATGTATGTCTTGGTGTATATCAAGGTTAAGTTTGATCATGGGTGGTGTTGGGTCAGACAGTAGGTCACTTGGTCAAATCTTAGAAAAATCACTCTAGGTCATTGGTCAGAATGATTGTCTTAATAAAATCACTGTTCTAAATCTTTGAAATATTGTTCTCCAGAACCACTACTCATGATCCACATTTTTCAGATATTGTCCCTTAGGTCAATATTGGCCCCATCCTGGGGCTATCTAAATATAATTTTAATTCTATGGTAATCAGGTGAGCTTTTGAGGACCATCTTGGCCCTGTTGTTTGTTTAAAGTTCACCTATTTACATAACCCTTTGAGATAAAGCCTTGAAACATAAAACACTTTGACTACCATCACATGCTTCACCTGTTTGAGAAAAGCAATGAGGACGTATTATGGAATGGTATGTCTGACCGCCTGTCTGTAACATCTCTAACTCACATTCTGCTAGGTGGACTCTATTCAAATTACACCACAATGTTTATCTAGACATGCTACAGTAGCATGGATGTGTCCTGGTATGTATATCCAAAGTCAATGTCACACAATTGACTTCGAATTTGCGTTTAGCATTTGTTTAGCAAATATGTTAGCCACAGTTTATGTTGAACAAGACACTGACGGGCGTATATTGTACCCAATGGCACTTTTGTTAAAATGGCTACAAGTAACAATATTTCACTTTCAATATTTCATTATTTGGCCCCCACCGGTTACCAGTTGGGGACAATAGGTTTTCTCAATTCCGTCCGTCTGCCCGTCCATTTTGTCACGCTTCGTGTCCGGGCGTGTCGTGTCTCCCTCAAGGGTAGGATAAACTCATTATAACTTCACACTTGGAACACTCATGATGAGAGGAAGTGGCATGCACAATAGCTATAACTCTTGCATCAAAAGTTTTTCAGTTGTTCCCCCTTTTCGTATTTTTGTCCTGACAATTACTCTTTATCTACTGGTTCAATTGATTTGAAACTTCACAAAATTCATAAAAAATGATATATAGTACTACAACATACTGCATGTCTGGTTGTCAACCCGTTTACAGTTGGTAATCACGCTGGCCTCTTTGCATGTACGCCGACAAGAAATGTTTAGTACTCTACGAAAGCGACCTCTTCAATCCGGAATGAAAGGTCTTAGGAGGAAGTTGGATATCTACTATTTCGTTTGTCGTAACCTTTATTAATTTTCTACAGTTGCATTGAGTACACTAGCGATATGTGGATACAGTTTATTTCACTTAAGTGTTTTTGTTTTACATTCCCTTTACCACTGTATTTTTCATCCTGGTACTGTCGGAGAGGGGCGCCCAAAAACCGGTTCAGGGTTCCCACATGCCTTGAAAAGTCGTTGAATTTGGTTTCGACCTTGAAAAGTACTTGAATTAGGTGTTACCTTGAAAAAATGCCAAAATGGTACTTGGATTTAATTGAAAGTCCTTGAATTTTGGAAAACAGTCTTAAATATCACTAAATGTATATGTAAGTTGTCAAAATGAGTTTAATAACACATTACATGATGTATCTGTGTAAAAAAATGAAACGGAAACCTTCAATTTCTAGCGTATCAAAAGTATATACATGTAAACGTACAGGGTGAATGCTGAGGGTACGTATTGTGTTCGAGCTCAATCGAGGAATTTTGTGTATGGCGTCACCATAAATTGTGTAAAAAATGGCAGCGTCCATCGTAAGCGTTCGTTAGGGGAAGCGATGGAAAGTTTTGAAAAAAGTGTTCAGTAGCAAACTACTTTATTAAGAAACTAGTGTATAATTTTTTTTGTTTATTCAACACAAAGAGTCGTACAATTTTAACTGTAAAAATGTTCAGAAAAAATGCCTTAAATTCCTTGAAAAGTCCTTGAATTTTGGTATGAGAATTTTGTATGAGCCGTGCGGTTTAACCTTAGTGGCTTTTGATCGTTCCAAGGCGGTACTTCCATCTTTCCCCTATTGTTTGTTTGTATTTGTGCTTCTCTTTATGTACATGTATTTGCTAGTTATGTACATTTGCTGTGTTTTCTTGTGTTGCTGTTCGGGCGGCTGTTTGTTATGTATGTGATGTTTCCTGCATGACCCATATTTGTACTTTCACATATGTAACAAGCATGATGAGAGGATGTGTCATGCACAACGGCCATAACAAAAGCATCTATATGTTTGGAGTTATTCCCCTTTTTCATTTTTTTCTTATTATTTTTACAAATACCATTCAGATTTGTCATGTATATACAATGGTCAACTGCACCATGGGTGGCTGGGTCAGAGGAGGGTTTTGTTTAATGCGGTGGGGGACTCGTGTATTGCATAGCAATACAACATTTAGAGAATATTGTTACCGTTTTGTCCATGAATATTCAGTAGGTATTGAATTTTGGAATAAACAGAACAGGGAAAGGTTAAGGATGATAATTGTTGATAAGATTGATGCAAACCTGTATACAAAACTGTCACTTTCTTAGTGCCAGTAGTTTGAGTGACTTAAGTCAGTTAACAATTATAGTGATTTGGAAGACACATCCGTATGGCAACATGCATCACTAAGGCTATGTTTGTTAAATATTCTTGTTCATAGTGACTTTGAGATCAAGGACATGCTTCGTTTAAAACATCTTTATGAGTATATTGCAACTATGGATTATTTAACCCATTGCATCAACTTTGTTTTTAATCTTTCAGACCTTGTAGTTTTACGATACTGTGGCCTTACGCCTTAACCAATTCCCGCATAGGCTATTATTAGATCTAATCTCTTTGATTAAATCTACAAACAAGGAGCATTTACTATAGAAAAGGAAAATTTAGTACTGTAGCTTTGAAATCATCGTGATTTGTATCATAACGGTTTCAATACATTTATTTTACAGAGAGGTGTAGAATGGTGTATTTATGGAGGAAAGGCACACTTGAAATACTTGCTTGCATCAGTCTTTGTCAGTACATTCATTCTACGTTAAACTACCTATTTTGTATCCAGTATGTCTTTCGTATTGTGCCGATTATTTTTTTCAATCTAGTTACATGTTTTTTTTATTTCTCTCATGATGACATTGGACATATATTTGCATGTTCCGTTTATATAATTTACCTTTCGAGACTTAACGTTTTAGCATATGTTGACATAATCACTTTTACTACAAAACTTTTTGTCCAGGGTATATATGTGTATAGTGTTACGTACAGAAATAAAATTACAAATTGCGTTTAACAGCGTTTTTATTAGTTTTTTAACCCACGTTATAAGCTAACAATATTATAAAACAGTTCTTTTAAATGACAGCTATCTACAAATGTAATGGTGTATGTCTAAAATTTGTCTTCATGTGGCTAGTCAGATACGTTAAATATATCTCGTGCATATTAAAAGTAAGCAAAACAATTAAAAACTAAAACATGCACATACCCACTGATAAGTTATTAGTTGTAATGTTATTATATGAGAAACATATTGTCACAAAATGCAAGAGATTACTTGATATAGGTGACTTAAGATTAAAAAACGTAGAAATATATCTAGAAACGTCAGATACGTTGAACAGTCTAATGTAAATAATCCTTTATCTACTCTTTTATTCAGTCATTGTACAAAAGAAAAACAATGCGGGATATATTTGCCTTTAAATTAGTATTTACATCCACTATATTTTAAAAATGCCTCCATCCCTGATGTTTAATAATACAGTATATGATAATTAAATACGTTAAGCTCAGATACGTTAATTCAAATTAAATGGGTAGCAAAATGTACCTTCCCTGGTGCCCTATATGCAAAAACTAGGTCATATTATGACCTATTAGAAATAGTCATTCATAACCTATGTCATGGTTTAAGTACAAGCACTCTAATGGCCTATTTACGCTCTGAGATGGCTTCCTTTTGGAAAAGATTCGATTAAGACTGCGTAAATCAGGCGAGTATGCATTTTTTACTTTCGAATTCAGATAAGTCAAATGAAAATCCTTAACTCAACAATTAATATTTTGCAGTAAAATGTTTGCAACTTAAATTAATCAAACGTAGCAAACTTTACATACATAAATAACGTATATAACGTGCCTGATGCTGTGATTTAACGTATTTGATACCAACACATTGAAATAAAACTTCAGAAGTGGAAAAGTAGTAAAGTCAAGCAGGCAAAGCCACATGCAAGACGCAACCACCACCAAAACACCGATAGACAGCATGACACACACATACACACAACCACACACCCAAACGCACGCACACACACACGAAATGAACACAGAAAACACCAAAAGAGACAAGAACCAGGGACAAACGTTCCACAACATGAACAAACCACAAGCACAAAGACGCAAGGCAAACAAAAGGAAGGGTGACAAAGAGAGTACCGCCTTGGCACGGTCAGCAGCAAAAACACCACTGGGGGTTTAAACCGGTTTACGGACGTCAGTAATAATATCTCTTTATTTTCAAATGGTTCCCATATATTGTTAATCGTTTTATTAACAGTACTTTATTGATAAATAGAAGTGCAGCCATACCTATTTATTTGCAACTAAACGTATCTGACGGCATTTTTTTTCTTTCCGGAAAATGGCAAAACAGCTGCTTAATATCAAAAATCGTAAATGCACATTTACCAGAGGTTTCAAGCAGACCATCAGGACATGGAATTGAACACATGAACTTCATATCTGTGTCTGATGTGCTAATCCAAACGACAACCCCGATGTCCCTGCCTACTATGTTTTAGAAGTTGACACTGCAGATGCCGATGGTAACATCTCATTTATAAAAAATGCGCAGACCAACATCGATTCTGTTCCCAAATATAAATGGCCACATCAACCAGACGAGATTCGGGTTGCCTTTGATAGCATATTATGTAAAATATCGAAGATACTTCATACTGAATGTAAAAGATAAAGGTCTTGTAACATAAAACTATATACACAGTTTGGGATATTGGCAGATACAGTAGTTGAATTCTGAAAATATCTTGGATTTGCTTTATATATGTTTCAAGTAGAAAAGAAACGTTCATACAGTTTGTAGTGCAATTAACAATAAATGTGCCTACGTCTTAGTTTTACTAAAAAATCAATCTGAATCATCAAATACGTTAAGGAAACTTAAATGCCGCCCAATATACTGGATCAGTTGTGAATCTACATAGCAAAATAATGAAAACTTTACAAAGCGTTATACATTTCTTAAACTGTATTCATGAAAGTTAAATAAGTCCCGGCCACCTTATCACAAGTTAAAATGCTAGTGGATTTGTATCACATTTTAAAGTGAATGTTTTACATAATTACAACCAATAGTTTCAGATCAATCGTTGTTTTAGAAAAAAATGTATAGTTTTCAACTGTAAAGATTAACACGAATTTGTATTTATTTATATATGTGTCACACTACTTAAAACTCGTACAGAGACTTAACATATCTGATGTTTCAGATTTACAGTGATATCAAAAGATCTAAAATTTCAGAACATCAAAGACCGCTTTGTGTCCCCCAATACTGAAACATCATTTAAGGTGCACCAGCCTATTCGATTATGGCAGAAACTTGAATGATAAACTAGTCATTTTTTACCTTGACTTTCGACCTAGTTTTGAAAAACCTTTAAATGCCTATATTATTGGAACCAATAGGCCTAGGACTTCCATACTTAATATGATTTAGTATGATTTTTCCCCTCCAGACCTTGACCTTGACCTTTGACCTACTTTTGCTAAAATCTTTAAATGCCTATAACATTTAAACCTATGGGCCAAAGGCTTCCATACTTGGTATGCAAATTTCTTGTTTTAAGATATTTTAAACAATATTGTTTTTGCCATGTTACTTTGACCTTTGTCCTACTTTTGCAAATTTCTTTAAATACCCATAACAGTTGAACCGGTAGGCTTCCATATTTGGTATGCAACTTTCTTGTCTTAAGACTTTTCCAACCAAACCATTGTTTTTACCATGTGACCTTGACCTTTGACTTACGTTTGCAAAAGTCATTAAATGCCTATAACATTACAACAAAGGCCTAGGGCTTCCATACCTAGTATGACCATGCCAGCATGTTTGCCTTCTGACCTTGACTTTTGACCTATTTTTTGCATATTTTTAAATGCATATACTTCCATACTTAGTTTGTATCTTTTCTGTCTGAAGACTTTTTCAAACACACCAATGTTTTTTACCATATGACCTTGACATTTCACCTATTTTTAGCTCACCAGAGCACAAAGTGCTCAGGGTGAGCTTTTGTGATCGCCCGTTGTCCGTCGTCGTCCGTCGTCCGTCGTTCGTCGTCCGTCGTCAACAATTTGAACCTTTAAAAATCTTCTCCTCTGAATCTACAGGGAACTCAACTTTCATCTTTGGAACATAGCATCATATTCAGGTCCTCTACAAAAGTTATATAAATTATGCCCCTGGGGTCAAAATTGACCCCGCCCCAGGGGTGCCTTGTTTTCAATAGAAACATATAGTAAAACTTTGAAAATCTTCTCCTCTGAAAACAGAAGCTTCTCAGCTTTCATAATTGGCACATAGCATCATGTTCAGGTCCTCTACTAAAGTTATATAAATTATGGCCCTGGGGTCAAAATTGGCACCGCCCCAGGGGTGGGCAGTTTTCAATATAATCATATAGTGCAAACTTTGAAAATCTTCTTCTCTGAAACTGGAAGACTCTCAGCTTTCATATTTGGCACATAGCATCATGTTCAGGTCCTCTACAAATGTTATATAAATTATGCCCCTGGGGTCAAAATTGACCCCGCCCCAGGGGTGCCTTGTTTTCAATAGAAACATATAGTAAAACTTTGAAAATCTTCTCCTCTGAAACCAGAAGCTTCTCAGCTTTCATAATTGGCACATAGCATCATGTTCAGGTCCTCTACTAAAGTTATATAAATTATGGCCCTAGGGTCAAAATTGGCCCCGCCCCAGGGGTGGGCAGTTTTCAATAGAATCATATAGTGCAAACTTTGAAAATCTTCTTCTCTGAAACTGGAAGGCTCTCAGCTTTCATATTTGGCACATAGCATCATGTTCAGGTCCTCTACAAAAGTTATATAAATTATGGCCCCAGGGTCAAAATTGGCCCCGCCCCAGGGGTGGGCAGTTTTCAATAGAAACAAATAGTGAAATCTTTGAAAATCTTCTCCTTTGAAACTGGAAGGCTCTCAGCTTTCATATTTGGCACATAGCATCATGTTCAGGTCCTCTACAAAAGTTATATAAATTATGGCCCCGGGGTCAAAATTGGCCCGCCCCAGGGGTGGGCAGGTTTCAAAGGAAACAAATAGTGAAATCTTTGAAAATCTTCTCGTCTGAAACTGGAAGGTTCTCAGCTTTCATATTTGGCACATAGAATCATGTTCAGGTCCTCTACAAAAGTTATATTATTTATGGCCCCGGGGTCAAAATTGGCCCCGCCCCAGGGGTGGGCAGTTTTCAATAGAAACAAATAGTGAAATCTTTGAAAATCTTCTTCTCTGAAACTGGAAGGCTCTCAGCTCTCATATTTGGCACATAGCATCATGTTCAGGTCCTCTACAAAAGTTATGTAAATTATGGGCCCTGGGGTCAAAATTGGCCCCGCCCCAGGGTAGGGCAGTTTTCAATAGAAACAAATAGTGAAATCCTTGAAAATCTTTTCCTCTGAAACTGGAAGGTTCTCAGCTTTCATATTTGGCACATAGCATCATGTTCAGGTCTTCTACAAAAGCTATATAAAGTATGCCCCTGGGGTCAAAATTGGCCCCGCCCCAGGAGTGGGCAGTTTTCCAATAGAAACAAATAGTGAAATCTATGAAAATCTTCTCCTCTGAAACTGGAAGGCGCTCAGCTTTCATATTTGGCACAGAGCATCATGTTCAGGTCCTCTACAAAACTTTTATTAATTATTGCCCTGGGGTCAAAATGGTCCCCGCCCCAGGGGTGGGCAGTTTTCAATGGAAACAAATAGTGAAAACTTTGAAAATCTTCTTCTCTGAATCTGGAAAGTTCTCAGCTTTCATATTTGGCACAGAGCATCATGTATAGGTCCTCTACAAAGTTATATGAATTATGGCCCTGGGGTCAAAATTGGCCCCGCCCCAGGGGTGGGTAGTTTTCAGCAGAAACATATAGAGAAAACTTTGAAAATCTTCTCCTCTGAAACTGAAAGGTTCTCAGCTTTAATATTTGGCTCATAGCATCATGTTCAAGTCCTCTACAAAAGTTATATAAATTACGCCCTTGGGTCAAAATTGGCCTGCCCCAGGGCCGGCTAGTTTTCTATAGAAACATATAGTGAAAACTTTTAAAATCTTCTCCTCTGATTGTCTGGTGAGTGCTTCAGGGTCATTCTGGCCCTCTTGTTGCAAAAAATCTGTAAGTGCCTATAACTTGGAACCAATATACCTAGGACTTCCTTACTTGGTGTGACCATGCAAACATATTTGCCCTTCTGACCTTGACCTTAGCATTTGACCTACTTTTGCAAAAACCTTTAAATGCATATACATTGGAACCAATAGGCACAGGGCTTCGATACTTTGTATATTTCCTGTCTTAAGACTCAACACACCAATATTTTTAACCATGTGACCTTGACTGACTTTGACCTTCGTTTGCAAAAATCTTTAAATTCCTATAATATTGAATGCGATGGGTATAGGACTTCTATACTTGGTATGACCATGCCAAAAAATTTACCCCTCTGATCTTCAACTTTGACCTACTTTTGCAAAAATCTTTAACTGCCTATTTCATTGGAACCACTATGCATAAGGCTTCCATATTTGGTATTAGGGCTTTCATATTTGGTATGCATCATTTTTGTTTGATACTTTTTAAATTGATGAAAATTGGTATTTGGTTGCCAGTGCCTTTTGGTTTTGATATTGATGCAGTTAAGTTTAAATTGAAAATTGAATGATTTTTTTTTGTGTTCAATATGACACGTTGTAGACTTGACTTTTAGACAGGCGGCTTTGAGACCATTTCTGGTTATGTACAGGTGTCGTGTGTATGAAGTCCTTATACATTACTGGACTGATACTATAACTGTGATTTGTGCGAAAGGTCATATTCTTAGCAAGGTTCTACCTCTTATTATATATTACAGATTGCCAAGTTTTCAAACTGGGGGCCTCCGTGGCCGAGTGGATATGGTCTTCGACTGACAAATGATTACCCCGTATGCCGAACTGTTATTTAGTATAAAATATAAGACTAGTGAATAGTATACAGAGGAAAGTCACTTTTCCGGTGTAATGTGTGTGCAAAGAGTTATACCCGAGGCAAACCGGTTTACTCACACATAGACGGATACAAACAGAAGAGAGATGCTCAAACTGTTATAAGTCAAGTTCACTCAGGCATAAGATGATACTAGAGAGAGACCTTACAGTTAGGATGTGAGTAAAATGTCATTTTCTCAGCGGGCATATTTATTAAGCAACATTATGGTGTATACAGCGGATATACATACGTGTAATATATGTGAGAAGTCGTATACTCGACAAAGTGATTTACTGCGGCATAAGATGATACATACAGGAGAGAGATCGTTCAAGTGTGATATGTGCCAAAAGTGTTTTACTCAGCGACGACATTTAGTAAGACACATGATTATTCATATTGGAAAGAGACCTCATAAGTGTGATGTGTGTGAAAAGTCTTTTACTCAGCGAGGACATTTAGTAAGACACGTGATGATGCATACTGGAAAGAGACCTTATAAGTGTGATGTGTGTGAAAAGTCTTTTACTCAGAGAGCACATTTAGTACGACACATGATGGTACATACTGGAAAGAGACTTGATAAGTGTGATACGTTTAAAAAGTATTTTACTCGGAAAGATGATTTACTCAATCATACAACTATACATACTGGAGAGAAACGTTACAAATGTGATGTATGTGAAAAGTCATTTATTCGGCAAGCTGATTTACTCAGACATACAAGGATACATACAGGAGAGAGACCTTACAGCTGTGATGTGTGTAAAAAGTCATATACGCGGCAATACAGTTTACTTAGACATACAAGGATACATACAGGAGAGAGACCTTACAAATGTGATGTATGTGAAAAGTCATTTATTCGGCAAGCTTATTTACTCAATCATACAAGGATACATACAGAAGAGAAACGTTACAAATGTGATGTGTGTGAAAAGTATTTTACTCGGCAAGCTGATTTACGTAATCATATAAGGATACATACAGGAGAGAGACCTTACAATTGTGGTATGTGTGAACAGTCATTTACGCAGAGAGTAGATTTAAGAAGACACATGATGCTACATTCTGGAGAGAGACCTTATAAGTGTGATGTGTGTGAAAAGTCTTTTACTCGTCATGGTCACCTACTTAGGCATAAGATAATACATACTGGAGAGAGACTTTACAGCTGTGATGTGTGTGAAATGTCTTTTACTCAGAGAGGACATTTAGTAAGACACATGATTGTACATACTGGAAATAGACCTCATAAGTGTGATGTTTGTGAAAAGTCTTTTACTCAGCGAGGGCATTTAGTAAGACACATGATGGTACATACTGGAGAGAGACCTCATAAATGTGATATGTGTGAAAAGTCTTATACTAGGCAAGCTGATTTACTCAATCATACAACAATACATACTGGAGAGAGACTTTACAACTGTGATGTATGTGAAAAGTCATTTACTCGGCATGGAAATTTAGTAAGGCACATGATGGTACATACTGGAGAAAAACCTTACAAGTGTGATATGTGTGAAATGTCATTTGCTCGGCATGCATATCTACTCAGGCATGCAAGAATACATACTAGAGAGATACCTTTCAAATGCAAAGTATAGGAAACGTAGTTTTTCTTGACAAACCGATTTACTCAAGACATTCGAGGACACATGCAGTTGATAGACCATACAAATTATGTGATGTGTGTGTAAAGTCGGATATTTGTACTCGTTTTTGTAGTACCCTGTATTACTTTTCTACAGTTACTCTGTTTGCAGCTCAATCCTTGAGTACACTAGCGATAGGTGGATACAGTTTGTTTCACTTAAAAATGTTGTCGTTCTACATGCAATTTACCACTGTATTTGCCATCACGGTTGTTGTAGATTAGTCGGAGAGGGGATAAGTTTATTTACAGTGTTTGTCTTTTAGGTCGGGGATAGAATAAGTGGAATAAGTTGGGGCGCCCTTAAACCAATTTAAAGCCCCAGTGACTACCGTCACTGACCGTTCCAAGGCAGTACTTCCATCTTCCTCCATTGCTTGTTTGTTTTGTCTTTGTGTGTTTCTTTTTGTTTTGGTAGTTATGTACATTAAGTTTTGTTTTCTTGTTGTGGTGCTGTTCGGGTGGCTGTTTGTTGTGTATGTGGTGTTTCCTGCATGACTCATATTTGTACTTTCAATTATGAAAAAAAACCTTGTCCGGAGCATATCTTTTGCATCACATGATGTAGAAAAACATCTTGGGATAGCAGAGTGTCCTGTATCATTTTCAGGTCACTGTGACCTTGGAGCATATCTCCTACATTACTTTTGAAAGAAGTGCCAAGTTTGGTGTGTGAGTACATTTTGGGATGGCGGAGTGTCGCATACCATTTGACGGTTGTTGGACCTTTAGCTTCACATCTGACCTCAGCTATAGAAAATTCTTGTCTGGAGCATATATCCTACATTACTTTTGGTGGAAATGCCGACTTTGGTGTGTGAGTACATATTGGGAAGGCAGAGTGTTGCGTACCATTTTCAGGTCACTGTGTCCTTGACCTATGACCTCAGCTATAGGAAAACCTTGTCTGGAACATATCATATATTACTCCATAGCTCCTACATCTCGGGATGGCATGCTGCCATTTGACGTTTACTGCCACTTTGGCTGTGACCTTTGACCTCAATAGTAAAAATACCTTCACACCTTGCTGTTAGAAATTGGTAAGTCACATCTGTCCGCATTGCTGCTTAGTCTTTACTTAGTTAAGGTTACTTTGGTTCAAATTCAAACAGGGAAGTTTACATTTGGCGAAGGGAATTTTCCCTGAAATGTGGATTTTATTCATTTGCTTAAAAATGTTTTCAACTACATATATAGGATTTTTATTGGTGATACTATTACAATGAATGGTTATATCAAAGGTAATAATGCAGAAAGACTGTCCTTGACTGTATCCGATGACTGCGATTTCTTTGCCGAAGGACATGATTTGGCAATATTTTTAGACTAACCAACCTGTCTCAGTGATTGTTGTCGAAAAGGAATTGCTTTTACAGATTTTGCTTGTTTTTAGCTCACCAGAGCACAATGTGCTCAAGATGAGCTTTTATGATCGCCTATGGTCTATCGTGGTGCGTCGTGTGTCGTCCATTGTGCGTCGTCAGTCGCCAACAATTTGAACCTTTAAAACTGTGAAACTCTGAGGGTTCTCAGCTTTCATCTTTCACACATAACATTATCTGTAGGTCCTCCACAAAAGTTATGTAAGTTATGTCCCTTGGGCAAAATTGGCCTCGTCCCAGGGGTTGCCGGTTATAATTTGAAACTCTCAGTCTGCAAAATTTATTTAGATTATGTCCCTTCGGTCAAAACTGAACCCACCCAGGGGGTGGCCAGTTTTCTAGAGAAACATATCGTGAAAACTTTGAAAATATTCTGAAACTGGAAGGTTCTCAGCTTTCATCTTTGGCACGTATCATCATGTTCAGGTCCTCTACAAAACTTATATAAATTATGCCCCTATAGTTGCCAGTTTTAATAGAAACATAGAGTGAAACCTTTGAAAATCTTCTCCTCTAAAACTGGAAGGCTTGGCACATGTCAAATACAAAAGGTATATAAATCTCCTGAAACATGTTCTCAGCTTTCATATTTGGCACAACATCATCTTGAGGTCCTCGACAAGTTATATGAATTATGCCCCGGGTGTTCAGTTGAGTATCCGCCCAAAGGATGGCCGGTTTTCTATAGAAACATACATTGAACACTTTTAAAATGTTCTCCCATGAATCTCTTGTGAGTGATATCAGGGTCACAATGGCCCTTTTGATGAAATATTTTGTTTGACGTAACTCCCTTTGTTGTGAGACATGATGTCCGTATACGCAGTGTTCAATATAGCTTGAACTCAGAGGGGCCTTTTAGGCACATGGACTTTCTTATAGGGGTCATATCCATAACTTGGGGCCAAAGCCTTTTAAGGTAATGAAAGGTAAAACTGTAACACGTTACCATTCCAATTTATTGACTCCTAGTAATTATGTCTTCCCCCATATTTATATGGGGGAGACATATTGTTTTCGTGAGAGTTGTCTGTCTGTCTGTCTGTCCATCCGTCTGTCCGTCACACTTTTTGTCCGGACGATAACTTCAATATGCCTGATGCCAGTTGATTGAAACTTCATATATGGGAAAAGCATAATGAGAGGAAGTGTCATGCACAAGGTCCATAACTCTGACTTCACTAATATTGGAGTTATTGCCCTTTGTTAAAAAAATCACACTTTTGTCCGGACGATAACTCCTATATGGCTCATGCTGTTGGATTGAAACTTCATATATGGAAAGATCATGACGAGAGGAAGTGTCATGCACAAGGTCCATAACTCTGGCTTCACTAATATTGGAGTTATTGCCCTTTGTAAAAAATATCATAATTTTTTGTCCGGACAATAACTTCAATATGCCTAATGCCAGTTGATTGAAACTTCATATATGGAAAGAGAATAATGAGAGGAAGTGTCATGCAGAAGGTACATAATTCTGGCTTCACTAATATAGGAGTTATTGGCCTTTGTAAAAATATCACATTTTTTTGTCCGGACGATAACTTCTATATGGCTCATGCCATTGGATTGAAACTTCATATATGGAAAGATCATAACGAGAGGAAGTGTCATACACAAGGTTCATAACTCTGGCTTCACTAATATTGGAGTTATTGCCCTTTGTAAAAAAATATCATAATTTTTTGTCCGGATGATTACTCCTATGTGACACATGCCATTGGAGTGAAACTTCATACATGGAACGATCATGATAGGAGAAAGTGTCATGCATAAGATCCTTAACTCGAGCTTCAATAAATTTAGAGTTATTGCCCCTTGTACATTTGTTTAATTCTTTCTTGTCCGGACGATAACTCCAACATGGCTCTTGCCATCGTATTGAAACTTCATACATGGAAAGAGCATGATGAGAGAAAGTGTCATGAACAAGGGCCATAATTCTGGCTTCAATACTTTTGGAGTTATTGCCCTTTGTTACATTTTTTGGCCGATCAATAACTCCTGTTCGACTGGTGCTATTGGAATGACATTTTATTTTTGGAAAGAGCATGATGAAAGTAAGTGTCATGCACAAGGGCCATAAATCTGGTATCAGTATTTTTGGAGTTATTAGCTGTTATCATTTTCTTCTTGAAAAATGTTGTGTGGAAAACGCATAATGAGGGGAAGTATCATTCTTCAAGACCATAACATTTTTAGTGATTTCCCTTTACAAATTGTTTTTATTAGAGGGGAGACATCCGTTTTTGTGACAAAAACCTCTAGTTGAAGAATATTGTTTTGATCTTCGGCGCTTTTTAAATGGTATTTTTTTATGTATTTTTGTGCGTTATATCGGTGGTTGTAGCAGTGATGTCGCACAACAGTATTATAGTTATATTGTAGTTATAGTTTTATATAGCAAGGGCATATACAGATCTGCCTACAAAACGCATTTCATTGCCAGTGCTTTGCGTTGGGCGCATTTGTCACCTACTCTGACACATATGTTATTCACTGAACCAAAAAAGAAATTTTCGTTTAGTACATGTATGTGCAAATGTGTCACGGTTGCCTTTGAGATGTATACACATGTGGCAATTTCTAAAACCGTTATAGGTTGCAGTATCGTTCATTTAATCCGTAGATAAAAGTCCGGTTGTCTTATTGACCCACTGCAGAAAAATTAAGTTTGTTAATAAAACGAATGACAGAGTTCAAAAGCAAAGGTACGAATCTGGTGCAAGAATAGTACCCCACTTTATCTGACGAATTCAATTAGGTGGCAGAAACCAGGTACAATATCGTATCCAATTAGTAAACATGCATCTGATTGGATGATTTTTAGCTCGTCTGTTTCGAAGAAAAGTCGAGCTATTGTGATCACTGGGTCGTCATCGACGTTCAAAAACTTTAATGTAGTTCATTACTGGAAAAGTATAAGAGGTATCAACATGACACTTCATACGTTAGTAGAACTCATTGAGGGGAAGGCCCCTACATAAAAACTATATCTCTTGATTTCAAAGTTCTGGAGTTATGGCCCTTTTTTTAAAAGAAAAATCTTAATTTAGCTGGACACGCACCAAATCAGACGAGTGTTGGCGCCGCACGCGGCTCGTGTTCTCATTTCCTGTCGTATATTATGATTTCGGCCAATGGAAACGTTTGTCAGATAATGTGTTGTTTCTTCATATTTTATGTTGAAACTGATAACCTATAACAAAGGAACTGAAACACCTGTTCCAATCCATACGTTGGATACTTGTCTATACCAAAATACTGCTGTAGTTGCATACCTATTGAAAAAATTAAAAATTGAATTCAATTCAAGTTTGTTTTTATTAGAAATTACAATGCCACGAAGGGCCATGGGCATGTTGTAGGCTGGACTTCCTACTGCATAGGATACAGCTCGTATTGGTGCAAACAGTCATGGGCCTTCCGCGTGAATTGCGCAGCCCGGGAGTACAAGGGAGGTGCCATGGAGCGGCATACTACGGGCAATAACTTGAGCTCAAGATCACTAAATCTTTAACCAGCACCTATGAGAGCTCTTTTGAACAGCAACAGCTACTATAACCCACTGTACTAATTTCGCACAGACAGTGCAGATTCGTTCAGCCTGTACATCGGTTTTGTTGAGGTTTTTGCGAATTATGTCTTCCACCACGTAGTGGTGTGGGAGACATATTGGTTTACTCCTTTCTGTCTGTCAGTCTGTCCGTCCGTCTGTCCGTCTGTTGCAAAATCGTGTTCCCTCTCTAATTTTAAACGTTCTCATCCAATCTTCATCTTTACAGCTATAAAATCTAGGCCAAGTTCGATATCCATCAAGATTGTTTCAGGAACTTTAGAGTTATGGCCCTTGATTTATCCAATTTTGACCTTTTTAGCCTTATCCGCTCTCTAAGTCAAAAACGTCTCATCCAATCTTCACCAAACCTTTTAATAATGTATATGGCTATAATATCTAGGCCAAGTTCAGTATCCAGCAAAGTTGTTTCAGGAACTTAGAGTTATGACCCTTGAATAATACAAATTTGGCTTTTTTAGCTTGTCCACTCTCTCTTAAGTCATAAAGTTCTTATCTAATCATCACCAAACCTCATGAAAATGTTTATGATTATAATATTTATGCCAAGTTGAATAACTAGCAATTTTGGAACATATACTTCAGAGTTACTGCCCACGAATTGTTGTCTGTTCTCTAAATAAAAAAAGTCCTCATTCAGTCTCCAACAAACTTCACAAAAACGCATCCAATCATTATTGAAACAGGTGCAGGTGGGATACATGTTTTTTTCTTACAAACAAGCTCTAGTTTGGTTTTGGTTCCAGTAAAAGACCGCAGCATGAAAATGATATCAAATAGCAGTGCACTGAGAAAGAATGAAATTAAAAGTGAAATTAAAAGTCACTGTGTCTATTTGAATCGAGATAGTGGCTTTATTATTAAAACTGTATTGATACCCATAATTATTCAAGTCTTTCTACAATTTCTATTCATTATAATTATGTTTCGAAATGACATCTCTTACCCTTTTGTTACAATGTAAACTGTAGGCAGATTTCATGAATATCTCAGTATCTCGTGTTAATAAATAGGTTAAGTCTCCTGAAAGAACAGAAAGGTCACACAACGGAACTGACAACATCACACGGAGGTCACTCTGTAAGAAAGAAATGTTAATGTTTTACAATCTATTGCACAACATCCTATCTATCTATCTATCTATCTATCTATCTATCTATCTATCTATCTATCTATCTATCTATCTATCTATCTATCTATCTATCTATCTATCTATCTATCTATCTATCTATCTATCTATCTATCTATCTATCTATCTATCCATCCATCCATCCATCCATCCATCCATCCATCCATCCATCCATCCATCCATCCATCCATCCATCCATCCATCCATCCATCCATCCATCCATCCATCCATCCATCCGGCTTGCAATATGCAGGCGTATGCGATACCTCCTACGTGGGATGGTCTCTTCCTCGACAGTAGGAAGTAGACTAGACTAATCTAGTTTTGCTTAACAATGTCCCTCATGCAAACGTGTTTTCATGCACTGCAAATAGAGTAGATCCAGATCAGACAGTTCCTAGAGGAACCCTACATCTCATCAAGGCCTTCTCTATTTGCATTTTAAATTATAATAGGTTTGACTCTAGTTTCTACCAATACCAAAATAATGCTGTCCACAAATGTCATAATAAAAATTCAGCTAATAACTCTTCACGGTGGCCTTGTTTCTTACGTGAATATGCAAGAGTAAATGAGTTAATGTAATAAACCCATACGCACACACCAATATGCAAGAGTAAATGGGTTAATGTAATAAACCCATACGCACACACCAATATGCAAGAGTAAATGGGTTAATGTAATAAACCCATACGCACACACCAATATGCAAGAGTAAATGGGTTAATGTAATAAACCCATACGCACACACCTATATGTTTAAATAAACGATCCCCGGACGTGTACCTTCAATACTTTGATTTCTGTTCTATTTTTGAAGATTAATTTCGAACAGTCGTTGAACTAATGACTAACGTCCCATTCAATGTGGCCATTTAAAACAGCTAGTCAATTCGATACAGTAAAAATTGGTTAGAAATACATAATGCACAAAGTATTCAATAACAAGTCACATTATTTCTTTTTGTTTGGAGATTGTAAATTGTAAAGCGAAATACTTCACTTTTTATTCCATTAACTATGATATGTTATTCGTACTCTTAATAGACCAGTATATTCTATCTGCATTGCCCAATCTGGTAAACTTTCATTTCCTCAACGTTAGAGAAAAACATTCGCAAAGTCCATATAGGTGTCCCGCTCATGTGGGGGCGTCAATCATTTAATAATTAATAAAATATTACTTTAAAGTCATGACAAATCATTGGGGAGGGTCCATGATCTGCACAACATATTATTATTGTTATTTTGATTTTGTTACTATTGTGAAAGATCTTCACCTTTGAGGGCGGTTGCTTAATGCAGGACGAAAGTAATGCAGAAAGCTCCTCTAGGAGTTTTCTGCATTACTTTTGTCCTGCATTAAGCTCGGATACCAACGGGACACTTATTCCTGTGTGAAAATTTTCTGCTAGATATTTGATCTGGTAAAATGTGAACTACTGGTGACCAAGTATCTCGGCAAACAGTTTTGATCCTGGTGAGACACTAAGTTACACGGTGTTTTAGTTAGATCCAAACTCTTTGCCAATGCGACTAAGTTTCCAGAACTGTTTAACCGTTTACTCCATTAATACGCCTTTTAACGGGTTTTTAAATATAAAAGACACTCTGTTCAGAAGACTCCAGTAGGAACTGTCTGATCAGGCTGTATTTTGTTCTCAACTTCAGATCTGTATTTTACTTTTGTACCAGGATGAAAAAGAATTTGTGCAGGTTTAAGCATTTGCAAACTACAGAGTAGTCGCGGTGCTGTCCGATAAGACTATGCTTTTTTAGCTCACCAGAGCACAAAGTGCTCAGGGTGAGCTTTTGTGATCGCCTGATGTCCGTCGTCCGTCTGCGTGCGTCGTTCGTCGTCAATAATTTGAACCTTTAAAATTCTTCTCCTCTGAATCTACAGGGGTCTCAGCTTTCATCTTTGGCACATAGCATCATCTGTAGGTAATATAAATTATGTCAAAATTGGCCCCGCCCAAGGGATGCATTGTTTTCTATAGAAACAAATAGTGAAAACTTTGAAAATCATCTCCTCTGAGACTGGAAGATTCTCAGCTTTCATATTTGACACATACCATCATGTTCAGGTCCTCTACAAAAGTTACATAAATTATGCTCCTGTGGTTAAAATTGGCTACACCCCAGGGGTGGCCAGTTTTCTAGCAAACTTGTAGCTGACTGCGCTTTTAAGCATCTTATATTTGCTCATAAAGAGGTCATCAGGTCAAGCAGTGGAGAGAGATTTAGTGCACCTGTATTGCTAGTACTGTAGTAGCTTGGAGTGATAGTGAGTCTGTCTCAACCCTTTGCCTGGTCCGTGTATATTGTTAATTTGAATGCCTGCTGCATGTTCATGAACAAAATAGTTAAAACAAAGTATGGAAGGTGGAACATTGTAGCCATTTTTTCTCCAAATTTCACAACCTACTGAATATTCATCGACAAAATAGTTATAATGAAATATAGTAGGTAGAACATTGTAGCCATTTTAGAAACTAAAGGAACCGATCTATCAAATTCCATTAACAAACAGAAGACCCTGATCAGATGGCTCCTATGGAAGGCATCTGTTCTGGGTTTACTCTGTTTTCAAATGTGTGAAAACACGTTTATATGAGGGAAGGGTGATTGGCATTATGACATTATTATAACCTGCCCTGCAGTTCAGAAGAAGGAATGCCAAATTTAAGAATTGAAATAAATTATGAAATAATTTGTAACATGAAATTGTATTACTTGAAACTATTAAATTAAACTTATGAATATTAAATTATTATGTAATAATTTATAATAATATTCAAATGCAATGCTAGGGTACACGTACCTGTTCAGAGGAACAATTGATTATTTGAGAGGTTAGTTGATCGTGTTTAATTTATGCCCCTGGGGTTAAAATTGGCCCCGTCCCAGGGATGGTCAGCTTTCAATTGAAACATATAGAGAAAACATTGAAAATCTTCTCTGAAAATGGAAGGTTCATAACTTTCGTATTTGGCACATAGTTTCATGTTCAGGTCCTCTACAAACGTTATATAAATTATGCCCCTGTGACCAAAATTGGTCCCGCCCCAGGAGAAGCCAGCTTTCAATAGAAATCATATAGTGAAACTTTTGAAAATCTTCTCTGAAACTGGTCGGTTCTCAGCTTTCAATATTGGCACATAGCATCATGTTTTGGTCCTCTACAAGTGTTATATAAATTTTGCCTTTTTGGTCAAAATTGGCCCCGTCCCAGGGCCGGCTAGTTTTCTATAGAAACATATATAGTGAAAACTTTGAAAATCTTCTCCCGATTGTCCGGTGAGCGCTTCAGGGCCTTTCTGACCCTCTTGTCTTATGTTTCATGTAAATGAAGTCTCTTCTGTTTGTCATTATAGTAACTTTCCTTAGTTTAGATTTTAATGCAATACTTAAACCACTTGATATTAAGAATGTGTGCGGTCTTGAACATAAATATTCATCAGGTTAAGGATTATTGAATAATATTCAGTCACTTATATGACCCCACCCCCCCCCCCCCCCCACTTGATAAAAGGGGGACATATTGCGCTTGCCCCGTCTGCTGGTTTGTTGGTTTATGACCAACTTTAATGTTAGCGATAATTTTGCAGCAAATGCACATTTATACTTCAAACTTGGCATGCATGTTCAACGGGAGGCGAACATTTTTATGTGTGACTTATTAAGGTCAAATCAAGGGCATAGTGTTTCTCAAACACATCTTGTTGTATATCAATTTGTGTAATCAGCTAACGAACACATTCTCTTTTACAGGTGCAGTACAAGCTGTATTGATGGAAAAAAGAGTCTGAATCACCTTGAAGCTGCCATGTCGACACCCTCTTTACGGATGATAACTGTTGATAAGATCGACACATTTCTGTATATATAGAACTGTTACCTTCTTCGTGGCAGTAGTTTGAGTGGTGAGTTGAGTCTGGCTGCATATGCATTAGAAGACACATATGTATGACATCATGTATCACAAACTTTAAGGATATTTTGTGTTAAACATTCGTATCCACAGTGGCTTTGAGAACAGGGACACATGTCATGTTTCTTAACGAGGATATATCTCTAATTATATTACAACGGATGAGTTTCAACAGGCATTATCTTAGAACATAATACATTATAAAACCGCTAACAATTTAAACGTGATCAGTGTGCATATCGCAGCCAGGGTATGCTGAATTGTTCTTTAAGAATACAAAGGACAGCCACCTTTCAAGTGTGTGTGAAAGGAGTTTTACTCAACGAAGAGGTTTACTCATGCACACGAGGATACATACTGGATAGAGACCTTACAGTGTGATGTGTGTGAAAAGTCTTATGTTTATCTTTCTTATTTTACGCAGTCATACTAGGATACATACCGGATAGAGACCTTACAGTGTGATGTGTGTGAAAAGTCTTACGTTTATCTTTCTTATTTTACGCAGTCATACGAGGATACATACTGGATAGAGACCTTACAGTGTGATGTGTGTGAAAAGTCTTATGTTTATCTTTCTTATTTTACGCAGTCATACGAGGATACATACTGGAGAGAGATCTTACAGCTGTGATATGTGTGAAATGTCATTTGCTGACAGAAGAAATTTAGTCAGGCATACGGTGATACATACTGGAGAGAGACCTTACAGCTGTGATATGTGTGAAAAGTCATTTACGTAGCAATTCAGTTTATTCAGACATACGAGGATATATACTAGAGGGAGGCCTCACTGCAGTAATATGTGAAAAGTCTTTTTATCGGCGCCGAAATTTAGTAAGACAAATAATGCTACATTCTGAAGAGAGAACCCATAAGTGTGATGTGTGTGAAAAGTGTTTTACCCGGCAAACTCGTCTACGCAGGCATAAGAGAATACATACTGGAGAAGGACTTTTCAGCTGTGATGTATGTGAAAAGTCATTTACGGAGCAATACTATTTACGCAGACATGCGAGGATACATACAGGAGAGAGACCTTACAACTGTGATGTGTGTGAAAAGACTTTTACTCGGGGAGAAGGTTTAGTAAATCACATGATGACACATACTGGAGAGAGACCTCATAAATCCGAGACGTGTGAAATGTCTTTTACTCGGCAAACAGATTTACTCAATCATACAATACATACAGGAGAGAGACCTTACAACTGTGATGTGTGTGAAAAGACTTTTACTCGGGGAGAAGGTTTAGTAAATCACATGATGACACATACTGGAGAGAGACCTCATAAATCCGAGACGTGTGAAATGTCTTTTACTCGGCAAACAGATTTACTCAATCATACAATACATACAGGAGAGAGACCTTACAACTGTGATGTGTGTGAAAAGACTTTTACTCGGGGAGAAGGTTTAGTATGTCACATGATGACACATACTGGAGAGAGACCTCATAAATCCGAGACGTGTGAAAAGACTTTTACTCGGCAAACAGATTTACTCAATCATACAATACATACTGAAGAGAGACGTTACAACTGTATTGTGTGTGAAAAGTCATTTAAGCAGAAAATCAGTTTACGCAGACATGCGAGGATACATACAGGAGAGAGACCTTACAATTGTAATTTTTGTGAAAAGTCATTTAGCCAGCAAAGCAGTTTACGCAGACATGCGAGGATACATACAGGAGAGAGACCTTACAACTGTAATTTGTGTGAAAAGCTATTTAATTCTCAAGGAGATTTAATAAGGCACATAAAGATACACACTGGGGAGAGACAATATAAGTGTGATGTGTGCGAAAAGTCATTTTTTCGGCGTTCTGGTTTACTCGATCATATGAGAATACATACTGGAGAGAGACCTTACAACTGTGGTGTGTGTGGAATGTCATTTGTTCAGCAAGGACAGTTAGTAAGGCACATGATGGTTCATACTGGAGAAAGACCTTATAAGTGTGATGTGTGTGAAAAGTCATTTATAAGGAAATCCCAATTACTCGGGCATAAAATAATGCATACTGGAGAGAATCCTTTCAAATGTAGCATGTAGGAAAGGTCGTTCCCTCGACCAATCAATTTAATCAGCCATTCGATGACACATACAGGAGATAGACCTTACGAATGTGATGTGTGTGAAAAGTCATTTTTACAGCTAGCACATTTTAGCCTGTTGCCCGTTTCATACGGGGGACATTTTGTAACGATTTCGTTACAAATAGATCGTTGAATTAGCTGAATGTTTATGATGTTTACACATTCAAGAGAGTTTTTACTTTGACAGAAACTGTATAATCAGGTCTATATCATGTTAAAGGTAAACAGAGCAGACCCTGATCATATAGGAGTCGTCTGATACATGTATGTGTCTACCAGGTGCGGGTCCAGAATTTCAGATTGGGTGGGGGCGTAGAATTTTTTCTCGAGGAGAGGGGGTGGGGGCATAGATTTTTATGTTTGATCACATAACTAAATAGTGTGTTTGTAATACATGTTGAAAAAAAGCTTAATTAGGCGAGGGGAATAAAACGCTCCTATAGTACTGAATCATTGTTTTATTGGTTTGTAGTAGAACCTCTCTATAACGACCGCTAAATTACATCAATTATTTTGTGTTAAAGGCAGGTAGCTGCTTAAAGCAAGGTGAAAGTAAAACAGAACGTTCTGTTTTAATTTCACCTTGCTTTAAGCAGCCACCTGCTCTAAATACCAAACTAATTAACACAATTTAGTGGTCGTTATAGAGAGGTTTTACTGTAAATATATCTTAAATATTACTAAAAAATGTTTTGGCAATTTTACTCCGGCTCCGCCCCTCTAAATCCGCGCCTGTCTACTCTGTTTGCATACTCATGATAAGGCGTTTATAGGGAAACGGTTACAGCGACGAAAACTCAAATGCAAACAATTTTCCATGTTGAATATTAATATATTATGTAGGAATTAAAGGCATAACGAATATTTGCTGATTTTTGGTTAATAAGGCTTATGAATAAACCATTTGTTTTGTATTAGGAGAAACTGTAGTGCCAGGCATATTATAATTTCGTAAGCAAAATGTAGACTGGTCAAATGACTCCTACAGGAGATTTCTGATCTGGGTCTACCTTATTTACAAATGCGTGAAAAGTCGTAAATATCAGGGAAATGGTTAAACAAAATATACAAATATTCTGAATTTTTGAGATCCTTCGAAAGCAAACGTATCAATGCAAAAAGGGAAAATTACAGACTCAGTTTTATTGAAACTGTTTAGTCATTCCAAAACTCATATACACGAGCAATAACCCTCAACCCTGTCTTAATAACCCTTTCACTGCCGCAGTCGCATAAATGCACCACTACAAATAGTACAGTCCCAGATCAGACACTGTCTTTTCAAGGCGTTGTCTGATCAGGAACTTCACTTTTTGTCTCAATCTCTATTTCTATATCTGTGCTTTGTTCATTTGAAAGTTGTATTTATTTATCTCATTTCCTTGTGGTACCGAAAGATTCAACAAAAATTTGTTTGCAGAGGATAATTAGAAATTTGGCGCCGAAAGCGTTAATATGTCTTATTAAAATCAAGTTTATACATTAATGTCAAAGTCAAATCACGCTTCAAATTTAGAATGCCGATAATTTTGTCGCCATTCAACACATACTTCAAGCTAGGCATGCATTTGCAATTCATAGAGGCGAACATTTTCATAGGTGACTTATTGAGGTCAATGTCATATTTTAATGTCAAAGGTCAAATTACGGGTAAAATTTAGTTTGGCTATGATTGTGTCGTCATTAAACTGTTGCATGTATGTGCAACTTATGGATGCCAACACTTTTAAGGGTGACTTATTTAGGTCAAGGTCGTATGTCAAGGTCAAAGGTCATATCGCGAGCATAGTGTTTCACAATCACATCTTGTTTTCTCTGACAATGTGACGGTGTGTTATGTGAGCTTGCTCACTAAAGTTCTTAGGTTATTTACTAATTATGCTGATATCGGCTAAAGAGTTAGTCTAATGTTTATCTGAGACAATTATACAGCTATGGCCCCTTGAACTATTGAAAGCTGTTTTCTCCAAAATTGAAAAAAGAAGATAGATAGAGCAATAGTTCCAACGTTCCATTCAGACGAATAAGTCATGTAAGGCTTAGCAGTATAAGGGTTAATGGTTAACTTCATCATATATTGTATGGTATCCATGGTTTCGATTACTGCATCTAATTAAAGTTTTAACGCTTTACCTGATAACTACTTTGCATGTAGATCCTGTTCCTATCAGAGTTTGTTCTGTTGGCTTATGGATTGTGTAGATCTGATCCTACAGCTTGTCATAAGGGCCAAAACCTTTCTTGTTCATATCAACCCGTATCCTGACCTTTGAAAAAAACTTACACAGTCCATTTATTGAGGCCAATTTTGAACCCTAATTATATGTTTTCTTTTTTAGCTAACCTAAGCTAAAGGCTCAAGGTGAGCTCTTTTGTGACCATCCGCCGTCTGTCTGTCCGTCTGTCCATTCACTTTTATTTCCAATGACTTCTCCTAAACCACTGGGAAGATTTGAACTAAATTTCGCAGAAATGTACCTTAGGGGTCCTCTGTCAGGTTTGTCAAATCATGACCCCCCCCCCCCGGGCCCAAACTGACCCCTGCCCCGTGGCTTATCGGTTTTACGCTCACCGGAGCACAAAGTGCTCAGGGTGAGCTTTTGTGATCGCCTGATATTTGTCGTCCGTCGGCGTGCGTCATTCGTCGTCAACAATTTGAACCTTTAAAAATCTTCTTCTCTGAATCTACAGGGTTCTCAGCTTTCATCTTTGACACATAGCATTACCTATAGGTCCTCTACAAAAGTTATATAAATTATGCCCCTGGAGTCAAAATTGGTCCCGCCCCGGGGTTGTCCAGTTTTCAATATAAACATATAATGAAAGTTTTGAAAATCTTCTTCTCTGAAACTGGAAGGTTTTCAGCTTTCATATTTTGCACACATCCAGGTCCTCTACAAATGTTATATAAATCATGTTCCTGGGGTCAAAATTGGTCCGGCTCCAGGGGTGGCCAGTTTTCAATAGAAACATATAGTGAACACTTTGAAGAACTATTCCTCTGAAATTTGAAGGTTCTCAGCTTTCATATTTGCCACATAGGATCATGTTCAGATCTTCTACAAAAGTTATATAAATCGTGGCCCTGAGGTCAAAATTAGCTACTGTTAGCATACGTAAGAGGTAGGTTATCTCCCTTTGTACTTTTTGATAACAACTGGATTGCCTCCCTTCTGGGTAGACAATTGATATTTTTAGATCTGGCCTGTTGTTCAGTTAACAAGACAATTAACCCTTTACTCCATAAATATGCATTTGTACACCTTTGCAAACAGAGTAGACCCAGATCAGATGGGTCATGTAGTAGCTATCAGATCAATCTGCTCTGTTTGATTATGCTATAATATAGTGCAAAGTGCATAAAATCATTTTCATTTTGTGAACAATATACAATGTACATGTACTTATAATATGTTTACTTTACCCTTTCCCTTATATAAACGCCTTTTCACCCATTTGCAAACAGAGCAGACCCAGATCAGACGACTCCTTTAGCAGCTGTCTGATCTGGGCCTGCTCTGTTTGTCAATGGAATGTTCAAAGATGTTTCTTTACTTTCTTAAATGGTTACACTGTCCCACTTTCCATATTTCATTATAACTATCATATCCATGAACATTCAGTAGGTATTGAAATTTTTAATAAACATAGAACAGGGGATTGGTTAAAAATAAGTTAAGATGTGAATAATAATATGAACTCATGAAGGTGTAATGAAATTTTGAACATAAGTACAGATTAATTTATTCTTTCTGAAATTCAACCATTTTGCCCAGGGATACGGTATACATAACTTTTTATATGCTCTTATTTAGATTTACATTGGTGTTGTTTTTTTATTACATTTTTCTTTAATTTTCTCCACTTGAGGTCCTCTACAAAGGTAATATAAATTATGCTCCTGGGGTCAAAATTGGCCCACCCCAGGACTGGCTAGTTTTCTATAGAAATATATAGTGAAAATCTTTGAAAATCTTCTCCTCTGTTGTATGGTGAGCGATATCAGGGCCATTCTTGCCCTCATGATTTTTAAAACCTTTAAAAATCTTCTTATCTGAAACCACAAATCCTAGAGCTTTGATATTTGGTTAATGGCATCATCTAATGGTCCCTTACCAAGTTTGTTCAAATTATGATCCCGGGGCTAGTAAGTTTTGCGTAGACATATATAGGAAAACTTTTAAAAATATTCTTCTCTGAAACCACATACTCTAGTGCTGAGATATTTGGTATGAATCATCACCTAATAGCCCTTTACCAACATTGTTAAGATTATGACACCCGGATAAAAAATGGCCCCACCCGGGGCTTATTAGTAAGATTATGACACCCGGCTAAAAAATGGCCCCACCCGGGGCTTATTAGTTTTGTTATTTTAAATCTTTAAAAATCTTCTTCTCTGAAACCAATAAACCCTAGAGCTTTGATATTTGGTATGTAGCATCATCTAATGGTCCTCTACCAATTTTGATCAGAATTTGAGCCCCGGACCAAAAATGGCACCGCCCTGGGGCTTATCAGTTTACATAGAGTTTTAGAGGAAAACCTTTAAAATCTTCTTCTCTGAAACCACATACCCTACAGCTTAGATATTTTGTATGAAGCATCACCTAATAGACCTTTACCATGTTTGTTAAAATTATGACCCCAGACTAAAAATGACCCCACCCGGGGCTTATCAGTTTTGTTATTTTTAATCTTTAAAAATCTTCTCTTAAACCACACTCTAGAGCTTTGATATTCCGAATGTAGCATCATCTAATTGTCTTCTACAAAGATTGTTCAAATTATGAGCCTCGGGCCAAAAATGGCCCGCCCTGGGGCTTATCAGTTTTACATAGAGTTATATAGGAAAACCTTAAATTTTTCTCTGAAATCACCAGTCTGCCTCACACAGAGAAGTATACTAGATATCTCTATACACTGTATAATGAACTTTTAGGTGATAAGTAAAGTATACTTTATCAAGCTGTGTGGTTTGTTTCGAATTGATGATGGAAATTTTACAGAAGTACAGTTCGTTGGTTTTTCAATTTATTTTTCTGAGTGTATTTCCTTAAGGTAAAATGTTACCGAGTGCAGTAGATCTGAATCAAAATATTCCGAGTACAATTGTAGTACCGGTAAACAATTTACTGAATTGATAATGGAAATTTTACAGAAGTACAGTTCGTTGGTTTTTCAATTTATTTTTCTGAGTGTATTTCCTTAAGGTAAAATGTAACCGAGTGCAGTAGATCTGACTCAAAATATTCCGAGTACAGTTGTAGTACCGGTAAACAATTTACTGAATGAATGTGTGCTGACTGGGCCACAGTTTACTGAGTGAATGTGTGCTGAATGGGCCACAGTTTACAGAGTGAATGTGTGCTGACGGGACCACAGTTTACTGAGTGAATGTGTGCTGAATGGGCCACAGTTTACTGAGTGAATGTGTGCTGACGGGACCACAGTTTACTGAGTGAATGTGTGCTGACTGGGCCACAGTTTACTGAGTGAATGTGTGCTGACGGGGCCACGGTTTACTTAGGGAATGTGTGCTGACTGGGCCACGGTTTACTGAGTGAATGTGTGCTGACGGGGCCACATTTTACTTAGTGAATGTGTGCTGACGGGGCCACAGTTTACTGAATGCATGTGTGCTGACTGGGCCACCATTTACAGTTATAATGGAAAAGAATATGTCGAGTGCTGTGTTGCCCGCAACAACCTTGGTCTGTTTCCTATACAGTAGAATCTGTTTTAAGCGGTCATCAAAAGAGGTTTAATTATGGGTCTGTAAGGCAGGTGGTAGCTCAATGCATGTTCTATAGGAGCTTTCTGCATTACCTTTGCCCGACAATAAGCATTCCCCTGCTTTTTAAGACTCTTATGTTCAGTAGTGAATAGTCGCTTAAGACAAGTTCTCCTGTCTGCACCAACCGCGTCGTTCTGTGTGGAATAATTTCTCACCTTGCTGCAGAATGTTTGGAAAGTTTTTCACAAATCCGATGCAGGAGTCCAAAAATAACGCATACCTGTTCACAGTTTGGTCGACAGAAAACCTAATAAATCATTGGGGAAAACACAGGAAATACAGCAAAACAAGAGGAATGTTTGGTGACTCGTGCATGTTAATCGAGTATAACGGTATTGTAGCTACTTCTGTTGTGTGTCGCATCTTTACATATTTCTCAGACATTTATATTACAGAAATCCAGTTTTTCAGTGCACCAAAGTGCATTAACGCACGTTGTGTGCGTACTATTTTATTTCAAATATCTACGTGTTTGCAGTTATAATGTTCTTTTTATTGCTAATTTAGAATTTGCTTGCATATGTTTTCGCAACGGATTCATCGTAAGTTTACATTTCATGATGTAATCCTACAAAGTGGTTATTTTTCTAATCAAACTTTGTGTTTTGCATGCACATCTTTGTAAACTGCGTGTTACATACTTAGCATTGTTAATGCCATAGTTCTATTTCATTTAGTTCGATTATAATAAATTCGATTCATATCATTACTATTAAAACAGTATTTATTGTTAATTTTGGCCCCTTTATTGTCTCACCCAAATGGGGAACCTGATTCTTATAAGGAGTGAATATCAAGATAATAGCTTCTCCATACATTATGTTCACAGATTTATATTAATCGACCTTTTGTATGTATGCGGCTTTTGGAAGTGTGGCTTGGTTTATGAAACGTGATTTGAACAATAACTCCGAGACCCTATGTTATCAACTGAGATCCTAGTTTTTGGCATGAGAAGCTATGTTCTCAATACAACAAGTACACAAATGATCTGAAATCTAGGACCCCATGCACTCTATTAGTTATACAGTTCTTTCCCAGGGTACATGACGATTTATTCCCGGCTGAAGAAAATCATGTTGCCCGAGCCGGTAGGCGAGGGTTACATTATTTTACCAGCCGGGAATAAATCGTCATGTACCCTGGGAAAGAACTGTATAACGAATTTATTATACTGCAAAGTTTTACGGTTCGGATAACTTATATAAATCCATTTTGTCGTATTTAATCACTAAACACGATAAGTCCCCTAATAGCGCCCCAATACATTTTTTCTACCCGAAGGTATCCGAAGTGGTGTGCGTATTGTATTTCATCGGCGTTCGTGTTATAATAGATGGATGGACGATATAATAACTCCTCTAAAACTGTTTAATTGGTCATTTCAAACAATGATGTTTTTTAATTCATTTCTGCATTTTTTTCTTTACGTATGAATAGTTATCTATTATGAATTTTGCTACTGTTTAGCCGAGTCGAGAACTCGGTCATTTGGTTTCTGATCATCATATGTGGGGCCCCCCATAGGGAATTTCCATGTACCCTGTCAGCTCACAGGGTACATGGACTCATGTACACGGCTAGTTAACCAATCAGAAGTGAGGATTTTACTTTGCAGTATAATAATAGATTATGTGCTTCTATGGGGAACTTAAGTTCTCATAAAATTTGTTCAAACGATGTGATGATAAATTCTCAAACAAGGTTCAAAGGCGTATTATGTATCATTTCGATTGAGGACGTGTAGGAGCCGTCTGACCAGGGTCCACTGTGCGGGCCGATGGACTGATATAGATCTTATTTTACAGGTTCTGTCATGGCCATACCATTACAAAGATTCAACTTATTAGTATTCATGATGCCAGTTTTACATGAATTCGTACCAGGGAAAGGGTTTTTAAGCAACTTTTACTTCTTTTTTTATTCGTCTTTGAAATGTTTGTTTTTACATTTCCTATACTTTAGAAAGGTAAAACTTGACTACAGCTACCGCTCAAAACTATGGCTGTCAAGACAGGTGGTTGCTAAAAATGAAGGACGTAAGTCATACCGGAAGCTTGTCTGTTAGCTTTTTGAATTGCTTTCATCCTGTTTTAATTTTTAAAATTCCGTGTTGAAATAGTCAAAACTAACAACCAAACAAGTGTTGAACTCAGAAGTGTAAGTTTACGCATGTTTTCATCCCGAGCATGGCAATTTTCTCAAGCAAGCAGGTTAAAGCAATAGGCCACACAGGTAGTGACGACGTTCAAAGGCCAGCATGGACCAGTGCACTTTATCCGTGTATATTTTGCAGTCTTTGGAGTCATGTTTGTCTGTTAATTAACATCTATTTCTGCTCACTATGGGTTAATTGGACGCCCCAAAGAGAGGGGAGCAGATACAGAGAAGCCCGGGTGTGATGCCCTATTTGGTTCTTTAAGATGCCAGTGTAACGCTGTGATATACCTTAGCTCGGTTTATGTCTCGTCCGAAGGACTTGGTCAAGACACTCATTTCCTACATACAAAGTGCTGAACAGTTTGGATCCAGAAAAGACGCTGGATTCTCCGTTGTCTAATCTGGATCCAAACAGTTTAGAAATGTTAACACAAGCTTATCGTTGGTCAGCAATAAATGAAATTAGCCGATTTTAGTTTTTTAAAATACCAGGTGTAAATCACAGTAAAGTAATACAGTGTTCCCTCTCTACAACGACACCCTTTGGGATACGAATACTGTATGTGTTGTTCTGAGGGAGTTGTTATAGGGAGGGAAAATCAAACATAATTAGCTTGTTTGCAGATCCCCAGATAAGGTTATTTCGAGAATTAAAACTGTTATGCCTCAATCAAACCCTATGTTGTGACCACTCTTTAGAATCGTCACAAAGTGACGATTCTAAAGAGTGGTCACAACATAGGGTTGGATGGAGGCATAAAGAAATTACGATGGGAAAAGGTTGTTTCTGGAGCCTTGTTGTTTCGGAAACAGTGACATGCGTTGTTGTAAGGAGGGAATCGTTATTGAGAGGGCCGTTGTAGGGAGGGAGCACTGTACAGTAAACCCCGCTAATGCGACAACCTAAAAGAGGTATAATTCTGGGTGCTAGATGCAGGTGGTACTTTAATGCAACCAACTGCTTATAGACAGGTATGTTTCTTCATTAAATGGTCGCATTGGAGGGGTTCTACTGTACGAACCTTTTAAGTAGTGTTAATGGTCAAGGAGAGGGTTCGGAAAATTAACTCATGCCTTCCTGGACTATTTTTAGACCCAGCCTTTTGGAATATATCTACCGAAAATAGACATTAACTATAGAAAAGGAGAATTTTAGAATTGAGTAGTTTTGAAACCATTGTGATAAATAAAGCATTTGTCCCGATGGAGCAAATGCTCTATTTGTCGCAATAGTTTCATAATGTGACTTTTACAGAGGCGCCAAATGCATTACTAGGAGGAAATGTGTAAAGCTGATATATGTAAGCAAAATGTATAGGAAATATGAGAGGGACGAACTTGACGAATGACTGATGGACAAACAGACACGCGGTTGCCGCAAATACCCGATGGAAACTAATAGATCCAAATAGTTGTGATTTCACACATGTGTTATGGTTTCCACTGTGTAATAAAAGGACTGAGTGGTACAACTGAGTGGTTCAGTTTTGAAATAAAAACATTCTTTTTCAAACAAAAACAACAACAGAATAAATGGAATGGTTGTAAAAAGCAATCATGTGTATGTTTTTAATATGAGACATCATTATTGATGCTCTTATGAATAAATCTATATAAACTAAAAATAGATATAAAAAAAATTTGGAATAAATTCTTTTGCAAGAATTCGCTATATCATAGTTCGTAATATCAGATATCGTACTATCCAAGTTCGTTTTAAGAGTGTTCCATGTATCATGTGACTGTGTTAATCAACAAACACGGACAAGACAACACTGCTCAACACCCTTTGGCCGCAATCGATTTACTGTAGAACCTGTCTTAACCTGTGTTGAACCATTCCCTCATACGACTTTTTAACCCTTCTCTTGCTGAATTTTAAAATGCATTTCTCCTTCTTTACCCATGTCCTGTTGTATAATTAATATATCTTCGTCGTGTACAAGTATTTTGCCGTGCAATTTCTGCTGTGGAGAGCATTGGTTGCACAATCAACTTGTAAATAGTGCAGGCCCTGATGAGACAACTCCTGCAGGAGCTGTCTCATCTGGGTCTTCGCTATTTACAGGTAGGTATATTGACGTGAATAGCAAGCGAGGGGTTAACCCATTCCCTCACAGGATATTTTAGATACGACTTTTTTTAATAAATCTACTGAAAGGGAGCATTTACTAGAAAAAAAGAAAATGAGTATCTTGAAGTTTTTAAACCAAGGTGATAAAAACAGCATTTGCTTCTATGACTTTTACAGAGGTGCCAAAAGGTGTCAATTTGAGGGATTGCGTTAAACGACCAGAAAGAAGTTTAATTATGGGTCTGTTAGACAAGTGGTAGCTTACATGTTTCAAACTCAACCTATAGCTACTCAAAAAAGTATATATTACAACAAACTATCGTTTTAGCTGACATCAATTTTAGAGCATGTTAAGGGGTTAACCACAATATTTATCAGTAGATGGAATTGTAATTGACTTGCCTTTCTGCAATATCCTGTAATCCCAGCGACAAATGATCGCCATCCGCTGCGGTAATCTGGTTCCCGATCTTGTGATTGGATTTGCTGTTGCTTTCCGTGCTAGAAATTGTCATTATTTGTCTTTTTATACTGACAATTTTCACCCAGATAAAGGCCTAGTTGTGTTCCTATTACGAAAGAAGGACGAAAGGTTAAGAGTAGCAAAATTCCCTCTCATGTTATGCGCGTATTGACTGAGATTTGCAAATACAGTGAACCCTCATTATACCGGCATTCATGCATTGAAACAAAATTACCGAGAAGTATTTGAAACAACCACTGAATAAATATGTGCCCTCCCAATAGGACTGGTGATCGCTTAATGCAGAACACAAGAAGAGTAAAAAGCTCCCAAAGGGAGCCTTTTGCATTTATTGTGTTCTGCATTAAGCGTTCACCCGTTGATACTAGTTTAAAACTGGCCATATTGTTCCTTTCATATTTAAACTCGTTATAACGGCAACCTCGTTATACCAGCAACATGTCTGGAAACAAACACCTCCGTTGTAATAAGGGTTCACTGTAGCTTAGATCAAAATGAGACGCCAAGTAACTCAGCATCCCACCAGAATCCAAGCTCTTTGCAACTCTTTCAATAGTTTCTCACAATTTCAGTCGATTGGATAACGTTCGAAAGTGATGATAATAACATTTTAAGCTAACGTTATTTTTGATAGCGTGAAAAGGGATTTCGTTCGTGACTGTGCTGTATCATCGCTACAGATGGACATTGCATGACTTCCGAATCGTTCAGTCCTCAGAGACTTATTGACCGACTGTCAAATAACGTTGATCCTGATCAGACGCTGATTAACTCGGTGCTTCATCTGGATCCAAACTGTATGCAGATACCAGCCAAGACAAGCTTAGCACGAGAAGGGTTAATTCTTTGAGGATTATGGATGATGTACGAAATAATGGCGGCATCAGAGGATTTCTATAACTTTACAGTATATCTCCGTTATTCGAAACTCAAATACGTATCATTATTGACCTTTAAGACAGGCGACATGGTGATAGTCATACAGAAAGTCCTCTGGAATCTTTCTGAATCCACTTTGAGAGACCTTTCCCTAATATAAACGTGTTTTCACGCATTTGCAAACAGGATAGACCCCGATCAGACGACTCCTAGAGCAGCCGTCTGATCAGGGTCTGCTCTCTGTGCTAATTGAGTTTGATATATCTGTTTCTTAAGTTTCTAAAATGGCTACAGTGTTCCACCTTCCATATTTCTTTATAATAACTTTGTTAATGAATATTCAGGTGGTATTGAAATTTGGAATAAACATAGAACAGGGAAAGGGTTAAGCACTCATCTGATCTGCATATTTATAAGCGGGTCGAGATTCTGCTATACTAATATTTCAAAATATCGAGTTTTTATTGTACGAAATTTACCGTTTGCTTCAGGTTTGAAAGTGGGTTTCTCTTCAAGTACTTTTCAAACACATGATAACAGTCAAACAGTTTGGATCTTTATGAGGTCAATACAATCATAAAATATGTTACAGTAATTCTAATAAAAATTAGCATATGAACTTATCGAAAACAAAGTGTAATACAAAGTACAGTAAACCCCCGATAATGCGACCACCTGAAATCGGTATAATTCTGGGTGCTAGATGCAGGTGGTGGCTTAATGCAGGACAAAAGTAATGCAGAAAGCTCTTTTTGTCCTACATTAAGCAACCACCTGCTTATAAAAACACTCATAACTGGTCGCATTAGAGGGATTCTACTGTGTAACATTCTTGTCGTTATACTTTTATTGTGGTACAAACACATATTATCTGACTATTTCGAACAGTGGCGTAATTAAAACACAGCCTCAATACATACTAATACATCGGATAGTAACACCGAGGTCTTCTATATGAATTACATGAAAGGTTGGCGCTTATTCGGCGGGTTTTCTTGCGATATTCTTCTTCTTTACCATAAAAGCAAATGGTTTATGTAATTTCAGGCGTTGCAAGATGAGACTGTGACTTTAAAACTAAGAAGTAGGAACCACATGCCATCCACTTACTGTCAGCTATAGATACTTTATGGAAAATTGGATGGAATAACTTTTAAATTTTGAATCTTAATGTGTTATTAGATTTCATACCAGTCACGACCAATATAGAGACATACGATATGTAAGTGTTTTATTTGTCATATTTCTCTATTTAGGATAGCTCTTGGCATTGTCGCTGTGTACTAATTCAGACAGAAATGTGCGTCTTATACGGGTTCACATTTCGTATCTGTTTAACGCATAACTCCCGAAAGCATCCGAAATAGATTTGCTATATATTAGACAAGTGCAACGCTTCAAGTCTTCCAATGAGGGAAACGAGCAGACATACCGTGTAAACCAGATATGATCAGGGACTGCACTGTTTGGCATTTAATATTCTAGATAATTTAACCATTTTTTCGTATTTAAACGCTTTTCACACATTTCCAAACAGAGTAGACCCAACTCAGACTGTTCGTGTAGGAGCCGTCTGACCAGGGCCTGTTCTGTTTGCTTACGAAGTTATAACATATCTAACTACAGTTTCAACGGATACCCACGTATCATGTATACATATACAATCATAAAAACTCAGCGAATAAATATTCATGACGTTATTATTTTTACATGAATATTCAACATGGAAATAGTTAATGCTTTCATACTGACCGGAAATAGTTAATGCTTTCATACTGACCTTGACGTATTGTTATTTATTAAGGTGCAATAACCGAGTGTATATATACATGTCGTTTGCCGGAGCCATTTGACCAGGGTCTACACAGATCTTCATAAAACTATTTTCTTTGGTAAAACATGTTAATACAAATTTTTGTTTAATTAATGTTCAAAATGGGAGGACTAAGTTTTAATTATTAAGCGGGTTAAGGGTTAAACATTAAAATATCAGCGTATTAGGCATTAACCAATCCCCTCAATTTGGCTCATTTTGACGCCTCTTTCAAAGTCACGTTTTCAAACCATTGTGATAAAAAGAGCATTTGCTCCAGTGGAACAAATGCTCTAGTTTCCAAATTGCGTAACAAGTTTCCCTTTTTTAAGTAAATGCTCCTTTTCAGTAGATTTATTCAAACGCTTTCGGTCTAAAATAGTCTGTGAAGGAATGGGTTGATGTCACATGTATATGTCTTTCGGAAAGTATCCAGACACTATAATGTTACATAGAACAATCAGAAAGGGGACTATGAACTTGTAAACGCTGAAACTATATCCTGCCGAATACAATATCTGCTGAAATCTTGAGATTAGATACGGGTGCTTACCTTCGATTCCTTTATGCATTAAAGAGTTGATTGCTCGAGTGATAAACAGTTTGGATCCAGATGAGACACCGAGTTATGTTTCATCTGGACTTAAGCTGCATGCAAATATGTCCAGGTCGTGTTTGCCAGGATAAAGGTTAATCTCCCTTCTAGTTTTCTCACGAGGAAAGAATTGTTCAAATTTTATTCAATTTAGTACTCGCGATTTGAATGGTTAAGAATGAAATTGTAAGCGTTTAATAACGAAATAGCCCATTCAACATGATAGTGTATAATTTGTTAGAGGGAATTAAATAAAAACAAAAAAACAGTGTACTGGAGGGGTTCTTTAGGAGCCTTCTGATCTGGGTATGCACTGTATGCAAATGTATTACACCCATATGCCACAATTAAAGGGTAAAAGAAATGCACTTGTCCAACTTTAACCCTTTCGCTGCCAATGCCGGATTTGTGATTACCTATGCAAACAGTTTAGATCCAGATGAGACGCCGTCTCATCAGGATCCAAACTGTTTGTTACTGTTACTATGTTTTTGAAACAAGAATGAAGAAAATCAAAAGAATGAAATTTTGTAGCAGACGACAAAGTTAGTAGACGACAGAGTTTGGCAGCGAAAGGGTTAAACATTTAGCCTAAAACAGGTTTCGTCGATTAAGATAATCATCCACTTTAAGATTCGAGGAGGAGGTTAAACCTCAATTACACAATCACCGTGTCAAGATGCTGAAATTGCATGTGAAGGCCAGCGTGTTTAGCCCCAGCCTCATAAATATTTATAAAATAATTCATGACGTCATGAATATGCATTTATTGTTGTTTTATAACGACGAATGAATAAACAGCAGAAACTGTAGAATCATATCTACGAGGGCTGTCGCAGTAAATTTTTGAGTATTTTAACAAAACAAATATAACTTGTAGGTTGCTCATTTTTTTATCATGATTACATACATTATATATACATCTTCATGCCAAATGTGACCTACAATGCGTTTTTACGTAAATTACATGGAGGTCATGTAGCGCGCAACGGCGCACTGTAAAGTATTTCACATATTTCATATATTTCGTATATTATTTCTTAACCTTTTCCTTCATATAACCATGTTTTTACGCATTTGCAAACTGAATAGACCCAGATCAGACGGCTCCTATAGGAGCCGTCTGATCAGGGTCTGCTCTGTTTCCTAGCCGAATTTGAAAGATGTGTCCCTTTCCTTTCTAACATGGCTACAATGTTCCAACTTCCACATTTCATTATAACTACATGTATTGTGTTCATGAATATTCAGTGGGTATTGAAATTTGGAATAGACATAGAACAGAGAATGAGTTATGCAAACAGAGTAAACCCTGATCAGACGGCTCCAACAGGACTGTACTTTGTTAACTATGATTGCAATGACGTTAAGAGACGTACTCGTATCCAAGGATTAAAGAGTTAAATAAGTGATCCAGCTCCATAACCTGTTCGTTCGTACAAATGAATTTTTATGCTTTTGCAAACAGAGTAGATCAAGATCAGACGGCTACTATAGAAACCCTCTGATCAGGGTCTGCTCTGTGTGGTTATGAAATGTTTATAGGTCACTGTACAGTTTTTATCAATAACAAACATATGCATGATGTCACCATTTCTTACATGAATACATAAAAATGTATTCAACAGAGAAAGACTTAGGGTTTATGCAGGACTCCCTATTTAAATTTGCTGCATCACTTTTGTTATACATGTATGCCAGTGCGTCACCTAATGGATATACATGTAAGAAATAATGAGTGTATGGCTATAAATTAGCTGATTGTTTTATACTGGTATTCTCTCACCGCCATGGTTGCCAGAACGTGTCTCATAAGGCTTGCTGTGATGCGAATTTGCGATTGTTTTTGCAAGTATTTAGGACACTGGGAACCAATATGTGTCTGATGTCCCTTTCAAATAGTCATTTGACCCAGACGAAAAGGCTACTGAAGTAGACCATTGACCAGGGTCAGCACCATTTGTTTAACAAATCATTTTCTGTAAGGCAAACTTAGGTAACGGTTGTCTAAAAGTTAGCTAAAAATTAAGTTATTATAGTAAAACCTCACTAATGCGAACACTCGCTAATACGAACACTCGCTAATGCAAACACTCGCTAATTCGATCAACGGGAAGCTTTCTGCATGACATTCGCCCTACATTATAGCAGTCACAGGTGTTCCGGTTTCTTCTTTTCTAAAAGTTCGAATTAGCCATGTTCGAATCAGCAATATTGGAATTAGCGAGGTAAGTTCAAATTAGCCATGTTCGAACCAGCGATATTCGAATTAGCGATGTTCTGATGAGCGAGGTTTTATTGTATATGATAAGTAATAGGCTGGGTCCTAGTAGTGGTTACCGTAGCACCCCCCCTAGACTTTTTTTCATGGGTACCAAATTGTTCGTTGGGGTCCTTAGAACACATTTTGAGCATGCCACCAAAAATAAGTTTGTCCCAGCTATGTTTTATTTAACGGTTTCCATGGTAACCCGAGGTAATTTTCGAAACTACATTGGTTCAGAAAATGCGCCATAACTTTGTTTTTAGAAGCAATAGAAGGACAAAACAAGTACCAAAGTAAAGCAGAGACATATAGCTTGAATATGTTATATGATTTTATTAATATTCATAAATGCATTCTTATGAATATTAATGAGGAAGTAAAAAATGTGATTTTTTTAGACTGAGAGGCTTATTAATGCACAGAAATTATTGAATTTAGGTTTAAGTTGTTCGCTGGAGTCCTCAGAACACATTTTGAGTATTTCCCCAAATAATTTTGTCCCATCTATGTTTTATTAAACGGTTTCCATGGTAACCCGAGGTAAATTCCGAAAATCCTTTGTTCAGAAAATGCGTAATAACTTTGGTTTTAGAGGTAAAAGAAGGACAAAACAAGTATCAAAGTAAAGCAGAGACATATAGCTTGAATATGGTATATGATTTAATTAATATTCATAAATGCATTCTTATGAATATTCATGAGAATGTAAAAAAATGCGTTTTTTAGAAAAAGGAGCTTGTTGTTTAGTCTGATAGGCTTATTAATGCACACAAATTATTGAATTCAGGTTTAAATTGTTTGTTTGGTTCATCAGAACACATTTTGGGCATTCCCCCAAAGTAGTTTTGTCCCATCTATGTTTTATTGAACGGTTTCCATGGTAACGCGAGGAGGTAAATTTCGAAACATCATTGGTTCAGAAAATGCATAATAACTTTGCTTTTAGAGGCAATAGAAGGACAAAACAAAAACCAAAGTAAAGCAGAGACATATATCTTGATTATGATATATAATTTTAATAATATTCATATATGATTGCTTATGAATATTAATGAGGAAGTATAAAAATCCGATTTTTTAGAAAAATGAGTTTTTTGTTTAGTCTTAGAGGCCTATTAATGCACAAAAATTATTGAATTCAGGTTTAAATTGTTCGTTGGGGTCCGCAGAACACCACTTGAGCATTCCCCAAAATAATTGTGTCCAAGCTATGTTTTTAACGGTTTCCATGGTAACCCGAGGTAAATTTCGAAACATCCATAGTTTAACAAATGCGTCATAACTTTGCTTTTAGAGGCGAAAGAAGGACAAAACAAGAACCTGAATAAAGCAAAGACAAATAACTTGAATATTATATGTAATTTAACTAATTTTCATAAATGTATTCTTATGAATATTAATGAGGAAGTAAAACAATCCGATTTTGTTTAGAAAAAAAGGAGTTTATTGTTTAGTCTGAGATGCCTATTAATAAACAAGAGTTCATGTTTGAATGTTTTCATGTGAAGGAAAATAATCTGAATTCATGTTTGAATGTTTTCATGTGAAGGAAAATAAACCATCTTTGTTTCAGGTAATATTTCTATAAAACATGCGTATTTCAGCTTATTTGCATATAATGTACGTATATGAATAAGCAATTTTCTATGGGCATTGTATTTAGTATTATTTTGAGTATACGGTAAAATCTCGATTATTCGAATTTTCTTTATAGAAGCATTAAGACCCTTTTAGGTAGTTGACTTCTAAATGCATGGTGAAAGTTTTACAGAAAGCTGCACTAGGAGCTTTCTGCATGAATTTCACCATGCATTAAGCTGTCACCTGTCTTAAATATCGATAATAATACGTACATCAATGATAATACGTCAATGTTTGAAGCGAATCCCATCTGTTGGATGCAACTGCCGGTGCTAAAGAAGTGAATGAGAGAGAGAGAGAAAGAGAGAGAGAGAGAGAGAGAGAGAGTGAGAGAGAGAGAGAAGAGAGAGAGGAGAGAGAGAGAGAGAGGGGGGAGGGCTAATGCCCGCCCCTGGGGCTTCCGGAATCAAGTGAGGGGATCTGATAAAACATCCCAGGTCGATTTTCATTTGAAACCGGAGGCCTAAGAGATACCCAGGGAACCCTTGTCCGTAAGAGTTTAGCGGACATGATCCACCCAGTTGCCGGACTGGCACAAAAATCTTCGTCCAGGTCAGGCAAACGGGAAAGAAGTCCCGTGGAAGGAGAAAGAGACTCCCTAGATTTAATTAGGTTAAGGAGGTCCACTTTTTCGACTGACACTAGCACGGAAGAGGATAGAGGACCCCTGTGAATAGGATTCGGGGGTCTAGGGCAGACAGAAGGTGGGATGATTCCAAAACAATCTTCACACGCATTCTCAATAGAAAATATTGATGTTCAGAATCATCTAAAGAAAAAGAGGACTTAGTCCCGTCTAAATCTGAGTGAGAGGCTTCCACAAAGTCTGATTCCCTTAAAAAATAGGACCATCCCTAGGAGCCATAATGAACAAAGTGTCGTCCTGCTCTCCCTCAGAATCCGCCCTGGTGAACGACATGGATGGCAGCACCCGGGAAGAGTGGGACCCACCACATACATAGAAGTGTGGACTGTGGGTTCACGTGAGAGCTATTCTCCCTCTAGGTGAAGCTTGCTGGTTCCCAGAATGAGTGTCGGCTACCGAGAGCGACCAGACGGCGAATCTGAGGAGGCAGAACGATGTCTTCGCATAGAAAAGTAATGGTAAGACCTCAATCTGCGATGAGAGCGGTGCGAGTGCCAGTTCCCATTAGAAGAATAAGAAGGTTTTTACGCCTCCTACGGTGTGGGTGGGAAAAGATTGGACTGGTAGATTTACCGGTCCACTTCGGTATCCTGGTCCAAAGGACCAGACCGGGCCACCGGAGGACCGTTGGAGGGCAAACTTAGGACACCGGGCCAAAGAATACACAGTGACATCTTTGGGCGGGGGCTCGGTAGACCGGTCTGCTGGTGATGTCATGAAAAGGAAACACTAACGGCAGGACACCGGGGACCGGTGACGGATAACTGGGCCTAGATTCAGCGGGACCGGGCAAAATTCTTCACACAACAAGCGGACCGGGAGACCTGGCAACAATAGTACCTGGGATCAGAACAAAGGGTACCATTCAAGTGGTAAACGGGGAACCCGCGCCCGGGCCAGCAGTTGGGTGCCGATCTGCAACTAACAACTGGGGAATCGACTGCACCACAGGGACTGTTGACGAAAGAGATTTTAAAGAAGAAGCAGGCTTCTTCTGAGCTTTAGAGGACAGTGATTTGTCTGTTGCGAGAGAGTCGCTGACCAAAGAGAAGAATACTTCTTCCGTCGGGCAGCAAGCTCCCACGGCTCCCCTGTCCAGAGGGATGAAACTGGACAGGGAGCTGACGCGGAGCATCCGCAGCAGGCCAGACACACTTAATGAATTGTCCAGCCTGTCGCGAATTGCTCGCAAGAAGCCTTGCGTTGCTCTGGCATGCTGTGGTAAATAATCAAGCAAATGCATAAGACATCGCGAGTAAGTTAGAAGTCACGCAAGGCTAATATGGGTAAACATACGCTGATGATTACAGTCGAGATGCTATATATTTTCTATTGCATTGCAAAACACCCATAACATTAATATTCTTCATAAAACATGCATGAGGCTCAATTCCTCTGCTGTAATTTCTTACAAGAAATGTGTTGTTCACATACATGTATATTACAATATAATAGAAAAACTTACTTTCCTACAACAGTTTACATTCTCATTAATATTCATGATTTTGAAATAATATTCATTATCTACATATTTATATACATGAACATCAATATCGCTGTTTCAGTCAGTATCAACCTCTATACTGGTTAACTAAAATAATCTCAGATAAAAAGAACAGCTCATTCAAGTGTGTTTATTTTACATCTCATTAATATTCATAAATATGCATTAATATTCAAGAACCCAAAGTAATGACCCTCTGCTCTTGTCAATGTTTGTTGTTCTGGTATTTTACGTAAAATAAATAATAGAAAAGATAGTACACTCGAAACAATGCTAAATATAGGGCTTATGTTAAATTGCTTATTCATTTACGCACGTTATATGCAAATTAGCTTAAATATACATGTTTTAGAAATATTACACGAACCAAAGATGTTTTCCTTTATTTGTATGTTGATATTAAAACATTTAAATCTGAATTCAATAACTATTTGTATATTATTAGGCCTCTCAGACTAAAAACAAACTCGTCAAACTAAAAACGCATTTTTTACTTCCCCATTAATATTCATAAGAATGTATTATAAGAATGCATTATATGTATTAATAGAATTACATATCGTATTCAAGCTATATGTCTCTACTTTACGTTGGTTCTTGTTTTGTCCTTCTATTGTCTCTAAAAGCAAAGTTATGAAGCATTTTCTTAATCAAGATAGTTTCGAAATTTACATCGGGTTACCACGGAAACCGTTTAATAAAACATAGCTGGGGCACAATTATTTTGGGAGAATGCTCAAAAAGTGTTCTGATGACCCCAACGAACATTTTAAACCTGAATTCAATAATTTTTGAGCATTAATATGCCTCTAAGACTAAACGAAAAACTCATTTTTCTAAAAAAAGCGGATTTTTATATTTCCTCATTAATATTCATAAGCAATCATATTTGAATATTATTAAAAGTATATATCATAATCAAGATATATGTCTCTGCTTTACTTTGGTTTTTGTTTTGTCTTTCTATTGCCTCTAAAAGCAAAGTTATTATGCATTTTCTGAATCAATGATGTTTCGAAATTTACCTCCTCGCGTTACCATGGAAACCGTTCAATAAAACATAGATGGGACAAAATTACTTTGGAGGAATGCTCAAAATGTGTTCTGATGACCCAAACAAACAATTTTAACCTGAATTCAATAATTTGTGTGCATTAATAAGCCTATCAGACTAAACAACAAGCTCCATTTTTCTAAAAAACGCAATTTTTTTACATTCTCATGAATATTCATAAGAATGCATTTATGAATATTAATTAACTCATATACCATATTCAAGCTATATGTCTCTGCTTTACTTTGGTTTTTGTTTTGTCCTTCTATTGCCTCTAAAAGCAAAGTTATTATGCATTTTCTGAATCAATGATGTTTCGAAATTTACCTCCTCGCGTTACCATGGAAACCGTTCAATAAAACATAGATGGGACAGAATTACTTTGGGGGAATGCTCAAAATGTGTTCTGATGACCCAAACAAACAATTTTAACCTGAATTCAATAATTTGTGTGCCTTAATAAGCCTATCAGACTAAACAACAAGCTCCATTTTCTAAAAAACGCATTTATTTTACATTCTCATGAATATTCATAAGAATGCATTTATGAATATTAATTAACTCATATACCATATTCAAGCTATATGTCTCTGCTTTACTTTGGTACTTGTTTTGTCCTTCTATTACCTCTAAAACCAAAGTTATTACACATTTTCTGAACCAAGGATGTTTCGGAATTTACCTCGGGTTACCATGGAAACCGTTTAATAAAACATAGATGGGACAAAATTATTTGGGGAAATACTCAAAATGTGTTCTGAGGACTCCAACGAACAACTTAAACCTAAATTCAATAATTTCTGTGCATTAATAAGCCTCTCAGACTAAACAACAAACTCCTTTTTTCTAAAAAAATCACATTTTTTACTTCCTCATTAATATTCATAAGAATGCATTTATGAATATTAATAAAATCATATATCATATTCAAGCTATATGTCTCTGCTTTACTTTGGTACTTGTTTTGTCCTTCTATTGCTTCTAAAAACAAAGTTATGGCGCATTTTCTGAACCAATGTAGTTTCGAAAATTACCTCGGGTTACCATGGAAACCGTTAAATAAAACATAGCTGGGACAAACTTATTTTTGGTGGCATGCTCAAAATGTGTTCTAAGGACCCCAACGAACAATTTGGTACCCATGAAAAAAAGTCTGGGGGGGGGATGCTACGGTAACCACTACTAGGACCCAGCCTATAACACATACAGAGTTGTTTTCAGAAGCCTACTATACCGGCTTGTTACTGCTTGTTCAAACATCGATTCCCGTATAATGTCCTCTTTGACAAGCTGACGCTGGTTTCTGCCTAAGGACACGAGTTCTGTCGTGGCACATGATCACTCAGACCAGATTAATTTCGATGGTTCTTACAGTTTAACGTTTCCATTAACCCGTAACTCGTTCCCTGTTGTTCGTTTATTTCAAATTTCAATACTTACTGAGTATTCGTGGACAAAACAGTTATAACGAAATATGGAAGGTGGAACAGTGTAGTCATTTTAGAAAGTAAAGGACCAGGTCTATCAAATTTCATTGGCAAACAGAGCAGACTCTGATCAGACGGCTCCTAGAGGAGCCGTCTGACCTGGGTCTACTCTGTTTGAAAATGCGTAAAAATGTATTTATACGTCGGGAATCGTTAACCAAATGAATATCCTTGTACGCAATAAAGGCTAAGCGAAAATCAAGTAGCTTAACCCGTTCCTTTATACACGTGCTTTTTCATGCTACTGCAAACAGAGCAGACTCTGATCAGACGGCTAATATATGAGCCGTCTGGTCAGAGTCTGCTCCGTTTGATTACGAAATGATTATAGGTCTGACCCTTCAGTTTCTACTAATACCAAAACTCCATCGGTACATATGCCATTATATAAGTTTAACTAATAAATAGTCACGTTATTATGTCGTACATAAATATTCAACAGGGAAAGGCTTAGCCCTTTAAAAGCTATATTCTCAAACGGGCTATTCCAAAAGTCAAACAGGTCAATCTTACTGTGAATGTTCAACTATATTCTGAAATAGCATGGCGAATAGTGCACACCCTGATGAGAGGGTTCCTCAAAGGACATCAGTGACTCGTTTCCCTTACTGAAAAGCTTAACCCTTTCCCTGCTCAGTAGTCATGTAAGAAGTTATGACATCATGAATATTCATTAACTGAAGTTTTATAATGCAACAACTGAAAAATCAGATCTATATCATGTCAAAAGCAAACAGAACAGACCGTGATCAAACGGCTCCTATAGGAGCCGTCTGATCTGGGTCTACTCTGTTTGCAAATGCTTGAAAAGTCGTTTATATTAAAGAAAGGGTTAATATAATGACATTATTAACAATGATTGTCCATGAAAGACACTGTAGCATCCGATCTCTATTATTACACAAACCAGTAGAACATACATTGATAAATCGGCTACTACAGAAGATGTCTGATCTGGGTCTACTCTGTTTCCAAAGGCCTCAACAGGCATATCTACCAGGTAAAGCATTAAAAGTCTATGAAGAGAAAATAATTCCTGAGCCGTCGTTATAATCTTATATCAAATCCTGAAATGTCTTTCCTGAACTGTCGTTATCTTTTATTAACATTAACCCCGCTGTAGCACAAACTGTCTTCCTAAATTTGGATTTGTCGTAAAACTTGACTAAATATTCGACAAATCGTTAATACAAATATCGACCTAGTTTCATGAACAAATATGAGAACATTTTGACAAAATGTTAAATAACTTTAAATAACTTTGATCTTGATCAGACGCAGAGCTATATGTAAATGTGACTAAGGCATCTGTTAGCGGGATAAGTTAAAAGTCAAAGTATTTCTAAATATTACAGTACGGCGTGTAACCCTGATGTACCCTACCCACCTTTCGTTTCTTTCATTTCATCTTCAATGTTGTCATACATCGTTGTATTGATACAATACATGTTTGAATATCTTCAGCAGACTCGTTTTAACCATTTCCTTGTTCTATGTTTATTCTAGATTTCAATACCTTCTGAATAGTCTTGAACAAAATAGTTATAATAAAATATGGAAGATGGAACATTGTAGTCATTTTAGAAACTAAAGAAACCGATCTATCACATTTCATGAGCAAACAGAGCAGACCCTGATCATACAGCTCCTATAGGAGCCGTCTGATCTGGGTCTACTTTGTTTGTAGATGCGTCAAACACGTTTATATGAAGACACTGGTTAAAATGTACAGAATTTCGCTGTAATTTCGAAAATCTGTAATGGTGCCATTAAGACATTTATCAAGTCTGTTCAAGTTCCTACAATGCGTCACAGACAACTGTTCATTTAGATCAAAACATGGACATCATTTGATACCGTATTGACATCAATGTTTAAATGTCTTTAGTTACCCTGGTCGAAGGCATTTCAAGCAGTTCACCGGACTGGTAAAGTGATAGTCTCTACTTGTAACGTGTTTTACAAATTCATAAATCATTTGTTTATATGCTGAAAATAAGTATATTGCAAGAAAACCAGTCGAATAAACACCTTAGGAGACAAAACGCCCATGAGTTTGATATCGAAGACCCGATTAACCCTTCGCTTGCTATTCACGTCAGTATACCTACCTGTAAATAGTGAATACCCAGATGAGACAGCTCCTGTAGGAGCTATCTCATCAGGGTCTGCACTATTTACAAGTTGATTGTGCAACCAGTGCATTTCACAGCAGTGATTGCACAGCGAAATACTTGTACACAGTGAAGATATATGTAATTATACAACAGGGCATGGGTAAAGAAGGAGACATGTATTTTAAAATAATTCAGCAAGAGAAGGGTTAACATCGACAATGCATTGGTATTTATTCGGGTTGTGTTTTAGTTCCGTTAACTGTTCGACAAAGGCATTTTGTTGTTGAACAAAACTTATAAATATCGATGAAAACGGTTTATTTTATAATCACAAGGACATTTTCCGATACAAGTTCAAATTGATAATCTTCATAATAATGACTGAATATAACACTTACCAAGTTTTATGATGTTATTGAACATTGCGTTGTAGGGACTTTCTATTTAAGAGAGATGCAGTGCTATGCCACTATAAAAGTGAAATACCAAAATATTTTGTTATCGTAGCGGATATATTTTTCTGCCAGAAAGTAACACGCTAAATGACAATATATCCTCGCACCACTGGGAAAGACCGACGGAACCAGTAAGCAACCACCAAGTAAGAAATGTTTCCGTACACTTGTACAGTTGAACCACTCTCTTGCACTCGTTTTACATTATGTAAATACCTCTGTCGTTGGCTCAGAAAGTAGTCCGAAATCACATGACGTCATTGTGTTCGAAATAGCGAAATTAACTCCCGTACAAAACAGGAAGTAATTTGTGTGTTTCGTTGACATTTCAACGGAAGAAAATCAAAAGGCGGGGAATTTCCCAATAAGTTGTATACCCTTTTGGGTTTTAGCAGAATGTTAGTGCCTTTATACGTAGTTCGGAATCTACAGTTTGTAGAAACTGATTTCGAAAAATTGAGCAGACATCATTCCATTTTGTTTGTTTACATTTGTGAAATAATCGAAGCGTAAAGCGGCATGAAAATAGACCCCGTATTACCAGTTTTATGATAAAATAAGAACTATTTGTTCTTGATTCAGGTAATTTTGGTATGAACTATCGACTCGGATAACCATAAAAAACAAACAATTGGTTTTGCCAAGATTCTTGTCATTGCGCCCATCGCAGAAGTATATGTGAGTGTAACGAACGACAACTCTGCTAGGATATTGCAGTGTAACCTGCCCTAAGCGGTCATTCATTTATTGAACATATGAGTCTTAAAAAGCAGGTGGTTGCTTAATGCATGGCAAATGTAATGCTGAAAGCTCCCGCGGGAGCTTTCTGTATTACCTTTGACATGTATTAAGCTAACAACTGCCTTACAGACCTATTATTAGACATATTGATGGCCGCTTAACCCATTCGCTCATATTGCCGACTTTTGACGACTCTGTAAAAGTCACTTTGTGAAACCATTGTGATAAATAGAGCATTTGCTCCTATAGGAGCAAATGCTCTATTTATCACAATGGTTTCAAACTACAAAATTCTAAAATTTTCCTTTTCTCTAGTTAATGCTCCTTTTCGGTAGGTTTATTCAAAGAGGTTGTATCTAAAAATAGCCTATGGGGTAATGGGTTAAGACATGTTCTACCGTAGTGTAAACGGTTTCGTACACATGTACATTAGCCCTTCATTCCATGAATATTCATACAGGAAATAATGATATCATGAATATTGATTAGATTAATTGTTATAATAGCTCAAGGACACTGGAAATTTTTGACTATGGCATAAACTGTAGAATCTATATTAAAATACAAGCAAACATAGCAGGCCCTGGCCAGACCTTGCCAAATATTTAGAATCTATATTATATCATAAGCAAAAAAATCAGGTCCTAATCAGACGGTGTTTACAGGAGCCGTCTGATCTGGATCTGCTCTATTTGCAGACGCGTAGAAAGGTGTATAAATGAAATAAATGGTTAAACTGTTCCGTACATGTGTACTTTAAATACTTGCGTGCACGTGTACTTTAAACCATACTTAACCATCAGAAAAGCCCACTACAATACAAGATGTATTTTAACCCCACTTTTGAATAAGCAAGGTTAGGAACCCCTGATTGTCTTGCTGTAGCTGCATGGAACGGATATGAAGGCTTAACATTTACTTGAATAAACATGCTTGGATTATTGTTAAAAATCTCTGATTTGCAGCTATTTGATCAAACTCTGGCAAATTTTAAATTGTTTGGATCCTGAAAAAACATCGAGTTACTTGGCGTCTCAAATGGACACATGTTGCATGGAAATACCAGTCAAGGCGCGCTTAGCAGGCGAGGAGCTAAATGAACGAGACTGTCTTGGTATTATACTTTAACCCTTTCCCTGTTCTGTGTTTGTTCCAGTTTGAATACCTACAGAATATTTATGGACAAAGTAGTTATAATGAAATATGGAGGGTGAAATATTGTAGCCATTTTAGAACGTATAAAGAACAGACCTATCAATTTCCATTAGCAAATAGAGCAGACCCCTTTAGGAGCCGTCTGATCTGGGCCTACTCTGTTTTGTTTGCAAATGCGTGAACGTGCGTTTATATGAAGGAAAGGGTTAATAACTCACTGACAGGCGATATAAGCTAAAAAAATTATATATTAGTGTCAATTAGTATAGGGATATAACCAAATTTCAAAGTTAACCTTTTCTAATTTTTACGAGTATAACAAGTGTTAACCGAAAAGTAGTTTTGACATATACCACTTACATTATGGTCTTGTCTTGAGGTGAGCTATGGAATGAGATAAATTGATACAGAGCGCCAACAGCCTTTTTCTGTCTGTTCCAGCTTAGATTCACACATATTATATGTTGCATCTCCCTAAAGAAATGTTTTGTCATTGCATTGATCACTTAGACAGGATTAATTTCGTTGGTCTTTACGCTGAACACTTTGATTAGTTTGCTTATCTTTGACGCTATATTGGACAAGTCCGCAGTGGTAATATCAGAATACGGTAAAACATCTCTACAACGACCACTTAGTGGGTTATCATAGAAGTCTATAAGATCAGTCGGTTGCTTAATGCAGAATAAAGTAATGCAGAAAGTTTCTAAGGGAGCTTTCTGGATTACCGCGTTCTGTCTCAAGCGATCACCTGCCTTTAATACCTAGAATTAAATATCATTTTGGCAATCGCTTTTCAGAAGTTTTATTTATTGTGGAACAAACTGTATACATGTAGAGCTTTAACAGAAAGTTCTATTGTTGGCACCACCCATAATGTAGGGTCAATTTATGGAATTTGAGATAAGGCACAAGCGGTAGTCACGGTTATTTATCATGTTACGTATTTATTCTAGAAATTATAAAAAAAACAGGAATGGGTGCATGACATGTTGTACTGAAAATACATATAGATAACAGTCAAATGTAACAAATGTAAGTACAGAAAAAAACTCAAATGCGACGATTACTTTTTATTTTTTGTAAGTTTTACTTTATATTTGCAATGTATCTTTCTGAACTACTGTATTTGAAATTTAATCTAGAAAATATTTAAACTCTAACTTGGTTTTAGTAGTTTAATGTTAAACGCCTTTTAATTTGTATCGTACTGACATATTTTGATTTGATGTACAACCAATCAAAACACGTTTTATGGTGACGTCAACATCTTGCGGACGTCACTATTTATTCCGTTAAATAACTGAAGCCATGTTTGTTACATAGCTACTTATTATACTGCAAAGTAAAATCCTCGATTTTGATTGGTCAATTAGTCATGTATAAAAGCCGTGTATCCCTCTAAATTCTGATGTATATACGGAGTCATGAGCAACAATGGAATTTCTCCCGTCGAGGGTCTCGCTTCCTTGCTACAACAAAATAAAAATGGCCGACATGCTTCACTTCGTCGATTCGATCCAAACAACCGCTCTCAAACGAAATAACAAGAGTTTGGGGCGGAACAAAGTTATCCATTGAGAAATATTGTTGTTATAGTTGTTATAGTTATTGTATAACAATGTGAATGAACCCGATAGGTGGCGAAGGTCTTATTCTGCTCTGATGCTGCAAATGTCACAGTGCTTGTGCACGTACCGATTAGCACCCAAACCCCCGCTTTTACAAAGGCAATCCACACCCAAATCAATCTCTCATTGACCGTGTAGATAATCATGTGGTTCCTACCGGTTAGTGAGTTCATATTTATTGTATATCATATTTATTGTATATATATTGCTTATAATTCACCGACTTGGTAATTAATCATGTGGTTCCTACCAGTTGGTGATTTTATACTTATTGTATATTTATTACATATCTTTCATTGACTGGGTAGATAACATGTGGTTCCTACCGGTTAGTGGTTATACATTTATTGTATATCTATTGCATATTTTTCATTGACCGGGTAGATAATCATGTGGTTCCTACCGGTTAGTGATTTTATATTTATTGTATATATATTGCATACATTTCATTGACTGTATGGACGGTCATGCCGTTCCTTCCGGTTTATGATTTCATATCTATTGTATATCTTTTGTATATCCTTCACTGACCGTCCGGCTAGTGATTTTTATATTTATTGTATATCTATTGTAAATCTTTCATTGTCTGGATAGATAATCATGCGGTTCGTTCCGATTATTGATTTCATCCATGTACAGCGCTTTTGAACGCACATATCCTGTGTGAAAAGAGCGTTAAGATTTTTTTTATGTACATGGACAGTACACGGACCTGTAAATTGCAGTATAGCCGCTCCTTCCAACGCCCATTTGTTTGAATATTATAAAACCGTCATATTGACGTCATCCAAAATGACGTCGGAATTGCGCCATTCCTCAATTAAGTTTAACCGTTCTCATGCTGAAAAAAGTGTCTTCTTAAACGTTGATCTGCTGAAAGTTTTACTAATGTCTGATTTGTTCAATCCTTTAAGAAACTAATGCACTTGGACGATCCAAATGTGATGAGCTGGTTATTATACACGGTGAACTAGAGTCGCAGAGTGTTATAAGCCCTTACCTTACAGCATGAGGTCCCTGAGGGGAAGCAAAACGACGCCTACATGAAAAACGCTAATTAGCTACTACAAATATTAAACTTTGCAGTATAATAAAATCGTTATACAGATCATTGGCGGGATATCTGACTTTTTTCATTCCCTGCTGTGAAAAATACATGTAGCCCTCGCCTGACGGCTCGGGCAACATTATTTTCCTCAGCAGGAACCAAAAATCAGATACCCCGCCAATGATATGCATAACTAATAATGTACACATTATTACAATACTCTCTCAATTCTATGATTCTTTATAATCCAGTTTGTTTTGGTCACGAGATTAAAAGAAGACGCCTGGTTTGTTTTATATGAAGGTAACTATTACGTCCCACCACTCCTACGTATACAGGCATCATTTGACCACACTGACCCTACGGCTCATGGGTTAGAACAGTGACGTTTCATCCCATATAAGCGGGGTTCGATCCCACAAAAAACAGACAATTTGTTTTACAGCTATGGGAACACATGTTGTAAGATCACACGATATTTGATACTGAATAATAGAGAAACAACTTGACTCTGTGAAAGAATCGTTTGATGTTTTATGATGCAATATAGAATTTAAACCAATGTTAAACTTTTAACTTTCATAATATACATTCTCTGGCCAACTTTTATAAACATATCATTTCAAATGTAAACCCGGTTATTTCTGAATTATGAGAGTGCACTAGAATATCAGTGTTTTAACTACAGGGTCCATGCTTATAAAACTTTTAGTTGAGTCTGAATTCGTTCTCAAGTTTTTGAGCCAAAGGCTCAAATCTGACCAATCAAAAGCTTGAGAACTCAAATCTGACCAATCAAAAGCTTGAGAGCGAACTCAGACTCAACTAAAAAGCTTTATAAGCATGGACCCAGAACTCACACGGTACGAAAAGGTTAAAATTGCTAGATTATTTGGATGACAAACAGGGCAGACATCGATTAGAGGGTTCCTCTAGGATCCTTCTGATCTGAGTCTACACCATCTGCAAATGACAGCGCATGCATGTTTTCGGATTGAAAAGGTAAAACATGTCAGAAAACAATTAACATTCCGTGCTACAAAATATATTCAGTAAAAATACGTTTACGAATGTAAATATTGCGAGCTGCTTTCATAGACACCAGTCTACTACATTCAATAATTTTTGAAATTATAGTCCAAACAGAAATGTGTTATTTGAGTTAAGATATATTCACAGTCTAGTAGCTCATGTCACATAGTAAAGGTGTATTATTGTTCATAAAAGTTTACAGTATTAATTAGAGAACCTGAAAAGACAAGATATGACACGTAAAACATATCTAACCAATATCTCCGTTATTTCTAAAGAGTGCTCACAACATAGAGTTTGGTGGAGCAATCATGAATTAACAGCCTATCTACATATATAAGAGGAATCGACAAGCCACGTATACTTAACCATTTTAAGAATATCTCATTTATTTATCCACCAAACACCAAATTGTGACCACTGAAACAGTACAGATCCTGATCATACGGTCCATACAAACTAGTCTGAGTCTACTCTGTTTGCAAAGACGGTGAAATGTGTATGAGATAAAAGGTTAAGTATCATAGACATTAAACATTTAAACTATCTTTAAATTTAAGCTGAAACATACGAACAAGGGAATGAGTAAAGAGTAAAGTCAGACACCATTTAATAAGTAAATAGGATAGATCATGATCTGGGTCTGAACTGGGTCTACGCTGTTTGAAAAAGATGTTAAACGGCGCCCGTATGAGGTAAAGGGGGATATTGTTAACAAAAATGAAATGGCAATTAGGATACGTTTTTACACAATTTTGGTTTCTACGGGAGCTCTTCTTCTCATTTTAGCAATACTGTAGGATAATGTATATTAAAATTAACATGTAATGCATTCATCTACCGACATGATTACTTTTTATTGAAGAATAGGTACTTACTATTTTCAAGTATATACATGTTCGTAGTATATCAACACTTGCAATCTTCTTTTTTATTTACCACAATTTCTTTCCTGTTTGTTTCTTCCTTTATGATTAATAACCTTCAAATAACGACGTGTTTACAATGCTTTTATAAATGCTTGCCGGGCTTTCCGGACATTCTACAATAGAAAAAGGGATATTCAGGATCCAAGAAAGTTGATATTAGATCAACGGATGCTGAAACCACTATGCATTAATTTGATGTAGATAAAACATAGCAGTGACATTTTATACCAGGCACTGACAATATGCCATCGTCATCAGCTCTATATTATCCCTTCGCTTGCTATTCACGTCAATATACCTACCTGTAAATAGTGAAGACCCAGATGAGACAGCTCCTGCAGGAGCTGTCTCACCAGGGTCTGTACTTTTTAGAATTTGATTGTGCAACCAGTGCACTCCACAGCAGTGATTGCACATCGAAATCCTTGTACACAGTGAATATATATGTAATTATACAACAGGACATGGGTAAAGAAGGAGAAGTATATTTTAAAATTCAGCAAGAGAAGGGTTAACTTTGTTTCCCCATTACCCTTTAGCAAAATCATCAGAATGGCATAATATGTAGAAAACTATGTTGTTGTTGTTTTTTTCTATACGGAGTTATGATATAGGGTACGTATGTCAAATGCAACATTTCTAATTTCTCAACTCCCTATGTTGGGACCATTCTTTAGAATCGTCTTCTGTGTGGCTTCTGATCTGGGTATGCCCTGTTTGACACACATCAGCATATACATTATTTTATATGAAGCATATCGAGCAGTATCGCTACGTATCATATGCAGTGTAAATGACAACGATATTAATCAGGATAGACACTGCTAGCTTGTCATTAAGGCTGGTTTTATCTTTGTCTTTATTAGCCCTTCCACCACCAGTGTCGCAAAATGCACCACGAAAAATAGTGCAGTCCCAGATCAGACACTGCATTTTCAAGGCAGCGTCGGATCAGGGACTTCACTTTTTATCTCAAACTCTGTTTCTATATCTGTGCTTTATTCCTTTGGAATTTCCATTTATTTATCTCATTTCCTTATTTTACCGAATGATTTAACAAAATTGGTTTGCAGACGACAAATAGAATTTTGCCACCGAAAGGGTTAATCAAATCAAATTAATTTGACATTCTAATTTATAAAATCAAATTAATTTCTTCTAATTAACCAAATCAAATTAATTTGCCCTAATTAATCAAACCAAATTAAGTTATACAACTGTCATCCTATCTATGCCTCTAAAATACAAGAACGTCGCTGACAATGAGTTTGATGTTTGAATCGTATGATTCTGATAACTTGTGAGCTATTGTCAATAATAATAAGAACAACTGTCAAAGACAAAGACAAATGTAATAGAAGTGTCAGAACTACAAAGCAGGGTAACAGTTATAAACTAAGGTCGATGTATATACCATCATGTGCAAAGACTCAGTCGGCTGAGCGTTCGAGGTCGTTGACTCGGTCAGCTTCAGGCGGTCGAGGTAGATGTAAAATGTTGTGATGTCCTCCCGCTGTGCCATACAAAACGTTCCCGTATGAGCGGTTCTCATCATATTATGGTAGAATTAGGACTTTCAGTAGCGTAAGAACTACTTGTAAGTGTAGCAGTAGGACTAAGTGTAGCATTATAACTAAGGGAAACATAAGAACGTATTGTAACGTTAGGACTAATGGTAGTATTAGGACTTAAGGTGGCACAAGGACTAAGTGTAGCATTATGATTAAGTCTAGCATTAGGACTATTTGTAGCATCAAGACTAAGTGTAGTATTAGGACTTGAAGTGTAACATTAGGACTAAGGGTAGCATTATAACTAAGGGAAACATAAGAACGTATTGTAACGTTAGGACTAATGGTAGTATTAGGACTTAAGGTGGCACAAGGACTAAGTGTAGCATTATGATTAAGTCTAGCATTAGGACTATTTGTAGCATCAAGACTAAGTGTAGTATTAGGACTTGAAGTGTAACATTAGGACTAAGGGTAGCATTAGAACTGAGTATAGCATTAGGACTACTTGTAGCATAAGGGCACAGGGTAGAATTTGGGTAAAAAGAAGCATAAGAACTAAGGGTAGCATAAGGACTAAGGATAGCATTAAGCCTTAGTGTAGCATTGTATCTAATTGTAGCATTAGGATTTATTGTAGCATTAAGGCTAAGTGTAGCATTAAGACTAAGGGAAGCCTTAGGACTGATTATAGCATCATAACTTAATGTAGCATTAGGGCACACGGTAGAATCTGGGCAAAGAGAAGCATTAGGACTAAGGTTAGCATTAGGACTAAGCGTAGCACTAGGACTAAGTGTAGCATTTGGGGTAATATATGCATTAGGACTAAGGGTAACATTGTGACTAAGGGTAGCATTAGGACTACGGGTATCATTGGGACTATGGGTAACATTAGGACGACGTGTAGCACTAGGACACAGGGTATCATTTGGGGTAAGGGAAGCATTAGGACTAAGGCTAGCATTAGGACTAAGTGTAGCATTTAGGACACTAAGGGCAGCATTAAGACACAGGGAAGCATTTGTGGTAAGGTAATCATTAGGGGTAAGGGTAGCATTATGACTAAGTGTAGCAATATGATGCAGGGTAGCATTAGGACTAAGGATAACGTTGAGACTGAGAGCAGTATTAGGACTAGGATTAAATGTAGTATTATCACTAAGAGTAGAATTAAGACTAGGGCTGTCAGTAAGTTTGTATATGTGTGTATCAGTTTTTACTGCAATGCAGTCATTCGCAACATCAAGCCAATTACAGCCAATTACAGATGTTGTTCAGTGCACGGAACATCCGGATACGACATAACGCAAGTCAGTTGGAAGACTTCCTCATGTGGCTGATCCGAATGCTCAGACTGGGATTCAAACCATAGAGGTGAGGGGCTAAGTTTTTGTCAGTCGAAGATGATTATCACTCGACCACGGATGCCACACAGGCTAAGTGTAGTTAATGACTAAGTGTAGTACGAGAACTAACAGTAGACTTAAGAATATAGGTATTATTAGGACTAAGGGTAGCGTTAAGACTAAGTGTAGCATTAGGACTACATCAGCATTATGAATAATGGTGGCATTCCGATAGAACGTTGTATTAGAACTAAGTCAAGTGTAGTGAGTTAACTAAATGTAGCGTCAGGACCAGGAGTAGCACTAGGACTAAAACTAAATGTAGCGTCATGACCAGGGGTATCATTAGGACTAAAACTAATGTAGTGTCAGGACCAGGAGTACCATTAGGACTAAAACTAAATGTAGCGTCATGACCAGGAGTATCATTGGAACTAAAACTAATGTAGCGTCAGGACCAGGAGTGGCATTAGGTCGAAAACTAATGTAGCGTCAGGGCCAGGAGAAGCATTAGGACGAAAACTGTATTGGGAGTAAAGGCATCATTTGCATTAAGCTTTAGGATAAATGCTTACGACAGTACAGAGAGTAGCGATATGAGTAAGCAATACACTAAGAGTAACATCAGAATTATGGTAGCGATAGGACTAGGAATACTACTAGGGACAAGATAAGCATTAGCGTGTAATACTCAAAGTGTAGTAATAAACATTCTCTCTGTGATTGTCCTTTCGAAATTCGGAATCTTATAAAAAATTCTGACAATGGTCTATATTGACATATTACTGTATTTTATCGCTCGTTGTTATACTTTTATATACTAAGTCCAATATGTATATATAACGCTTTCTCATAAAATGACCTTGTTTCATTGTAAACTGTACACCTGTAATACATGTTGTTTGTATACGTAGTCCAGTATATACGAGTATGATCTGCTCCCTGGTTGTTTGTATACGTAGTCCAGTATATACGAGTATGATCTGCTCCCTGAGAAAAGATATCGCTTATGTCCAGTAAATACGGAATGCTGGCAGCGAAAAGGGACCTTATTGCATTAAAAACACTATCATGGATTTATAATAGTTAATTTACCTAGTCAAGTATATAATAATGATAATGTTCTCTGGCACAAGGGATGTTATTGCAATGCAAAAACTATAAATCAGCTGTAGCGTATATACATATATTTTCTCTGAGATAAGGATTATATTTAAATTGCAACCACTGTATATACCTAGTGCAGTATATATGAACTACTCTCTGAGAAAAGGGATCTTATTGCATTGCAAACACTGTAGATCCGGATAAGTCTATGGAGGGACATTTGATCACGTTTTATCATTTTGTCGGCAGATGGAGAATACTTAACTATAAATTCTGATTATGAGTGGCACAAAGTGCAGACATTGACCAGTCCCCACGTCAGATAGATGGTATCTGTGATAGTCTGCACTGTTTAAAATAAAGTAAGTTCCCTTGTTTGACACAGAGAGGCTGTTCAGTGGATAAAAAAGGTTATACAGACTATGGTGATATAAGGGTAGTGGAGGGGCTATTAGTTATGTTAATCAATTTATCTTTAGAATATGCGAAGTTATATTGTCTACAATTCTACTTGACCTATATAGAAATTTGTACTGTTTTGCTGTATAGACAAGAAACTTTGTAAGTTTACGACTAATAAAATATTCTGTTCTGTTCTGTTCTAAACTTTGACCTGATATAATGTCATTTTCACTTTCGTACAGGGGCGGTCTGATCAGGGTCTGCTCTGTTTGCTTAACAACAGTTTCTGCTTTGGCAAAAAATGCATTTGTTAATATGCTATTTTAAAAATATATATCTAATTAATATTCATGATGTCGTCATTTCTTTCATGAATATTCAATGAGTAAATGATTTAACCCACCAGCACCCGTGATCCCATACACGTGACAAAGGCAAACAGTGTCAACGACTGGAAGAGCCCTCTGATCAATGTCTGCACTTTTTTTTTATACCAATCGGTGTTAAATGTTGTCACAAGGATATATTTCTCTTGCTTTTGACATTTCTGGACCCAAATTGTTTGAAAATTGAATCACTTTCGCCCGTTGCAGCAAGACATGTGAGTCGCTTGTCAGTGACTTTGGCGGTGAAAGAGTTAACACATTATCCCCTAGTGACAAATCTTTGCGCCTCAATAAAATTCGCAATTTGAAACCATTGTGATAAATAGAGTATTTGCTCCATTTATCACAATGGTTTCAAGACTACACACATCCAAAACTCTCATTTTCTATAGTTAATGCTCCTCTTCGGTAGATTTATTCAAAGAAGTAGGGTCTAAAAATAGTCTAGGAGGGAATGAGTTAAATAAGTAAACAATAAAAATGGATACTTATTTTACTATAAAACAAACTACACTTATGCAAAGCCTGACTCCCGTGGACCCAACCCTTAAATGAATATCTTTCCAGGCTACTGTTCCGACACGAAATGGCCATGCAAATGCTCTGCTTGGTCAATATTCATTAAGAAATTATGACACCATGGCTATTCATTAGCAGAATGTTTATACATCTATTATTAGAAACTGCAGAGGCAGATTTACTTTAATTTCATAAGCAAACAGAGCAGACCCTGCTCAGACGGCTCCTACAGGAACCGTCTGATCTGGGTCTACCTTTGTTTGCAAAGACATGGAAATGCATTTATATGAAGAAAAGGGTTCGTGCCTACGGAGATGAAGTGTAGGGACAAGAAAACACACAACTAAAACCAACTATTTTTACATATATTTATTTATATGTAGTCCAGACAACGTCGCTCAGTACCATTCAACTTTTCGACAAAAACAATAACCTGACAAGACTTAACCTTGATCACTCTCAGCAAGACGTGGCTGACATTTTGCAAACTGTTTAGATGCAGATCAGACGTTGCGTCTAAGCTAGTTTGCCCTCGTATAGTAATTTCTCGACCGCGTGAACAAATCCAAGCTAAGAAGAAACTTCTTCTTGATATTGAGTGGTCACATTTTAACACCATGAAGTAAGGTTAACCCATTTGCGCCAAGTGGATTATTCTGTATTTATATATCGGTTTAGTCCATTTATTATCCAAGGGAAGCCTGGTCTAAATTTTCAATTTCGTTTTGTTTTATATTGAAATTCCAATCTGCAAACATTGTAGATTCTGAACAGACGCCGCATTATGTGACATCTGATCAGAGTCTACACTGTTTGCCTATGTCCCATATATTTGGCACAAATGGGTTAACTTGATTATTAATGTTGACAGTTCGTACAGTAAACACCCTATATACAGGAATTTTAGTAAAGAACAATTTAATTTTTTCTGGACAGGTAGCAGTTTCATACAGGATTAAAGACATGCAGAATGCGATCTGTTTGCTAGAATTTTAACCTGCTTTAAGCTGCCATCTGTCTTATAAACAAGCGCTTAAACTAATTTGAGCGTTCTATCCCGTGAAAATATATCTTTAACCCGTTCAACGCTAAAGTTTCAAATGGACTATTCACAACTTTAAACAGGTCAAGCTTACCGTGACTCTTGAGGGATATGTTTAAGCTTAATGCAGGTATAAAGTAGTGATGCTATAGAAGCGTTCAGCATTACTTACGACAAGCTTTAAGCTGTCACATATGTTTCTAGATATGCATAGTGATACAGTTTAGAACAATTCTGCATTGTAAGTTTTGGAAGGACTGAACTTTTAGATCGAGTTATCCCGATGTTCGAGTTGTCCGAGTTCGAGATATCGAAGTTAAACTGTAATTTAGTAGCAAATACTGTAAACTCTGATTAAACTAATCTTTCAGGAGCAGTTAGATACAGGTCTAGATACGGGTCTAGATACGGGTCTGCACTAGTTGCCTACGATCTTCTGTTGGAATACTTAGGGTGGATACGGTGAATAGAAATACATTCACTTCACTGGCCAACTGATTGACTGTTTAATCCTTTCCTTGTTCTATGTTTATTTCAAATTTCAATACATTCTGAATAATCATGGACAAAATAGTTATAATGAAATAAGGAAGGTGCAACAGTGTAGCCATTTTAGGAAGTAAAGAAACAGATCTTTTAAAAATTCATTAGCAAACACAGAAGACCCTGATCAGACGGCTCCTATAGGAGCCGTCTGATCTGGGTCTTCTGTGTTTGCAAATACGTAAAAATAAAAAATACGTTTATATGAAGGAAAGGGTTATCCCCTTCAGTGTCACGAAGGCGGCTATGTCATATTATTTTCAAACAACGTGGATCCAGATGAGACGCCGAATAACTTGGCGTCTCATCTGGATTCAAACGGTGTAACATTATATTTGTATAAGGAAATTGAACAAGCATCCACTTTAAACTTTGAAGCAGAAGAAAATATGTCCAGCAGACGACAATTCTGGCACTGAAAGGGTTAACGAAGAATTGATGATTGTAATAATTATTTATATCATTGATTACATTTTGCAGTTTTATACTTGCATGTCAAATGAGCTGTGATCTTCATTCATGTTGTCTATTATTGCATTTTACATCCAGATGCATCTACAGTGAAATCTCGATTTTTCGATTATTTTTTCGTATAGGAGAGTTTAGACCCTTTTAAGCAGGTGGCTGCTTAATGCATGGTGAACGTCATGCAAAACGCTCCTCTTGGAGCATTAAGCTGCCGCCTGTCTTAAAGATCGATGGCGATACGTATTTTAGTGTTCGAATAATCGAGATTTTACTGTATAAGATGTATATATATATAAGATGCATACAGTAAACACTTTTCAAGAATACAGTAAAATATCGATTATTCGAATGTTCTGTATATAAGAATTTAGACCCTTTTAGGCAGATGGCTGCTTAATGCATGGTGAAAGTCAAGCAGAAAGCGGAGCTTTCTGCGTGACTTTCACCATGCATTAAGCTGCCAGCTGTCTTTAAGATCAACAATAATACGTATTTTAGTGTTCGAATAATCGAAGTTTTACTTTGGTTCTATTATTTCTTGAACAAACCCTATGCGCTAGTCACTCTTTAGAATCCACTCGAAGAAACGATTCTAAAGTGTGGTCAAAACATAGGGTTTGTTCATGTAATGCAATAATAATAGGCAGGAATATTTCTGAACACGCGAAATAATGAATTGGACCGTTATAGTATATGCTAAATTTACTTGTAGTATTACAGGATGTATCTGTCACTGTTATTGTTGTATACGAAGCGCTCGCTATGTACAAAGTATACTCCCGTGTATCATCATTAACGTCGACAAACACTGAACAAATGCAGCTTAGTAAATATACATATATCCATTAACGCACACAAAATAAAACAATCACAAAAGTATCCACTCCAACAAAAAGACTTTAACCCTTTACTCAATAAGTATGCATTAAACGCCTTTGCAAACAGAGTAGACCCATATCAGACGATATGAGCCGTCTGATCCGGATCTGCTCTGTTTGCTTTGAAATAATGTAGATATGATTCTACAGTTTCCTCCATCGCCAAAATAAACTCTCGTGTCCACGTGTATTTTAAGGACATAATTAATATTCATAATGTCATTATTTTTACATGAATATTCATGGGGTAAAGGGTTAAGATATCGACACACATACATTGGCTTAGCATAGATATCCGTGGCCGTTTTTGTTTTGCGCCTTTCTAATGACATAAGAATACTGTAAGTGTCTCACAAGAATGTAGCTGTATTGTAGCCATGATCTCTCACAGAAATAGTCCCTCAAGGGCTTGCCCCTTAAGACCCATGTCACACAAGGCATGCTCACTCATTGTACCCCAAGGCCACTATGCCTCAACTTCAGTGTCCCTCAATGTATGCTCATGATGCGATAATGTCCTTTGTCTCCCAAGGCATGGTCTCTCAAGGTTATTGTCCCCAAAAGAAATAGTCCGTCAAAGGTTTGCTCCTTAAGGCCATTTTAACACAAATGCAATGTGTGCCAATGGCCTTAAGGGGCTAGCCCTTCACGGAGTGTTTCTTTTTGGGAACAATAACCTTGTAACCCCAACATCAGTGTCCCTCAATGTATGCTCCCGCACGATACTATAATTCTATTTCCCTCAAGGCATGGTCCCTCAAGGTTATTGTCCCTCAAAAGCATTGCCCCTCAAGGCCATTGTCCATAAAGGCCTAGCTGTTCAAGGACACCGTCCCTCAAAACTATTGTCCCCCAATGTCATTGTCCCCCAGGGCATGGCTCATCAAGACGATTGTCCTTCAAACACATTGTCCCTAAAGGTATAATCCCTCAAGGTTATTGTACCTCAGGGTCATCGTTAATTTATTCCACGCGCAACTCTTTCTTCAATTTAAACACACCCTTTGTCCCTATAGTTATACCACAATCAGTGTTTGCCAAGTTTAAGAAAACAATATATCCTCGTGGTTCTACCACCTTCAGTTGTTGCCAAATTTAAGAACACCAACTTTTCTGCCACAGTCAGTTGTTGCCAAGTTTACGAACACCCGCTGTCCTTGTGATTTTACCACGCCCCATCAGTTTCAAGACTATACAGCATGTTAGATAATTCATTCTAACCTGTAGTTCTTATCTTGACTCGTTGAATACTTGAAACGAGTTGAGTGCCATTTTCAAACACTGAATATTCAGATCAGAGGGCTCCTAGATGAGCTTTCTAATGAGGGTCTGCACTGTTTCTCATTCACATTCCTCTCACAAACTATGTTTGCCCTTTCATGCTGAATGAACTCTACCTTTAAACAGTGATGGTCTATTGCACTTTGAAAATGAAGCATTGAAAGGGTTAATTAACTCACCTGATTAACGTATATTGCGAATGAATCTAATTGTTATTTTAAGCAGTGTATGCGTTTTTCCTCAATGAGTTTTCTGATGCGACCTTTCGAAATCATTTTCAGAAGCAAACAGGACAGTGCTCGATCCATGGACTCCTTTTGAAACCATCTGATCTGGGCCTTCCTATTTGCCTTTATTTCTGTTTTGGGGCACTAGGGGTCAATGGGTAAATCTCTATGATTATATTTACAAATGATTTGGATTCTACTCCCGAACGCACGGATTACAATGGCGTGCTGCTAGTGACTGGTGCCGCGAGGGAATGTGGAGGAGAGTTAAATGAGCTCTGCTTCTTAAACATCCTTCTACAAATCACTGTGTTGAACAATGTATAAATCAGTGGATTGGCGGCGGAATTCAAAGGAGCAAGGCTCTGAACGAAGGTACTGATGGCGATAGTTTGCTGTGAGGCAGGTATATACCCGTACACAGAGAGCAGGTCCCAGATGAAATACGGTGACCAGCAAAATATGAAGGCTGAAATGGAAAATAAACACATGATGAGGTACTCATGAACGACCTAGCACACATCAACCCATTCATTCATTCCCATGTTATTTAAAGAAAACTCGAGCACATGTTTTGGAAACCATTCGTGTTTCATATTAAGAGGGCACATCAAACAAATCATTTTCTGGTGTTCCTTTAATCATATTTTACATGAATATGCATGACGTAAATGGTTAACCCTTTCCCTGTTCCACGTCTATTCCAAATTTAAATCCCTTCTGCATATTCATGGAAAAATAGTTACATCGAAATATGGATGGTAGAACATTGTAGCTTTTTTCAGAAATCAAAGAAAAAAATATCTTCAAAATTCATTACCAAACAGAGGAGACCCTGATCAGACGGCTCCAATAGGGACCGTCTGGTCTGGGTCTTCTCTGTTTGCAAATGCGCGAAAAGGCGTTTATATGAAGGAAAGAGTTAACAGAAATAAACCTATGGTAATTATATGTTGCATGATATGTTACATTTAATACTATTACATAATACATGAAAGAAGACTCTCTTACATAAACGTGATTGAAGGTTGCATTTTCTTAGATTTGAATACAGTTTGAAATTGTTAACTTAATTCTCTGAAAATGATAACTGACCTTTGCGAACAATGTAGACACTGATTAGGACTTCGGAAAGAGTCTTCTGATCAGGGTCTGTACTGTTTATCATTTAATGTTTATAGTAAATTCCAACTTAATTGACATGGCCGTTTAACCCATTCTCTTCTACTGACGGCTTTTTGCGCCTCTGTAAAACTCATTTTTGAAAACATTGCAATAAATAGAGCATTTGCTCCTTAGGAGCAAATGCTCTGTTTATCAAAATGGTTTCAAGATCACACAATTCAAGTATTCTCGTATTCTATACTTAATGCTCCTTTTCGGTAGATCAATTCAAAGAGGTGGGTCTAAAATAATCTAGTAAGGAATGAGTTAATAGTGATAGACCATTCAACTTTGAAATCCCCCCAATAAAGGCTTAAGAGTGCGTATGCTCATTTAATAAAACTCTGTCAACGCTGAATTGTCAAACAAACAATATCAAATTTCAAAAAAGGTCAGAAGGTTATATATGCCAAAAATGTTCTTGATATTTTTAAGAAAACTGTAACGTGACACAGTGCATACCTTGGGTACCCTTTAATCTGGGTCAACACTGTTTACAGAGGACACTAATGGCGTTTGTCCCGCACTGAAAGGATTAGGGAACGTTATAAGGCAAAACATGTGCGCACATGTGTGTACTAAATTTGAATTAGACTTACCAAGGACGATAACGAAAGTCATCTTGATAGTTTTGATCTTCGCTTTGGGTATAACTCCTCTAGAGCTCGTAGCACTCATTGACTTTGTTTTGCATTTATCAGTAAAACGCACCTTCAACGTCCCTGAAATATATTCACGAAATAATCAATTAATTAATCAATACATTACCAATTAGAATCACAGGGTCTTTAAATGCGATTTCTATTCATTTGGCAACTGTCATTATCCTGCTGTGAAATTTTGTGTTTGCTAAAACAGCTGATAGCAGTATTTCAGACAATTTGCTTAACCCTTTACTCCAAAAATACATCTTTTAATGCCATTGAAAACAGAGAATATACATATCAGACAACCCTTATAGGGGCCGTCTGATACGGGATCAGTTCTGTGTGCTTATGGAATTATATAGATCTGGTTCTAAAATGTATGCCATTTGCAAAACCTTCTGTGTCCCATATGCCACTATATATATCCAGCGCATTAATATAAATGACAATATTTTTTTCATGAATAGTCATAGAGTAAAGGATTAAGATCAGACGGCCTTCTAACCGTATGTAAAATAGGTTTATCCGAAGTCTGATCCGGATCATAACTGTTTGCAAATAGTGACTTGCACAATACGAGATCAGAGGTAACCTAATGGCTAAAACTATATTGGAGCTAAACACATGTCTGGTAATAGTAAAAAATATTGAACAACCATTCTAATTCTTGGAAGGTCGCTTTAAAAAACAGGTTCGACTGTACCTTTAAATCATGTGTTTGCAAGAAGAATCGAGATTTAAAAATTTGAGCCTGATTCTGACCCCGATTTCTTGATCTTGTGTAAATACGGGACCGGGGTTAGTACACACTTTCGATTTAAGGTTGATATGTTTATTCCTTAAATAAAATGATATAAATAAAGATCAACGTGTTGTTTTGACAGATGACAACAACATTGCGACCTTCTTCACAAGCTATCATAATAGCAATGGCGTCGGATTGCGACCACTGGCGATTTTATGCGACCAAAGATGAAAAGATTTGGGGCATTTGACCTATGTTACGATACACTTCCAATGTATGTGTATATGTATGCGTTCGTATGTACGTGCTTGTGCGTCAGTGGGACAAGAACGCATGTAAGACACTTACCATTCTGTGGGAGGCACTTGGTGGCCTCTTTGGAAACTGCACCGGACGAAGGCTTGAACACTTACCATTCTGTGGGAGGCACTTGGTGGCCTCTTTGGAAACTGCCCCGGACGAAGGCTTGAACACTTACCATTATGTGGGAGGTACTTGGTGGCCTCTTTGGAAACTGCCCCGGACGAAGGCTTGAACACTTACCATTCTGTGGGAGGCACTTGGTGGCCTCTTTGGAAACTGCCCCGGACGAAGGCTTGAACACTTACCATTCTGTGGTAGGCACTTGGTGGCCTCTTTGGAAACTGCCCCGGACGAAGGCTTGAACACTTACCATTCTGTGGGAGACATTTGGTCGCCTCTTTGGAAACTGCCCCGGACGAAGGCTTGAACTTAAGGGATGATTTGCTCCATATGATGACCACGATCACAATGTAACAACTGGCTATGATAATAGCGGGAATAATGAACACGGCAAACGAAATAAGCGTCAGGTACAGCTGAAATAAAGTGACACTGAACAGTGACATAGATCAGGGGGCGTATTGTAAATGATAAAATAATTATTACTCCACCAAACCCCATGTTGTGGAAAGGTTTTACAATCCAATCGCCTCGAGGACGCAATCCTAAAATTAGGTACATGTGCCAACATACGGTTTGGTGTAGAAACAACCATTCTAAAAACATATTTAACCCCTTCAACCCATAGCTCACATACACTGTCATTTACAATAGGTGTACATCAAGATTAGATGACTCCTAAGGGAATCCTCTGAACAGGGTCTGCACTGTTTGTCATTCATTATCTTCTAGCAAATCAAACATTTAATACTGGATGAACTCTATACATATAAAGCTAAATGCTGGTGGGCTATTACATGTTGAAACTTCGCGGTAGAAAATAGTTATTTTTCGTATGTAAAACAGTTATCTATGCCTCTGCAATGCTGTGAAGTATATTTTACGGCGTCCCGATCGCGACACACGCTATAAGCGCTTGTCGAGACATACGATATTAGAAAAGGGCGCTATTTAGCGCATGTCGACACATGCAATATTTTAAACAGGCTATATTGCATGTTTAAAATATCGCATGTGTCGACATGCGCTAAATATAGCACCCTTTTAATATTGCATGTTACTTCTCGCGAGATCTGACTAGCGATATTTAACCCGTTCCCTCATAGTCTGTTTTAGATCCAACCACTTTGAATATATCTACCGAAAAGGAGCATTAACTAGAGAAAAGGAAACTTTTAGAATTGTGTAGTTTGAAACCATTGTGAAACTATTTATCACAATGGTTTCAATAGGTGAATTTTGCAGAGGCGTCAAAAGGCGTCAATATGAGGGAATGTGTTAACAGTGATTAATATCGAATGTATGTATGTCTCGAAAGGACTTCAACAGTGTCAAAAGGGCAATACTTCATTTGTCGCGATCGGGACACCGTAAAATTTTGTGAATGTCCTTGCAAAACATTTAGTTCTATATAGGGATCGAGTAACTCAACAACCTATGATGATTCAAAGTTATTGATTCTCGAAATACATATTTGTAACTGATCCTAAATCGCTCTCCTCTATATGACTCGTGTTAGCATAGTTGTTATATCTAGATCAATTCGACATCTCATTAGGATCCAGCCTCTTTGACACTAGGTCGATAGATTTTAAAATTATTTTCCAATCAGAAATAATCAGATACAAATCTGATCAGATTGAAGTTTTTTTGTCCTAAAATGTGGTAAGTATACACCGGCATTAGAACATGACAGAAATGCCATCCCTGCGTTTTGCTTGTAGGCGCGTGCATGCTGCACGTGATTTTGTAATAATGTATCTAGAGAAAAAAGACGCATAATTTCAAGTATCGTCTGCTTTGTTTAAAATAATGTGTTTCTTTTAGACAAACGTATAACGAAAGGAAATGTAAATCCGTTAATTTAACAAACATGTGCCAAAAAAGTGCTAAGGCAAGGATAGTGTTGACTATCTTATCACATGTTATTCTAGCTAAAAACCTTTTAGCAAACATTACCAGAAACGTGAAAAATAGTTAATATATGTTAATCCATTTCCTCTCCCATTTGCAGGATGACTTCATGAATATTAATTATATTTTTTATGGCATATGAGTACAAGAACTTTGTCAAAGACAGAAATACTACAGCCAGATTCATACTATTTATTTACCCTTTCCTTCATATAAACGCATTTATAGCCATTTGCAAACACAGTATACCCAGATCAGACTACTCCTAAAGGAGCCATCTGATCAGGGTTTGCTCTCTCTGCATTAAAAGTACTATAATTACAGTAGTATCATTAGGAGTAATATTAACCGAAGCAGTATCATTACAAGTAGTAGTAGTAGTAGTATAAATAGTGACATTAGAGTAGTAGCATTATTATTTGTGACATTAGAGTAGTGACACTATAGTAGTAGCATTAGAAGTAGTGACACTATAGTAGTAGCATTAGAAGTAGTGACATTATAGTAGTAGCATTAGAAGTAGTGACACTATAGTAGTAGCATTAGAAGTAGTGACACTATAGTAGTAGCATTAGAAGTAGTGACATTATAGTAGTAGCATTAGAAGTAGTGACACTATAGTAGTAGCATTAGAAGTAGTGACATTATAGTAGTAGCATTAGAAGTAGTGACACTATAGTAGTAGCATTAGAAGTAGTGACACTATAGTAGTATCATTAGAAGTAGTGACACTATAGCAGTAGCATTAGAAGTAGTGACATTATAGTAGTAGCATTAGAAGGTGTGACATTATAGTAGTAGCATTAGAAGTAACCGGGTCATAATTACAGTTAGTAGCCATATTGGTAGTATCATGAAAAGATAGTTGCATTATGTGTAGTTTTATTTGAATCAGCAACAGCAGAAGTAGTAATATAAGAATAAGTAGAATGCATTAGATTATGCAAACAGTAGAACATATAGAAGTAGTGATTGTAATAATAGTGTTTTTAAACGGATAGATATGACGGAAAGGAAAGGAGAGAATGAAGGAAGCTAGATGCAAGTAAGCACGAAGGAATTGAGGGAAGGAGGAGAAAGGGGGGACATAAGAGAGGACGAATGAAGGAATAAAAAATGCATCTGTTATCAATGTGCTTACTTGCCACATCCAGGTCTCCGACAGTTCCATCCAGCATTGAGGTATTCCTCCAACAACCTTTTCTTCGTAAATGAACAGCATCGGAAGAGAAAACAGCGCAGCAAAGGTCCAAGCCAAGAAGGCAAGGAGACGACATCTCTTGCCTGAAAATACATAGAAAATTTCCATAGTCACCTAATGTAATAGCGCACATTGAAACTTCCTAACAATAAACTAACTATCTCGGGCGACTACCAAAATGATGTATGATTCTGGCTTTAAAGGCATCTGATAGCTTAACCCTTTCCTTCATAGGCTATTTAGACCCAACCTCTTTGAATGAATCTACCCAAAAGGAGCATTTACTAGAGAAAAGGAAAATGTTAGAATTGTGTAGTATTGAAACCATTGTGATAAATAGAGCATTTGCTCCTATATAGCAAATGCTCTATGTATCACATTGGTTTTAAGAAGTGACTATTACAGAGGCGTAGAAAGGCGTATTTATGGAGGAAAGCGTTAACCAATATCCCGGACTATAGTCTACTAAAACTTTGATCTGGTGCAATGTTGACTATTTCCGATTCGATTAAACTTTTATAAAACTATCTCCTGCCTGCCAAATAGCTTGGACCACGATTAGACGCCGAGTTACTCGGCGTCTCATCATGGTCCAAGCTGTTTGCAAATACGAGTAGGGGAAATGTTAACCCATTTGCTCCCACGATCCCATATATGGGACGTAGGCAAAAAGTGTAGACTCTGATCAGACGTTATGCGGCGTCTGATCAGAGTCTACAATGTTTGCTGATAGGAATTTCAATATAAAACAAAACGATATAATTGTTTTAGGCCAGGCACCCCTTAGATAAAAAGTGGACTAATCCAATATATAAACATGGGAGAATCCACCGGGAGCAAATGGGTTAAAGTAACGGGAGAAGGGTTAATGCAGGAGGTGTTTTATTTTTATGTTATTTTTGTCGTTTTAAGGAGGTTTTGGTTAAACATTCCACAACGTAAATGTATTCAAAACTTATATCACAGGCGTTTTTTCATTGGCTGCATGGTATTGTTTCAAGAATTTCAATTTCAGTTGCTTTATATGAAACGTTTATTTTTTAGCATTTAGCTTTGTTATATAGAGCTTTGTTATTTATACCTTCTAAAGAGAAAAAATGGCGAAATCAAATTCAAAATCATTTTTTGTAATATAAAAACATTACACTGTTTACAAAGTTGTTTTAAGACAGGCACCAATATTGCATGGTTGGTAACAATCTTACATTTGTGGAAATCTGTGGAAAGTCGTTGATCCATATACAGTACCCCCCCCCCCCCCCACACACACACACCTCTAAACCGGACGTTAAATTTAACGTAGATATCGGTCTTGGAGACAGGTGGCAGCTTAATGCACGGTGAAGGTCATACAGGAGATTTGTGTATGACTTTCACCCTCAATTAAGCAGCCACCTGCCTTAAAGTATCTAAATTCTTCTCTACTAGAATTCCGGTTTAGAGGGGTTTACTGTAACGCATTTGGCGATATTGTCTCTAAGTCAAGCGCGGCTGTAAGCGAAAAACAAAATTATAAAGTTCTGTAACTTTGCAAAAATGGTCATCGAAAAATATTGCTTTTTTATAATGATAATAATTTTGTAGCTATCTTCACATCAACGTTCTTTATCAGTGAAAGTTTGAAGCAAATAATCGGTATAAGAGGAATAGAACTTTTTTCATTGTTTAATAATGCAAAATAAAAAATCCGTAACTCTAGTAATTCCCTACTTTACGACCATCTTCGCATCAAGATTGTACATCTGTGAAACTTTGAAATGATTCCTCCTCCCAATGGTGTATGAGGAGTTGAACACAAAATATTTGTTACTTATATCTTATAGTGTGACAAAAATGTCAGTCTCATAGGTCTGTAAACATAATCGGAGTAAACATTCCATTCTTGACGAATATCATAACATCAACGTTGTTCATCTGTGAAAGGTTGAAGCAAATCCTCCGATTGATGCACGATAAGTTGGACACATACGTTTAGTGGGACATATGCAATGACGGACGTACGAACGTACGGACGGTAGACAGCAATGCTATATACCCCCCCCCCCCACACACACACACCTTGAGAGAGCATACAATTATATAATTGGTACTTGAAGAACCATCTGTTTTTATAATAATTAGCTTAATTTCCAGAATGACATATGTTCACAGCATATTTTAGCCAATACTTTAATTAGTGTGATTATGGTTTCTGAGAGTAAATGGTAAACCAAGTTTAAAATGAAAGTTGTAGCAGATAACAGATATAGAGATAATGCGTAGCATCGGCGGATTTAGAAACAACAAATTCTGTATTAAAAGTAAAACTAAAAGTATTAAAACTAATGCACCCGAAGGACCAGAAAATAAAGCAATATTAAGAATGAAGAAGACTTTAATTTTTCTTGACACATGCGTATGGAATAAATAATATCTCGATAACATATACAAACAGTTTGGGCTTTGTTTGGCTCTAGATAAGACATCACGTTTCTCGGCATCTAAGAGAATCCCAACTATTTGACTGTCTCCGTTATTTTGAAACGAGATGGGAGAAACACCCCTTAAAACTGCCGAAACCGATTTCCGACAGAATAATTTTTATTGTGTTTTAAATTTTAAGTTTTAAATATAGTTCATTGTGTCGTCGTAATGTTTTCGCCGTCAAAGGCGAATCTTTGATTTAATCAGAATCCAAACTGTTTGATATTGTGACTATCAAAGAAAATGTAATAAACTCTTTCGCTACCGCAAACTTTTGTCGTCTGCTAACTTTTGAAAAGGCGGCATCTGACCCGGGACTTCACTGTTTTCTGTTTTATTTTAGCCCAAGCATACAGGTTTTTATAAACAAATGTTTTACTAATATACCTTTATTATTTAGTTTAGAATTATATTTAATATGAAATTATTATTGCAGACGACACTTTTAAATTTGGCGCCAATAGAGTTAAAATAAACCAATGCAGCAGATGACAAATCTAGGAGATGACTATCCATGGCAGTGAATGGGTTACAGACTAATATCTGGCCAAAATGTCTTCGCTAATCGACTAGAAATAATTACATTTCTCATGGTCAACTCTCTGCTTTTTAATGACGAATCTGTAATTGCACGTGCAAACAGTTTGGATCCAAATGAGACGTTTTGTCAGGATATACATTCCTTGACTCTCTGGTTATCTTTTGGAATGAAAATTATAGAAGTAAACTGTAATTTCACAACTGCAGCAGACGACAATATTTGTAGAGGACAAACTTTGCAGACGACAATTACTTTTCTCATTATAAAAGCTGATAATGTGTCTGAGCTTCGTCATAAGCCCGTGGCCGAGGCCGAGGCCGTTTAAGGTATTCCATTATTTATAGCGGAATGTATGTCCGCACTTTATATGTCTTTATGAAAATGTTTCCTGGTAATACTTTCACTGCAACATTTTGCCGTCTACAAAATTTATTGTCTGAAATATTTGAGGAGTTCTTACATATGTCGTCAACATTTTGTCAAGTTGTCTTCCTTTTTTCCAACATAACTATCAGAATATCAAAGAGTTGACATGGCTCCTAATGAAACACAGAATTACTCGGCGTCTCATCTGGATTTAAACTGTTTGCAAGTATTATTACATATTCGAACATTGTAGCGAAATACATAATAGTTAAACATTTACATAAAAGAAATAATGACATCGTGAATATTCATTAGCTAAATTTTCTTAATCGTAAATGAATACAACTCTTTCTTTGGGTCATGAATCAGTAGAAGCACATTTATAATGTTGTACTATGCAGTATGGCATGAGAAACGCTACAATATCAGTTTTTCATTTGATAAAAAAAATGATTTTTCCTTATTCAATGTTTGAAAATTGTTCATTTGATATTTGTTTATCCAATATTTTCTTTTTCTCATTCGATGTTTGAACATTTTGCCCTTGATACAAAAAAATCTCATTTGATAATGCGAAACAAATGATTTGCTGTTGCGAAAACATTTTACATTCGAATGAGAAAAAGAAAATATTGAATAAAAAAATATCAAATGAAATGTTTTTATCAAATGAAAAAGTCCTATTGCAACGTTTGTCACGCCATAGTGCAGATCCGTTTCTGATCATTGCATATACATGAGAACGCGTGTCTATCAGATTAGGATTCAAGATTCAAAACGCTTTATTAGTACAAATGTAACGTCAACATTGACATGTTTCTTGTTACATGATACATTTAATAGTATAAGAAATTGTATATGTGACAGCAATGTAATCTAAATTAATCTTACATATATACCTGCAAATATAAAGATCTAAGTATAATCAAAGAGAAATATATTTCTCAATCTTAACAAATTTTGACAAATGTTGAGGCTGGACATAACTGTATATATGAAGGAGGAATAAGGAGTTGACACTTCGATATATTGATAATGCTAAACATGCTTGGCCAATCAAAAATAAAGGTAGTCTGAGAGTCAGATCAGACGAATCCTGTATTAACTGTCTGATCACGGTGTGGCCTGTTTGCTTATTCAGCACTTTCTGCGGTTTAAATAATCTTGTGTTTATATGTTATTATATGTTGGCATTACGCCTTTCATGAATATTCATGGAGTAAAGGTTAAATGAACACACTAATAATTACGGCAGACGACACATTTTGCAGATGACAAAATATGGCAGCAAAATAGTAAACCCTTTATTGCATAGAGAAACCGTTTGGCGCCTTTGAAAAAAGTGAGTAGACACAGACTAGACATCTCTTGAAGGAACTGTTTTTTCAGGATCTGCTCTGTTTGCATATAGGACAATACAGATTCCATAGTTTCTGCCAAGGCCAAGCAATCCTGTAATAAACTAATATTACGCCATTGCAAAAAGAGTAGACCCAGTTCAGACGGCTCCTGTAGGAGCCGTCTGATCAGGGTCTACTCTGTTTGCTTATGATATGATATAAACATGATTCTATAGATTCTGCCAGGGACAAACCTGCCTGTGTCCACGTGCTGTTTCAACCATTAATCTAATTAAAATTCACGATGTCATTATTTCTGTCATGAATATTCACTGACTAAAGGATTACATCGCCCTTCTGCCCTGTTATACATACCGACTCCCGACATATTAAGCGGTCGGGCGATGGCGTCGAAACGGTCGATAGAGAGCGCCACTAGCGCATAGGTGGCGCCATACGTGGCGTAACATTGGGAGAACTTGACAAGCTTACATCCTATATTGCCCGCATACCACGTAATGGTCGTCTTCCATATGATATCTGTTAGTACTAGAACACATCCCACCGAAAGATCTGAAAACAATTATTTTACATAAATCGTTGCACGCTAGAGGCGAAACTGTGATTACGTATGCAAACAGATTGGATCCATTATGCGGCGTCTCACCAGGATCCAAACTGTTTGTCACATTGACCATATATTTCAAAGAAACGAGAGAACTTCTATTTTAAGTATGACGACAATTATTGCAAACGACAACATCCTTAGCGTGCAAAGAGTTCAGATCTAACCACTACCTCGTAGAGACGCATTTTCTCACACTTTCAGACAGACTAGGCACATACCAGATACAGATCAGCCACAGAACAGTTACAGACCAGACACAGAAGAGACACAGAGCAGACGGATTACGACCAAACCGTCTCATCAGATTCGAATCCGTTTGATCTCATTTGGGCTGTTTAGCACATAGTAAACTGTTTACTCAAAAGCTTGAAGAAAAGCGCTTCCTCCAGATAAGAGTCTGGTCAGAATTAAGTTTATTCCAGCCTTGACCCTTTACATGAAGAAAACGTTGAATTGGCATTTGAAAACCGTGTAGACTAAGATTTGAGGGATCCTAGAGGAGTCCTTTGATTGGTATATTCTCTGATTGTGACACAAGGTCCTCTACCAAATTTAATCATTTCATCGTTAATGGACTCTAATGTTAAACAATGATAAATAATTGCAATTGTAATACTTAGCATTCAATGGGGTTAAGGTTTCATCTCTTTTTCTCAAACATGAACTGATTAACCCTTTGAATGGTGGACATTGTCATTTGTAAACAGTGTAGAACAAGCTCAGAGGACTCCTAGATCTTCGCAAGCACTATTTGACAATTGACAATCCTCCGGTTAGTTTAAGCAGTTCACCATGAGTGGATTCTATAGTTAAACACTGATGGACTATTTCATTCTGACATTTCAGGCTAGAAGGGTTAATATTTGAAGTATGTCATTCATCATTGAGTGGACTCTTCAGTTAAACACTGATGGGCCATTCCACTTTGAAGAGTCAGCACTGAAAGGGGTAAAGGAAATTTACCTGCACAGGCCAGATTGATGATGAAGAAATTCATTCTCGACCTTCTCTTGCCAGACACAAAAATGGCTGTCAGAACGAGCGTGTTCCCGATTACAATCATGGCGAATAGTATACACAGGAATATCAGCTGTTCAGTCTGGAAAGAAAACAAAACACATAACAGTGATATGATGACCTGCAACATCAATATATATTCTTTCCTAAGCGACGTCTAAGACAACATTCATGGCAATTATCTTAATAGTTCTAGGCAATTATCTTAATAGTTCTAATCAAGTTCGTTCTTTAGATAACGTGTAGAAATAAGTTGATATTACGTTTTGCTTTAGACATCGTATTCAAATGATTTCCACTGGTGTTGCTCAAGGTTGATGTTAAAACTCCTAAGAAAGCTAACAAAGTACTGTTACGCTAAAACTGTTTCAATATACATTTAAAGGATTTATTAGAAAGCATACATATCAATGTTTGACTCTTAAGATTTTGTCTCGGTTATATAAAAGAGCTGGAACATCTGGCAGGAGTCTCGCAGCTGACTGTCTAGGCTATCAGTCGGATGCTAAAGAGTCCAATACTAATGTATAGATACAGTAAAACCACTCTATAACGACCACTTAATTGTGTTAATTAGTTGGTATTTTTTGGCAGGTGGTTGCTTAAAGCAAGGTGAAAGTAAAACAGAACGCTCCTATAGGAGCGTTCTGTTTTACTTTCACCTTGCTTTAAGCATCCACCTGCCTTTAACGCAAAATACTTGATACATTTAAGTGATCGTTATAGAGAAGTTTACTGTATCAGTAACGTCTTACATTTTATAATCATCTTTAAAGTGATATTTGGCATAATAATACGTTTAGTAAATACATATGTACATGTATATAATTTATGTAGCAATTTTGACACATCAAACTTCCATGTCTGTTTTAAAGTATCGATGTCGCCGATGTTATTCAACCCCCTCCCCATTTTAAGCAAAAGTGTGTGTGTTTAATACCGTTTCAATCGCAATTTATCGATAGTTTTCCGATTAGTTACCCGATGTATTCCGATTGGTTCCGTATGTATTCGCGATATCGCATTACTATTTTGTTCTACAATAAGCAATTACGAGTGGTAACGTAAACCGTTAGTATTGATCCACAATTGCGTGTTTATTACAAATTGTTTTCATGAAACTCGTTTACTTTAATGAATATGACACTCGCTAAAGCTCGTGTCATATTATTATAGTAACTCGTTTCATAAAAAAACAATTTGTAATGAACACTCATGTAAGATACTTTATTTATTTAACCTTCTGAAAACATCTTTAAAGACTGCTCAATGTCATATATACCCAAAGTTTTACTTATTTCCAAGTTTTTTAGAAAGTAGTGACCAAGTGTCAAGCAGGATGGATCTGGATGAGAGGCCGGGTTACTTGATGTTTGATCTGGATCCAAGTTGTTTGAAAATGCAGGTCATATTACGGTCAGCATAATCCCGAGTGGAAAAGCCAGCCCATCCGTATTTAACTATATACTATATCCTTAGATACAGGGGTGAATTTCAAATATAATCCTTTCAACGGTGAACTATCAGAACGAAACAATCAATCGGTGTTTAACTATAAAGTCCAATCAGTATGACGGTAATAAAGTTGCTAGACTTGTTAGATTTTGATGACAAGCAGTGCAGACCCTGATTAGATGACTCATATAGGAGCCATCTAATCTGGGTCTACACTGTTTGCAAATGCAACTGCATGCGTGTGTCGCATTCAAACTATTAAGTATAATGGAAAAGTGTATCGGATATGCGTCTGCTATAAACTAGCATAAAACTAAATGCTAACAGCTTTTTGTCGTAAAAGTCAAACACGAACCTTAAATCGGAAGTTGTATTGGCTCCAGAAGATGTCTGGTAACGTTGAAACAGGAAATAATTATTGCTTAGTCCAGAAAGTGCCTTTTTGAATAAGTGGCACTTACGGTAAACTGTGTTATCGCTTAGACTACGACACGTCAACAAATACAGAATAAGAACGTCTTGTGAAATTGATGGTACGTAATTTAGCATACTTTGTTGTTTTTGTTGTTGTTATTGTTTTTCAGACATCGCATTTGAATAATGCTAGTAAACTAATCAACGTTATACAACATGTTGCCTTTGAATCATTGATGCCATTTGAACAAAGAAAATCAAGAGCCAAAAACATAAAAAAGAACCCAAACAACACAAAGAACCAACAAAACACCACAAGTGCCACAAGAAACCAACAAGAAACGACCAATACTATATAGAACCGATAAGAAACGACAGTTACAATATGAAACTAGCCAGCAAAACAGAAACATATAGATCCAACAATAAGCGATAAGTACCGTATAGTACCAACAAGAAAGCTTTAACAGTAGATCAGTCATATTGCGACGTCCAGCTAATTACAGGTGGAGGAAGACACCAGTTCCACTAAAACCTATCTTGTGACCACTCTTTTAGATAAAGAGTGGTCACAACATAGCGGTTGGTGGAGAAATAAAGAAGTTATTCTTGCAAATGTTTTAATTTACGCATCTTATCTGGAGCTCTGAAGTCTCTGACCTACCGCATGGTAATGCTAACCCTTTCCCTCAAGAACACTTATGGACGATTGGATCACTTCATAAATATTCTTTAACTTAATCTATATATTAAGGTAATTTTTCAAGTGGGCGGGGATGATGGCTTGACAAAAACTGTATGATCATATCTAAGCAAAGAGAACAGACTCTGATCAGACGGCTTCCACAGGAGCGGTCTGATCTAGTTATAATCAGCTAGCAAAAGCGTATTATGAGGGAATGGGTTTGCTATAGAAATTCTATTACATGTATATACTTGTATTGGTACATGTATCCTTTGTCATTATTTTCCCAGTGTACGTTGCTTCTGCCTGGTAATGTTTACTATAAACATCCACTTTATACACTTGTTTGTGTCATGCTGTCTATCGGTGTTTTGGTGGTGGTTGCGTCTTGTATGTGGCTTTGCCTGCTTGACTTTACTACTTTTCCATTAATACGTGTTACATGTGTGCAAGACTGTATTGTACCTTGACGATGAAATGTAAAGTCCAATTTTGTCTATAACGCGTGTATTCTGTTCTAGTATCCCTTTGTTCTATGACAGGGACAGGACTAAAAGTACCTAGTTATAGTCTATTTTCAGTCCGAAGGATCGCTCAGCCGACTGTACATTTATCATTGAGTCATAATGACTGATTGAATAGTAATTAGCTGTTTTGTAATGTATCATGAACATGGAAATGTTTTATCATGGCGGAATCTGTAGAGATGGATCTATGTTATTCATGAGCTAAACAAACATACCCTTATTAGAAAACTGCTATAGGAAGCGTCTGAGGGGGGTTTACTCTATTTGGTGACACTATTTTACCCAAGCCAGACAGCGCCGCTCTATTTGGAACGGTACTGAAAGTTTGGGTATAATGTGTATGAATATAGCATTCTCTTAATATAGCAGAACAACTTAAACCGATCACTCAGTGAACAAACATTGGTGTTGAAAAGCAGGTGACTCTTTATCGCAGGAATAAAGACATATAGATTGCTCCTATAGGGAATTCTGCTAAAGTTTTGTCCAGCCTTTAAACTTTCAGCGCGGGAAACGAATTACCTTTGTCCTTTGCAAACAATGTAGTCCCAGATTAAAGGGGTCAAAGAGGAGACATTTAATTGGGATCTGCACTGTTTGTTATGAGACACCTTTCGATAAAAATATGCCCTGATTATTCACGGTCTGTTGATCTGTTTGAAATTTAGAATAGTCCATTTAAAAATTAATTCTGGGTTGAAAGGTTTAAGCTACCACCAACACTAAAATAAATACCATAAATACGCTTTTCTATGCCTGAGCAAACAGAGTATACATCGATCCCATAACAGCCTTATTTTCTCTAGGGTAACATTCTGTTGACAATATTTTCCCATTCCCGGGATAGCTTGTGCCATCTAGCAAATTCCATTTCGAGTCTATTCGAGATCTTAATTTTACATATTCCATACGCGGGATTAGGCGAAATTGATACAAGGGAAGTCACTATTACAAAATTACACCAACATTCCTACAGTCAACGAGTTTATAAATTAAAATTGATATAAGTAATTAGCACGGATATGGCATTTTATTTATCATATAAACTTTGTAAGGCCTTATTTGATTAATCGAACAGTCATTTATATTTTACGCCAAAGCGTTACGTTTATGGTAATGTCATATCGGTACCAATGACGGCATTTATTGTCACGCTTTATTGCTGCAGTTTGTCACTATTAGATACGGAAGTCGTATTATGCAATGGAAAGTAGTACTTCACAGAATCCACTAATTTACTTGTTTTAGAGTGTATTTAATTGAGAAAAATCAAGCATGGGTTTTGTTAAAGCCAGGGGTTTCTATACCTTTGGTTGGTCTGTTCCTGTCGAAAACCCGCTAAAGCTTGTGTCCGACTGGGAACAGACCAACTTCGGGTATAGAAAACTCCATCTTTAACAAAATCCATCCTTGATTCTAATATCGGCCTTGGTCGAACAGTTAACGAAACTAAAACGCGAGCCGAATAAATACTAATATATTGCCGAATAATATATCAAACACATGAACATTGTGTCTTCTTCGATGTCTATTCAATTGTTTTTTCTTTTCTTTTCTTTTCAGGATATACGCAAATGATTTATGTAATTGTTAGGCATTTTAAAAACACGCTGCAAGTAGAGACTATCACTTTCACGCGATATGGGTAAACTCGAAATGGAATCTGCAAGACGGCACGCGCTATCCCGGATAATGGGAAAATATTGTCAACAGTATGTTACCTTAGAGGATACATTCCATTTTTATGGTTGCTTTCTCTTTGATGATTTTTTTCCACAACGGTACTTAAAAAAATCGTACCGAAAAAATCAAATTTAAAACGCCCGGTTACCTTTGAGAATAAGTTCCATTTTTTACATAATTGTACTCTATGTATTATTCTTTGTAACAAAGACTTTGTACGGAAAAAACCTAATTTAAAACATTCTGACTTTTTTCCAGTTTCTTAATACAAATAAGAATAGTAATGACGTATGAAATCTAACATAAGTTGTATGTAAGTGTGATTATTTAAGAGAAAAAAAATGTTTTCTAAAATTAACAGAGCATTAGATAAAGGTGCGTATTCAAATACCAAACTTGTCATTTCTACACCAAACCATATTGTCATTTCCCTCATCAGACCCATTATTGGGACCACCCTTTATTGTCTGGCAGAGATATAAATGAGCTATTCTTTAAAACGTTTTAAATTGCGTATCTTATCTGAGCCTTTGATTAAGTCATCTATGAACACATTGTTATTTAATATGAATTTGAGATTGCTTCTATTTCAATAAAAAGTTAAAATAATGATAGGACACCGATTAAGTTGGATTCAAACTGTTTACAAAAGTAACCACTATTTCTCCGTAGCGTGATAAAGGTTATCATTATACATCACGTGACTTTCCTATACACATTTTTCAAATCCATGCAACATTATCTGGCGCAGGCAATATTATGCCTAGATCAGTGAGCGCTTATTAAATTGTGTGCGTGACGCCATCCGATTGACGTCATGCGACTGACGTCGTCCGACGCTTGCAAACGTAATTTTTACAGGTTTTTTTTGGTTAAGAATTTGAAAAGAAAAGTCGCGTTTAGCGACTATTTCGGAGGAGGATCTATCAAGCTTGGACAGTGAAAAGGACTCCGCCATTACCAAACGTGTAATGATTAGTAGTGTGAAGCTGTTCCAAGATTTTAAGCACAGCGTAAAGAGTTTGTTTCAAACTGTGTATTGTTGTCAATGAATAAATCTTTTTGCTGATATAATTTATTGTGATGTTCGGTATAATAAAATAAAACATCACATCCGATGGAGGGCGACAGCACATATTGTCAACCCTCGGTGGACATTACCAACCTCACGTTGACAATAGGTGCTGTCGCCCTTCATAGGATGTGATACTTATTATACCGAACATCGGCTGTTACGTAATGCTTTGTAAGCCACTCCCCGAAATCATGGGGATGCATGCCGAATAACCCCAAAGATAAAGCTGATTCCGAATGGTTCCCGAAACGAGAAAAAATGCATTCTGCATCCCTTCGGCAATGCTTCGTCACTGTAGTGGACGCCAGACATTAAAACGCATTAAAGTGTTTCCAAAAGATGTTTAACTAAACGAAAACGTTGCACTTATAAATGTTTCGTCACATTTTGATATATGCATACTTATGTACACAACTTGACACAGTTATAACTATTATGTTAATACGAATATGCACACTGACTCAAATTGCAACACTATCAACCTAAAGGTTCAAGGGTTAAACCACACTGTGGAATATTACTACGCATGTTAAAAGCAATATGTCTATAATTGTTTGATAATATGAAACAAACTTGTAGTTTGTTCAACTCTTTGACCACCGAAATTGCCTGAAAGTGACTCGTAGGATTTATCGAGATTAGATTTGCAAACCGCTTGGATACGGATGAGACACCAAGCAACTCGGTATCAGTATCCAAATTGTTTGATACATAAAATATGTTATGAGACAACAGCGACATGTGTGTAGACAAAACTATTTGAAGCCAAACGAGTTAATGACTAATAGTATAATATGGAGATACCTTACGAATAGTCACTTGAGAAAGTTTGATATTAACCAATGGTACCCGGTGTCCCTTACAAATACTTAAACAGTGAAGACACATATCAGAGCACTCGTGGAATCCTCTAGGAATCCTCTGGTAAGGGTATGCACTATTTACTGATTTTGCACCATTTTCTGGTGCAATGATTTGTTTTGGTTCGCTGTGTCATCCCCGCATGAAAATAGAGTTGTTCCAAACAAAGGTCTGGACGCGTTTTCCGTTAATAATATGGAACTAATTGGATTATAGTAACGATGTACTCGATGGTATTCGACTGCGTTATGTGCGATTTGGTTGCTTATGTTCTCGAGATATCGCAATAATTATTTGTTCTAGAACGAGACATTACGAACTGTAAACCTTTACTGTTGATCCACAAAGGAAACTCTTCATAAAATAGTCAATAGTATTTTTTTCAATGGCTGATAAAACCGACAGATTGCATTTAACCATTTGAGTGCGTGATACGCACGCACTATCATTTGAAAACAATGCACACCCGTTCAGACTAAGAGTCGGGTGATATGGGTATGCAATGTTTGTCATTCAAAATCTTATAGCAATTTTAAACGTTTCTTAATGAATGGACTCTACAGTTAAACACTGATAGGCTACTCCGTACGAAAGACCGATGGTGACATTTCATTATACAAACTTCATACGTCATAGTCCACATCTCAAAATTCACACTTCAAACTTCACATATCAAACTCACAATTTCTCTCTCATCATCGGCTTATCAATGTGCGACAACTTTGAACAGAGTAACAAAGGCCCCAAATATATACATTCTGGTGTGTTTCAGATAGTAGACCTTGATCAGAGGGCTCCTTTATGAGACATCTGATCAAGGTCTTCACTATTTGCATAGGATAAGTGTACACATCACATGTACTTTGTTTGTAAATGACGTGTGTACTCATCGCTATGGATTGATGAGTTATAGAAGAATGGCACTAATAGTAATACACGATGTTTAGACTGGCGAAATTAGACATTTTTGTGTATTAATGCACCATAGGCGGATCCATATGTCTAATCGCATATTTTCAATATAGCAAAATACCATTTAACTACGATTTGAACCAGAACTGTCGATCCGCCACTGCACTGCGATGTGCCTGCGAGTCTAGGTCATATGCTGATGAGGAGTTAAGCGGTTAGAACATAGTGCCCCTTGAAATCTCACTCTTATCATAATGTGAGTAATCTGAAGCATTTCTATATATTTTGGGGAGGAAGAGTAAACTAAAACTTTGAAAACCATTACCAAAACGGGAAGAGAAAATGAGCAAATTATAGCATTGAAGCGGTCACGTGAATGACATGATCAAAACGCTTTTAGAAAGTTTCAAGCGCTTGAATTGACAGACCTTTCATCCAAAATGAAGTGTGTATTTTGTCATATTGATTCGGTTTTTTTTAAATTCTTTAAATGTCGTATTTAAGTTTTGTCTTATTTTTTCTGGGTTGAAAATACTGTCATCAGTATATAGTCGTGTTTCTAGATTCTTTACAATTGTGATGTGAAATACGGCAGAGGCTGACCCAGTTTTCAGTATTGCTCTGTTACATTTACAGACGTGTATTGTCTGTGTAACTCTGAAATCAGTTTTCATGTACAGTGATACTCTTTTTAAAATCTTTTTCTTGGTTACAGATATTTTAAGATAGATATACACATGTAAGTACAGTAGAACCAGTCTAAAGTGACCCTCAAACGGAAGTGTAACTATGAATATATAAGACAGGTGGTAGCTTAATGCAGGTCAACAGTAATGCAGAAAGCTCATATAGAAGCTTTCTGCATTTCTTTTGCCCTGCATTAAGCAACCATCTACTTTTTAAAACACCTATATTAAATAAATAAACGATTGCTTAAGACAGGCTCTACCGTAAGGGCTAGGAACTTTTGCGGTTACATTGCATACTTCTTTTTCTGTGCATTTTTATGGCAAATTGTGACACGAAATGCATTGCAGGTGTCAAGCTGATGTTGTAATTTGCAGTTGAATAGAAAAACATAAAAATAATTATCTTATTTTCTTATTATCATCTCACTTATCACCCATGTTTCCAAAGGGGTCAGTCCGTCCATCCGTCTGTCCACCCATTCGTCGGCAGTTGCTTTAAACGTCTCATCTGAAACTGCATGGTAGACTGTACCCAAACTTCAGATAAATGATCTTAGTATGAAGCTCTATCAGAATTGCTAACAGAATCCGGATCCGGAAGAACTCTGGTTGAAACCCGGATCCAATGAGAACTGGTTGACATGACAACAAAAAGAAATATCTTAAGAAATCTCCGAACCCAGGGGTCCGATTCGAATGATACTTAGTCTTCTGATAAACTTGTGACAAAAATTCGAAAATGATGTTGATATCTAAAACAAACATGACTGCCTGAGACAGGACTACTTTTCTACCAGTCTTTCAACGATTTCAGCACTTTGATTCATTAATATTTGCAGAAAACCAAACATTTGTGAATTTTGTGTGTGTATTGAGTCTGCAATTACTTTCAAATATATTGTATCCAGATACCAAGCATCAAAAACCGATGAAAGAAATAAATTCCTCCAACTCCTCCAAATACGATCGCCTTTACAAAAAGGCGGGAAAATCTCACGACGTCATTTGTGCTTTTATAGTAACTGTGAACCGTTCAGTTTGAAGTTTGAAACCTGAAGTTTGAAGTCTGGAATTTGAAATATGAAGTTTGAAGTTGAAGTCTGAAGTTTGAAATGTGAAGTTTGAAGTTGTAGTGCGACGTGTGAAGTTTGAAATCTGAAGTTTGAAATGTGATGTTTTAAGTTTGATTTCACCACCAGTATTTCGTAATTCCGCTCTGGTAATTCAGCGTTCAAAGAGTTAAGTGTTTCTCATATAAAGTTGCACTTGTAATTGTATTGCATTTGTATTGGTGAAAAAAAATGCTTGCAAGCTGCAATCGACTAAACTGATGACGAGGCTAATTTGATCTGTAACATTCTCATGAGGGAAAGGAATAATCTCAGACTACATTGCGTCTGGCATTGACTGATATTGTTGTCTTGACACGTGACATATTTAACTAAGGAACAACTATTGAGTAAACCATGCAGTCGTGTTTAGGGCAATTTTGTCTCTGTTATCAGAATTGGCAAATGTATAGGTTGGTTCAGTACAATTGTGTCTTCGTTTTCAAAATGGCTATTCTAACTTAAAAACAACCACTGAATGAATTTAACAGCAATGTTTATAGAGTAATTTTGTATTTGTTATCAGAAATGGTAGATCAAACCGCGGCAGAACTGTTGAATGAACCATATAGCGAGGTTTTGAGCATTTTTCAACGACAATTCTTTCTTACCGTACACTACAACTGAACTTATTTTAACCATTTACACCATAGAAACGCTTTGTAAACAGATCAGACCCAGATCAGACACCTGCTGTTGAAACCGTCTTACCCAGGTCTGTTAAGTTTGTTTTTGTAATCATATATATCTGGTTCTTTAGTTTTTGCAATGGTTACTATCGTTTTATCAAAATGCCATTATAACATCCCTGTAATTTAATATGAATTCATTCACTATCTTATATGAACATTCATGACACGGCCAATGATATATAGGACATAGGAGTTTAAAAGCAGGTGGTTGCTTAAAAAAGTTCAATTTGATTTTTTTCGCTTTACTTTTGCATTACATTTTGAACTAAATCTAACTGCTGCTTAATGTTTACTAAAGACAGGGTTTATATGGTTCCCTCCAACCCCCATTCTAAGTACATAACCCTTAGCTAACTATAAAAATGAATATACTACAACTTACTAATTATAGAGTAGACCCATCATTCGTTTATACATTCGCTTGACCTTGTGTCACAGAACTGACATACAACCTTTTGGGAACTGCACCCCATCGCGACCATGTAACTGTCAAATCGCTACACATGAATTGTTGTATAGAAAATATGATCATTTCAGAGAGAGAGAGAGAGAGAGAGAGAGAGAGAGAGAGAGAGAGAGAGAGAGAGAGAGAGAGAGAGAGAGAGAGAGAGAGAGAGAGAGAGAGAGAGAGAGAGAGAGAGAGAGAGAGAGAGAGAGAGAGAGAGAGACGTTTAGGTAAAAGTTACCATTGGTTGGCCTTAGATAAAGCAATGAATACAAGTGAAAGACATGTGAAAGACACACTGCATGCTTACACCATTTGAAACTAACCACATTACTAAAGTATCTTAACCTTGTGTCTTTATGTATAAGGAAAAAGCAGTCATATATAAGCCTTAAACCCCAGTAATGAATATTACAAACGCCCTTGTAATCTGAGAGCACTGTTGCCTATAAAACTATGAAAATGTGAAGAAAGTCATGGCACTCAAGATTGTGTCCCTCATGTTTTGTAAAGTGCATGTAGTATGTACAAATTAAAAACTGAAAGGCTTAGGACCGGTGTATAAGTTAACCTTAAAATGTCAAATTAAAGGATGAATGTTTCGTGAAAACGATTCCTGCTACACTATAACGTAATGTTATATCGATCGATTATAGCGACTGAACGACAACAGAAACCAGAGCCGAAACACGTACCAGCAGAATATCGTAATGTAATTTGTCAGGAATGATAACTTAGCCCGGGGAGAACAATACTATTTACTACGCTTTGAGAAGTCGCTGGTCAAAATGCGTTGCATACGTGCTCGGTGTCCGGATCACTTTTTTAACACGTGACTTTTTATTTAACCATTTTCCTGTTCCCAAAGTGTTCAAAATAATCCAGTAAAAATTCAAACAATGTTAGATTTTTAGATTGCCAAAACATCAGTAATGTATACGTAACAGCATACTTATGTAAATCGGGATATACTCGTACTACTCATTTGACACCTGTCCTATTGAAAGCAGTCTATAAGTGGGCTTTTGTATTCGAACGTCTTTCGGGAGGTAATCTTATTGTAGAAAATTGAAATATCTGTCTATATTTGATTGGTTACATTTATTCATTCATTCATTCGTTGATAAACTTACATAGTCTCATAGTTTATTCAAATTTGCTAACGTGAAATAATGCTGATTCAAATATCTGGTACTTCCTACGTTTCATTAGCAATTATCCGACCTTTGAATACAGACTAGCGAAGAAGTTTAATTGAGAATTAATAAATTAACCATATTTCAAATAATTTATCGAACCCATAGTAATTTACCATTCATGTTACCATAGCGCTTCTTCAAATTCATGTTTGTGCTTGTGTATGTTTATGTAATCTTGCTCTAAGCATACAAATGTATGTTTTACGCAACAAAGAATTGAATCGAAAAATTTAAAACATTCATTTGTGCAACATGTACGAGTATGTTTATTTCATTCTATTAACTTGTTTCTGTGAATCTGTTTCATTTATTGATTTCTATGATAGTATGTATATGTACACGTATACACGTATACAAATACCATATACTTGCTCCAGAATGTTTCAGTAGATATGTTTTTTAGTTTACACATTGAATATAATGGCAATGTAACTTGTTGCAATTTAAATGTACCGCGTTTCACACCCAGAACATAGTTTAACCCTTTCCTTTATATAAGCATCTTTTTATGCGTTTGCAATAGGAACCGTCAAATCAGGGTCTGTTCCGTTTCCTTTAAAATTATAAAATACCCGATTCTACAGTTTCTACCCAAACCAAAAATGTCCGTGTATATATGCCATTATAAAACTCAGCTAATAAATATTCATGATGTCATTAATTCTGTAATTGTTTTTGAACAGGGAGAGGGTTAATGGCGCATCCTGACCCAACTATTTTACCACATAAAGCTCAGCTCTAAAACGCTCAGCAAAGTTTCTAATTGGTCACATGATATTGTGACAAAATATAAACAGCAGACGTTTATACATGTATGCAGGTGTAGTATGCCTAAAATGAAGAATAATTGATTGCAAAAAGAGTAATCATCGAAATTTTACGTGAATATCAACTTGCATGCAGAGTTGAAGAAAAATATATTACATACGTTTAAAAATGTTTAAGATTAACGGATGGTCAGTTAGAAAATGGGTTAAGTACATGTATATGTCTTAAACAGATTGTATAAAGCAGATGATTTATCATACATTTACAGAGTAAATGTCATATATTTACTAGCCTTGTTATCAAAAGTTGTTCATGAAAGTCTCATGCACTTGGTCTAAAATGTTTTGTTCTTCTCTACACTATTTGTGATTTTATTAGATTGTGTTCCGGACATACAATGTAATGCATTTCTTCCTCCAGATTTTATTGACTGTTGTTGATCTGGTTTTTCACTTTTCTCAATTATTAAAATGATGTATTTCAGTAGTATTTATCACGGTATATGCTATTAAATTGTATAACGTTATAAAATAAGATGTAATCTGATATACGCCCCGTTGTAAAATAAGATGTAATCTGATATACGCCCCCCACCCCACACACAATAGAGGATCTTACATAAGTATTCATTACACATTGTTTTTATGAAACGAGTTTACTATAATAATATGAAAGCTCGTATCATATTCATTATAGGAAACGAGTTTCATGAAAACAATTTGTAATGAACACGACTGTAATATTCTTTTTATCACATAAACCTTAAACAAGCCGTAGAAAATGAAACAGGTTATAGCTTACGGCTGTTTCGGCCATGGCTTACAAACAGCGAACTAATACAACGGACGACGCACATGGAGCGCTACGATTGGCTGACGCTTAAATGAGCGTTGCGATTGGCTAACGATTGCGAATTTGCATAAAAAATGCACTAGTGCATTTTCTCAATTTACGGTACTCCCACCAGGCAGATTATGTGAAAATCTAATTTCCATTTGAACGACTGGTCTGTTTTTGTTTCCGTTATAGCTCAATTTAAAGACATCAGCAATTTCTTTTTAAAACAAAAAACAACATAAAGTAAATCCCCCTCTAAGCCAGAATGTTAGTAGAGGCGAATTTAGATACTTTTAGGCAGGTGTCTGTTTGATGCAGGATGGAAAGTATACAGCAAGATCCTAGGGGAGATTTCAGCATGACTTTCACCCTGCATTAAGCAGACACCTGTCCCAAAGACCGATATTTTTACTCAGTTGAACGTCCGTTTTAGAGAGGTTGTACTGTATATGTATCAACTAATGCTGAACTGTCAAACTGTCAGTCACACTGTTGACAAACTCTAGATATAAATAGAGTTGTTTTTATGTAAACTGTTTTTGTCAGAATAACCTTTCGTGTGCATTGATTTTTGTGTGGATTTAATGTAAACATTAATCTAAAGGATAACACACCATTCCTGTTTCTATGTTTGTTTCAAATTGTAAACAAGCGAAACAATGAAGCTGTAACACGCAAACCTCTTCATTCAAAAGGTCTTTTCAAACAAATAAATTCCATAACACACATATTGAAATGTTCAAGCTAAACCAAATTTTGTTTTCCGTAATTAGACCCTTTGCTTCCCCCAGGAAGTATTGTCTGCCTTAAAAAATATAAGAATAGCCTGCTGTGTACATAACACCAAATTGTGGTAGTTAAAATAATTTGAGTTATGATCACGTGTTAGAGTATTCGATTTATTAAATATTAACATCCATTGGACAGTGCGTAAACAATACGATATACATGTATTGTCAAGAGAAAGCTTGCCTCGAACGAAAAATCGAGTTTAGAATATAATTCATAGAAATAAGTGGCCTCAATTCCACAAACTGTAGAAACATTAGTTTTGTAGAGTCCCATCCATGATTAGACGCTATTTATAAAATATCTTTATAACATCAGAAAACACTCTAGCTACTGTTTATGCGTATAGATGTCTACGATATCTTATTTTAAAGCATCTGACTTCTAATGTGCTGATATAAAACAGGAGCATAAGATGTCATACCGATAGGAGTATGAACTTGCCTATCTTAGAGAAAGGGCTAGCAATCATCTTGCTTGGTAATTTAGTCCTAGATGTGCAGGTAAACCTGACAATTCAGCCATTTTCCTGCTGTGCTGATCATATTGACTACTAAAAGAGCTTTCTCCCTTGTATGTATGGACATGATTGCCTAATATCTTGCACCAGGTCATCCGATGCACACTTCATTATTAATTGAGAAACTGTCACTAAGAGAATACTTTCATTCATACAATGGTCACTTGATTTTGGTGACGTGACCGATAGTTATATCACTGTGCACTGACCTTCTACAATGTTTTAATTTGTGGATTTTTTACAATAATACACCAAAGCTAACGTTACTCTTATTGTTTGTGGGTACCATGATATTAGATGCCTTTCGTGCTCATTGTATATAGGCCAGTAATGTCTACTATTTTGAACGGCGGAAAACGGCAGAACGGTGGGTGTCAGTTTTGAAACATACGCTGGGAACGATTTGAGAAATCAACAACATTGAATTATGTTGCTACGCAAGTAATTGAAACAAAGGGATTGTCGTAATTTTTGTAAATATTATCTTTGGAACGAATTAATCGTATCATATGAAAACATTTGGGACCAAGGCAATGTGCTGAATGATGTGGTTTCACTTGGATATTCAAATTATCAAACACCCTGGTCATAAATTTTGACTTTTCATTATTTTCCCAACTGGCTGAGCAACACCTCCGGTATTGCTTAACCCTTTCCTTGGTGAATATTCATGTAGAAAATAATGACGTCATGAATATTAATAAATTATTTTTTATAATGGCATATGAACACAGAACATTTTGGCTCAGACAGCAGCTGTATAATCAGATCTATATTACACCATAAGCAAACAGAGCAGACCCTGATCAGACGACTCCTATAGGAGCCGTATGATTTGTGTCTACCCTGTTTGCGGATGCGTCAAAATGCGCTTACATAGGGGAAATGGTTAACCCTTTACCCCATAAATATTCTTTTGAGGAAAAAATGTGTATATAGTTATCAATCAGCTTAATGATTTTAATGCGCTACGAACAAAGATATTTTTGACCATGGGAGAAATAGTAGAATTAGATTGGTATAATTGCATATGCAAACCAAACAACCACAGATCAGACGACATCTACATGGGGTCATCTAATATGGGCCTACTGTTAATGGCTTAATCTGGCACTGAAATGCTTAAGCTACCAGACATATCAATTTTCATTAATACATGCAATAATATGTCACGGGACTGACTCGTTATTTAGATTGTTTCTATATTCATATTATCCCAAGGGTAAACGGTATATGTCATAATTACGCGTAAAACGCTTTTAACCCTTTCACCGTCGCAGTTGCATAAATGCGCAACGACAAATAGTGCAGTCCCAGATCAGACGCCGCCTTTTCAAGGCGACGTCTGACCAGGGACTTCACTATTTGTCTCATTCGTTATATCTATGTCTGTGCTTTATTCCTTTGAAATTTACATTTATTTATTCAATATCCTTATTGTATCGAATGATTTAACAAAATTGGATTGCAGACGACAATTTTAAATTTGGCGCCGAATGGGTTAAAATGAGGCATTTAAATAGTTTGTCAACGTTTACCCTTTGCTCCATGAATATTCATGTTAAAACAATAATGGCATCATAAATATTAACTGGATTTATTTATATAAGTGGCACACAAACACAAAATTGCTTTGCTTTGGCAAAAACTGTAGAGTCAGAGCTATATCATGTCATAAGCAAGCATCTAGCAGACGCTGGTCGGACGGCTCTGCAGCTGTCTCATCAGGGTCTGCACTATTTACAAGTTGTTTGTGCAACCAGTGCACTTCACAGCAGTGATTACACAGCGAAATACTTGTACACAGTGAAGAGATATGTAATTATACAACAGGGCATGGGTAAAGAAGGAGAAATGTATTTTGAAATTCAGCAAGAGAAGGGTTAAAGAAACATCTAAAGTACATGTACTGCTTGCTTCACCAATCAATGAATAAATAACAGCTGTCACAAGAACATATTCTCTTTTGCAGGATTACTCCGCATGCAAGATGAATGAGCTTACGATTTAATTAGGACGAGTGTAATAGATATGGGAGTTAAACGACTAAAAGCAAATTGTTCACCTACGGCGGGCGAATGAGGATTAATCTAAAAGACAGTTGGAATCCAAATTGTTTGATACGACGATTGTATGTTGGTAGACAAACTGATTATAGCTTGTATTATGAAAATATGGTAGGGGAAACATTGTGCAAAATGGTTTTGTTCGGCAGGTTGCATTTTAATAACACATAACTGTTTTTATTGTATATATACATGTTGGTACAGCATATAGGCTTCTGCAAGCACGGCTAAGATATACTATATAAGAAACAAAATGAATTTAATATGGTAATTTATAAAATACTACAGTTCACGATTAATCATTCATTTGAAAAACAATGTATACATGCATTCTGTCTCCATCATGAATATTAATCAATTCGTCTGTCAAAAGTATAAAATAATTAAATGTATCGACCAGTCGATAACCAGATCAGTTGCATATAAGGAAAATGGTAAGACACTGACCTAACGGCAGTTGTCTGATCTGCGTCTACACTATTTGCACTTCATGAAGATTCATTCACCTGGTATTTATATGGTTAACTTTTCATTGGACATTTTGGTGTATACAAAAACTGTAGTATTACATAGATATTATTCAAAAAGCAAACAGAGCAGATCCTGATCAAGCGGAACAGGTGTCGTCTGATCTGGGTATGCTGTTTTCAAAGGCTTGAAGGCATTTATGGAAAAGGTTGATGCAGGTAGAGAGTCTTGTCGCAAGTCACAGAAACCACTCTTTGCATCACTCGTTGCTTCTAAAAAAAAGTAAAGTACCTAGTTATAGTCTACTTTCAGTCCGAATGACCGCTCAGCCGACTGTACATTTACTCCCCTAGTCATTGAGTCATTGGCCTACAATATTGAGCACTGCTAACATATGGCGCAATCATGCAGCCGCAGTACCGGCGATTGACCCTCACAGGTACCCATTTTAACCCCTGGGTGGAGAGGATGTGCGGGTGGGAGACATCGAAAATTGTCTCTGAAATTTCCGGGTGGGACCGGGATTCTAACTACCCAATTGGATGTTCTCATACTCCTTTAAATGCTAAACGCAACCTGGCTGACTTTTGCAAATAGCTTGGATCCCGATGAGACGCCTCATCTTGCTTGGTAATTTAGTCCTATCGGTGTAAAAGCTGTTTGATGCTCGGTCAACCCATTACCTCATAGGCTATTTTTAGATACAACCTCTTTGAATTAATCTACCGAAAAGGAGCATTAATTAGAGAAAAGGAAATTTTTAGAATTTTGTAGTTTGAAACCATTGTGATAGATAGAGCATTTGCTCCTCTAGGAGAAAATGCTCTATCTATCACAATGGTTTCCTAAAGTGACTTTTACAGAGTCGTCAAAAGTCGTCAATATGAGGGAAATGGAAGAGTCGCAAATGCTTGAAGTGACAATTGTAACTGATCGGACACCATTTTTACTACAGGCTCATGATCAACGCCTTTCCTGTCCTATGTTTAATCCAGATTTCAATACTGAATATTCATGGAGAAAATAGTTTTAATGAAATATGAAAGAAGGTTGAACGATGTAGCCATTTTAGAAAGTAAAGAAACAGACCTTTCAAATTCCAGTAGACCCCGATCAGACGGTTCCGATAGAAGCTGTCTGATCTGGACCTACTCTGTTTGCAAATGCGTGAAAATGCGTATATATGACTGATAGAGTTCAAAGATAAATCTAGAGGGAAATTCCCTACATTCGACACGTTTCAAAATTGCCTAAAATATACAAAACACATTGTTTATATGTCGAAAAGAAGTATATCGCAAGAAAACCAATTGAACACCGAAGAAGACACAACTTCATAATTATGTTTGATATGTTATTCGGCAATGTTTTAGTATTTATTCGGCTGGCGTTCTAGTTTCGTTAACTGTTCGACCAAGGTCGATAGTATTTTGTTGTAGAACAAAAACTATAAGTGTCGATGAAAACGGTTTATTTTGTATCACAGGGGCATTTTTCGATATAAGTTCAAATTTTCAATCTTCATAATAATGATTGAGCATAACAAATATTAAGTTTTATGACATTATTTAAAATCTGCGTTCATTGTAGGGACTTCCTCTTTTAAGGTAATTTCCTGCACATGTCTAATTTTAAAAGCTAATTTTCGAATTGCTTTTCAAGCCTATCTCTTCGAATTTATCATTTTCCAATCTGTTGGATAGAAATAATGCAAATTTAGCTCATTGACAAGCATTTACGAGTGAACCAGTGAACGAATGTCTTCTTAATTATTCTAATTCTGGTGTTGACTGGACTATTTAAAATGTTTGATTCGTTAAAGCCTTTGCGACCTACTGGCTGAGTATCGAGCTTCTTGGATCCTGATGATACGGTGAGATTCTAGGGGTTCCATCTATATCCAAAGAGCAGCCAGGCAACACTTAACATGGGAAGAGTAGAGGGAGTCTTTAACCATTTACTCAATGTATATTCCATGTAGGAAATAATGGCATCATGAGTATTGATTATATGTAGTTGTTATCATAGCACACGGACACAGGAATGTTTGGCCATGACCGAATATGTAGTGTCGTATTTACAGTAAAACCTCTCTATAACGGCCACTCAATTCTGTTAATTAGTTGGTATTTAGGGCAGGTGGTTGCTTAAAGCAAGATTAAAGTAAAACAGAACGCTCCTATAGGAGCGTTCTGTTTTACTTTCACCTTGCTTTAAGCAGCCACCTGCCTTTAACACAAAATATTTGATGTAATTTAGTGGCCGTAATAGAGAGGTTTTACTGTATATTATTTCATAAGCAAATAGAGAAGAAATACATCAGATGGTTCATCAATAATGTTTACCTGCACTCGTTGCTAATTGTTTTAAATGTCGTGTTAAAGTGAGTTTCTTGTCAGAATGATAGTGCAATATCAAACAGTTTGGATCCTGATGAGAGACCGAAATACCACGAGTCTGATTTAGACCCAAGCTTTTTGCAAATATGAGTCAGTAACGAAGAGTGGAATCGTGGTTATTTTTCCCCAAAAGAACTAATTTATTTCTCCACCGAACGTTGTGATCACGATTCTAAAATCGTGGTAACAACGACGGTCAAGAAATCCACAAAGTGGTCACAATAGCTGGCTTTGAGAAATGACAGGTTTAATATTTGTAAAACATTGTCTTTATTCTTGGTATAACTTACTTTAACTGGTTACAATATCGCCTATTCGCATATTGCAGTAATCCCTTCGAACCGCTTTCTGACGACAGTGTCAGTGAAAGGGTAATAACCCGTAACCTCCTATTATCACATAAGTATACGGGACATAGACAATAAGTGTAGTTCCAGATTGGGGAACCTTCTGATCAGGGTCGGCACTGTTGTCTATACTAATCAATGCCAAAGAATTTCACAAACATATATATTCCTTTTGCTAAACCAATTCGCTTGAAAACACATGAGAAGAGTTCAAATTTGAACGATATTATCGTGTATAATATGCATTATCGTGTATAATATGTATTATCGTGTACAATATGGGATTAAAGGGTTACAAAGGACCGAACTGACAATCATAAAAACTAGTGAAAACCAGTCTGTCATGTACAACATAACCCCTGCCTTAAGCGGACATTCATTTATTGAACATAGCAGTATTAAAAAAACAGGTACTGTCCATTTCAATTACTTTGTCACTGAATTTGAATCGATTTTTTTTTATTTCGAGTTAGACTGACCTTAAATCTACTTCATTTGATCGCATCGTTTTTTAGGAATTCCCATACTAAATACCCCTCAATATCATGCAGTAACAGGGAAGAAAATGTCGAAAATGCATTTTCTACATGCTAATTCGATCAGCTGTTTCTTTGCAAATGGCCGCCACATGTATGGATAGTGGAGCGTATCATTTTTCAATAGGGGTGAATTGTATACTGATATGAAATAAATGACGTAAAGATCACCATTCAGGCTACTACAGTTGTTCCTTATTCTGGCGTGAATAACTGACAAATACATGTACCTATCTCCAAAATAGTAATAAGATGGAACGGCATAAATGCTAAAACGGTTTCGTATAGATGTTTAAAATGAGCTGAAAGTGTTTAAACTTCTGATATCTGAACTGATATTGTTCCGTAGTATTATTGAAGACGGGATACGTGCTTTTTGGGAGACTGATTTGCGTGGGATGCTGTGAGCAAACCGTGCAGACCCTGATCATAGGGTGCCTTCAGAGTTTAAGGGACACATGCCACTAATGGGTTGAAATTTAAAACCCAGGGAGTTTTCATGGCGGAGGGGTTCTGCAAATGAAATATGTCCTAGTGACAACCCTTAACATGCATCGGTATAGCCAACAGTGTAGACTTTCATAAGAACATCCATTGAAGGATACGTCCTCTCTGGATCTGCACTGTTGGCCCATGCCCAATGTACGGATGACAGTTGTTTATGGATTTTAAAAGCATTCTTTTAAAACAATCTTTAGGGTTCAATGTTTAAAACATTGCATAATCAATTGATGCAAACATTAGCTAAGCATGTTAAAACAAGTTATATTATATAACATGCAAGGTTTTCTAAGTTATACATATTTGTACATGACTCTAAATATGTCTCGGCTCGAAGCATACATGTAATATAATTATATATAGGAAATGGAACGCGTTTGCACCAGAAATTCCCGCCCTTGAAATTTTGACTCGGGCAACACATACAACGTTAAAAAATCATTATGTCATGTAAATAAAAATTCATTATGTCATGTAAATAAAAATTCATTATGTCATGTAAATAAGTATACATTCTTACATTGTATAATCAAATAGAAGAATTGTAAAGTTTTAGAATTTCCAGTTCATTCATGTAATTCATTTGGTCATTGTGCAACATTAACTCTAGTGACTGCATAGTTTGTGAAACTACAGTGCTCCCTCCCTACAACGGCCCTCTCAATAACGATTCCCTCCTTACAACAACGCATGTCACTGTTTCCGAAACAAAAAACAAGGCTCCAGAAACAACTTTTTCCATCATATTTTCTTTATGCCTCTATCAAACCCTATGTTGTGACCACTCTTTAGAATCGTCACTTTGTGACGATTCTAAAGAGTGGTCACAACATATGGTTTGATTGAGGCATAACGGTTTTAGTTCTCGAAATACACCTGATCTGCGGATCTGCAAACAAGCTAATTATGTTTGATTTTCCCTCCCTATAACAACTCCCTCTGAACAATACATACACTCTTTGTATCCCAAAGGGTGTCGTTGTAGAGAGGGATCACTGTATATCAACAGGAACAGTGTACTGCTTAGATTGCTACAAACAGATAGGCCTAGCTTTAAGAGTTGCCGACAAACAGATAGGCCTAGCTTTAAGAGTTGCCGACAAACAGATAGGTCTAGCTTTAACCCTCTCCCTGTTCTGTGTTTATTACAGATTTCAATACCTACTGACTATTCATGGCCATAATAGTTATAATATAATATGGAAAATAAAACATTGTAGCCATTTTAGAAAGTATAGAAACATATATATCAAATTCCATTAGCAAACAGAGCAGACCCTGATCAGACGGCTCCTATAGGAGCCGTCTGATCTGGGTCTACTCTGTTTGCAGATGCGTTAAAACACGTTTATATGAGGGAAAGTGTTAAGGACAAACTATTACCAACATATACAAAACTGTGTAGACCAATATAGTATGGTTCATGAGAAATGTCATCTGATTAGAGTGTGCATTATTTACTACATACAAATCCACGAAAAATGGACGTAGATATACGGTAAAACCGCTGTAAACCGGAATTGGAATAAAGAACAACTTATGTCTTCTTAAGCAGGTGTCTGTTTAATGCAGATTGGAAGTCATGCAGAAAGCTCCTTCGGATCTTTCTGCATGACTTTCAACCTGCATTAAGCAGACACATGTCTGTACAAACGGCATTGATACAAATAAGGCCACCAAATGTCTGTACGACATACATTGATACAAAAACAAAATACGGTGTAGAAGGATTTCACTGAACCCTATTTATACACGCACCAAAGGCAATTAGATTCGCCTAAAACACTCACATGGACTCTTAAATGTGTATATAGGTTACAGTATAACCTACTGAATCGGCCATTTAGTTTAGAAAATATTAGCTCTTTTGAGCCTGTGTCCGTGTACCCTTTGATCCCATGCATTTGCAAACCAGAGTAGACCCAGATCAGACTGGAGCTGACTGATTAGACACTTATCTATATGCAGTAAACACCCTCTAAACCGGAATTATAGTTGAAAAGAATTTAAATACTTTTAGGCAGGTGGCTGCTTAAAACAGAGTGAAAGTCATGCAGAAAGCTCCTAGAGGAGATTTCTGCATGACTTTCATCCTGCATTAAGCTGCAACCAGTCTTCACGGCCGATATGTATACTAAATTTAAGTACGGTTTAGAGCGGTTTTACTGTATATATCCGATTTTACAGTAGCTATCAAGGCAAGAATTTCCTGAGATCATATGTAATTTTGAAAAAAATAATCTTAATAATATAATTAATAATTTCTGTTTAAAGTGAATGATTAATGTTAAGTCGATATTATGCAGAACTCTCCTTTGGGCTCATTCTGCGTGACTTTCATCCTGCATGAATCAACTATTTGTCGTAAAGATGGACAGTCATATCAAATTGAAAGTCCGTTTTAGAGAGGTTTAACCCTTCGCTTGCTATTCACGTCAATATACCTACATGTAAATAGTGAAGACCCAGATGAGACAGCTCCTGCAGGAGCTGTCTCATCAGGGTCTGCACTATTTACATGTACAAGTTGATTGTGCAACCAGTGCGCTCCACAATAGTGATTGCACAGCGAAATACTTGTACACAGTGATGATATGTGTAATTATACAACAGGGCATGGGTAAAGAAGGAGAAATGTATTATAAAATTCAGCAAGAGAAGGGTTAACTGTATTTACAAACATACGGCTTAACCCTTTCTCCATGAATATTCATGAAAGAAATGATAACACCGTGAATATTTATTAGATTAATAATTAATTATTATAATAGCACATAGACATAGTAATGGTTGTTGACGACAGAAACTGCAGAATCATATCTATATTATAGTATAAGCGAACAGAACAGAACCTGATCAGACGGGTTCCTACAATCGTATTTGTGGAGTAAAGGCTTAACCATATGTAAGCATATGGATTACTCATATGACTTAATAATATTGGTTAATTATATGGGTTAATTATATTTGCTAATACAATGGTTAAATACATTGGTGAAACATATTGGTTAAATACATGGAAACAATATAGGGTAAATATAATCTTACCTGATAGAACTGGTAAGTACTACTTGTGATGTTGTCATTCCTGTCCGTACTGGTCACATTTGTGTAGTTAAATTCCATTGTCCCACACCTCTTTGTTCCGTTCCACCTCTTTGTTCCGTTCCACCTCTTTGTTCCGTTCCTCCGTTCTTGCAACTGAATTACTTAATCGTCTGCTTCCTGCATATTCATGTAAGAAATAATGGCACCATGAATATTAATTAGATTATTTCTAACAGTCGTAAATGAACACAGCAATGTTTGTCCCATGGTAGCAACTGTAGAATCAAGTTGATATTATTTTATAAGCAAACAGAGCAGACCCTACATGAGCCGTCTGATCTGGCTATACTCTGTTTTCACATGCGTTACAAGGCGTACGTATCTATGGAGCAAACAACTGAGAATAACTTATTTCTTTTTAGGTGATATTAAATACCTTTGACTGACTCAGCTGCTCGGTAAATTGAAGGCGTTCCTTCTTTACACGATTATACTTATCCTATGTTTAAAAATACATTCGAATCTAATCAAAGGCATGGCTGTTTATCGCAGTAACATGTTTATCATTGTTAGTCCCTAATTGGCTGTGAGAAAAAATAATCTGCTCAGATCTGGATCTGGTCCAAGTTTGACTACTTCCGATACGATCAAGCGTTTGTGAACGCATTGACCGAGTGTCAAACAACTTGGATCCTGATGAGACGTCGAGTTACTCGGCCTTTCATCTGGATCCAAGCTGTTAGCAAATGCGAGTCAGGTGGCGGATAAAGGACTGATATAATATACAGTAAAACCCCTCTAATGCGACCAGCAAAAAGGTGCATTATTCACAGTGGCAAAGGCAGGTGGTAGATTAATGCAGGACGAAAGTTATGCAGAAAGCTCCTATAGGAGCTTTCTGCACAACTTTCGTCCTGCATTAAGCAACCACCTGCTTATGAAGACAGTCATGTTTATTAATCAAGTGGTCGCATTAGAGGGGTTTTATTGTACACTCCCTGAGAAAATGGTGTTGTATTGAATGACAAACTGTGTAAATCCAGATATCAGGCGTTATACAGTATGCAGAGTCACAAATGTTTATAATATGGTGATCAACGAACAGTGCAGACCTTGATACAATTATGCCGTTGTGTCAGATTTACACTTTGTAATGCAGTGATAAATTTCTTTTCCAAGAGAACTGCCAAATATTTTGTTCCCAATTGAAAACGAAAACGTCACTGAAAACGTATACCCAGCGCATTTCACATATTTTCACTTAAGGTTTGGTTCCATGATTGTATTCCATTATGCTTAAATAGAGCAACAGATAAAGATGCGTACTCAAATACTAAACCTGGTCTTTTTCCACCAAACCCTATGCTGTGACCACTCTTTAGAATCGTCTCTTCGAGACGATTCTAAGGAGTAGTCACATCATACGGTGTGGTGGAAAAATAAAGAAGTTATTCATGAAAATGTTTTTAATTTGTAAAATAAAACAAAACAACTCTGTGTTTTTGTAAATCAACTTAATCAAGTTACAATCCCGACTGTAACCATTTCAGTGCGGAAAAACATACACTAATGTCCTTTACAAACAGTGTAAACTCAAAGAAGAATACTCCTAGCGGAACTCTCTCATCAGGGTCTTCACTGTTTGTCATGTTACCCTTTCCGTTTAAAAATCCCCTGAATATTCACGGTACGCATAACCTGATTGAATTTTAGGATAGATCATTTAAAAAATAAATGTTGAAAGACTTAAAATATATCCAGTGTGTTTGGTTAAATCAAGTATTCCTTTTCGTAAATATTGCAATACAAATTCATGTAATCCGCCTTGGCCATTAATATGCAATTACTAATTATATTCCCGGATATCATTTACTTTTTTTTTCAAAAACAAAAATCCACCATTGATGAACAAGCGCCGTGATTAATACCCGGCAGTTTGTCAATTACTGGATGAGACGTGAGAAGCCATATAAATACACAGCGTTCAGTACAACAGGCGAGTACAGTATCGATAACTGATGCTCTAAAATAGCAAAACCGCTTGCCCGTTGCTTTGGCAGCCAGTGCTCGATAGATCAGGAGTCACTTCAACCCATTCCCTCCTAGACTATTTATGGACAAAATCTCTTTGGACAAATCTCCCGAAAAGGAGCATTTCACTAGACAAAAGGGACATTTAAAATTGTCTACTTTTGAAACCATTGTGATAAATAGAGCACAATATTTTCAAAAGTGAGGGGTGTCGAAAGGCGTCAGTAGGAGGGAATATGTTAACATGTTTGACGCTAAATACCTTTTGTCTGGAAACAATATTGTCTGCGTTAAGTTTCCGACTGGATATTCGGTCAAATTTGCCCATACAAGGTAAGGGCGGTGTTCAACAGTTTTGAGCCTGATGAGACGTTGAGTTACCCGGCGTTTTATCTGGATATAAAACTGTTGGCAACTTCGCCCTTTGAAGCAAGCCCTGTGAGTTGCTTTCCACTTCGAATGTGAAAGAGTTAACGCTTTGTATCATGGATATTCATGTACGAAAAAAACGTATTATATGTATTAAGTAGCTTAATACTTATAATGACATATGGATAATGTAAACAGCTCTAGAATCAAATCTTTATAGTTACATAAACAAACAGAGCAGACCTTGATTAATAGCTCTTACACAAAACATCTTATCTGGGTATACAGTGCTCTCTCTCTCTACAACGACACCCTTTGGGATACGAATAATATATGTGTTGTTCAGAGGGAGTTGTTATTGAGAGGGCCGTTGTAGGGAGGGAGCACTGTACTCTATTTGCAAAGGAGTTGGATGGGTTTCGATCGAGAAAACAGTTTTCTATTTACCTTTGGCTCCGTATTTTAGCATTGCGTTTGATAACATTTTCATATACGGTAAACAAGCAAGGTAAACTATTTTTTTTGTCACAGTAGAACCTGTTTTCAGCGGCCATCATAACTTTCTAATTATGGGTCTGTAAGGCATGTGGTAGCTAAATGCAGGTCAAATGTATACTTTTTACACTGCATTATTCAGCCACCTGCTTTTGTTTAGACTCCTATGTTCAATAAATGAGCGCTCGCTTAGGACAGGTTTTTCTGTTTATATTTTGTATACAAGAATCACATTCAAAATGAGTGTAGTCTTATATAAATATTCGTGAGAAATAAAGGTTAAACAGTGTTGTAGACAGGAGCATAGCTGAATCCAAATGCCATGTACGCACCGTGGTCATAGGGGTCCGGGGCATGCTCCCTCTAGAAAATTTAGCATTGTTCAGTTTTGAAACCATTGTGATAAATAGAGCATTAATTTTTGTACCTATTGGAGCAAATGGTCAATTTATCAAAATAGTTTCAAAAGGTGACTTTTACAGAGGCGCCAAAGGTGTCATTATGAGAGAAGGGATTAAAGCTTGCATGACAAAATGTTTATCAAAGTCTACCCCCTTGACCTTCGATGTGTGCTCAATTTTGGCCATAATAATGTTTTCACTTTTCAGATTGATGTTACGCACGTGCGTAAATGCGTACCGCTAGCTACGTGCCTGGTAGATATAACTATTTATATAACACTTTCTGCATACATTTAACGCATGCATATTCATGTTCTGAATAATGTATATTAATTGTTTGATATTTTTCTAAAACGGCATTATTAACAAAAGTTGTTTTTACTAAGGTAGAATCGTAGAAACAGATTTTGTCTGACTGATGTCTACTGTGTTTGCAATTAGGTAAACAAGCATGTATATAAAGCGTTCTCTATCCCATACTTAATTGTTTTAATATCATTGCAACCAGAGCAGGCCCAGCACACACGGCTCCTGTAAGGACCGTCTGTCTGGTCAGTACCTGTTCTGTTATGAAATACTATTGGACAGATTCTATAGTTTCTGCCATGATAAAAATTCCACTTGTTATTTGTGCTATTAAAATCATTCAGTTCACCTACTGAATATTCATACTGTACATTAAATATTTGTGAATTAATATATATGGAGTAATGGATAAGATACATACCTGCACGTATGAAGTTATTCCTAGAGTTTGACCTGCGTATACTAAATGCGCAAAGGAGTGAGTCGTTGCCCTTTTCTGGTTAAATCATTTCGCCTAAAAATATTGTTTGTCAGTTCAACTGGGTTCAATATAATTAAACCCTGTACTTTATACCAGTTCAATATTCATGTACAAAATAATGACGTCATGACTAGTTATGCAACCTATTTAAGGGAAGGTTTTGAATTCACAAAAATCTAGAATCAGATCTATATCGTGTCAAAAGCAAACAGAGTAATATCGTGTCAAAAGCAAACAGAGTAGACCCTAATCAGATGGCTTCTACGCTCATACAGCAGTCGTACGATGGTTTGATAGCGTTAATATAAAAGGAAGGGCTCACATGTAAATGGACCACACTATCGATAACGAAGTTGGACTGGTGCTGTTTTGTAATGGGCAAGTCAAGTATTAATATTTCAGAGCTTAATGTTCAGAGTGGAACAGTCCATCAATACTTAACGCTTTCCATCCTATAAACGCCGTTTCAAGAATTTACGAACTGAGTAGACCCAGATCAGACAGATCATATAGAAGTCTAATTAGGTTCTGCCCTGTTTGCTTATGACATAATATAAGGCTGATTCTACAATTTCTATCATGGCTAAAATATCGCGTGTTCGTATAGCACTGTAAGCCTTAATCTAATTAATAGTCATGATGACATTAATTAAACATGGAAATGTATACCATATAGTCCAATAGCAAATAGTGCAGACCCTGATCAGAAGGTTCCTCTAGGAATCCTCTGATCTGGATCTATACTGTTTGAAAACTATGGTGCGTGCACGTCCCGAATTAAATGGGTTAACAAAACTGCCATTAAATATTAAAGGCCAAGTTTCATTAATGTCGTAGTAGCTGGTTTTGATTTACATTGTTTGTTTAAACATCAAAGGTTTATGTTCACTAAGTGACCTCATTCTGCTATAAATGGGTACTTGGTTGTTTTAACATTAAAGGTGTCTGTTCGCTAAGTGACCTCATTCTGCTATAAATGGGTACTTGGTTGTTTTAACATTAAAGGTGTCTGTTCGCTAAGTGACCTCATTCTGCTATAAATGGGTACTTGGTTGTTTTAACATTAAAGGTGTCTGTTCACTGGTTCTGCCACTAGTGGATATTTGGTTGTTCTAAGATTAAATGTATATGTCCACTAAGTGACCTCATTCTGCTACTAGTGGGTATTTAGTTGTTATGTGTGGACGGATCAATTAGCAATAGATGTGCCTTAACCTTAGCGACGTTGGATTTTCAAATGGACTATCCCAAAATCCAAACAGGTCAAGCTTATTGGAAATATTTAGACAATTTTCCAAAGAAATGTTTAATATGACAAACAGTGCAGACCCTGGGCCTACACTGTGTGCAAAGGACATTAGTGACTCGTGTCTCGTACGGTAAGGGTTAAATTTAACTCTTTGCACGCTAGCTTGTGGCGATATTATGAATGTTTATGCAAATAGTTAGGATCCAAAAGAGACACCGAGTAACTCGGCGTCGAATAAGGATCACAAAATGTTTGACACTCGTGTTCTGCTTTGGTAAAAAAAATGAATGGAAGAAAATGTGCTTTAGAATAATTTGTGTAGGCGACATTTCTTGTATACGAAACTTACTTAGCGTTGAAAAGACTGACATATAAAATGTATCGTTCGCCCATTTCCTTTTTAAGGAAGAACTAGACATTCTTATTACATGTAGTATCGAGAGTTCCTTAACCATTATAATGTGGGACCGTTTATGCGTTGGGAATTTGCAAATAATTTAGACCCGGATCAGTGTGCTCCTGGAGGAACCCTCTGATTAGGAATCTGCAGTGTTCGTCGTGGGAAATCTCCCTGCAAATGTTACCCATTTATACTGTATAGTCTCTGCATACTAATATTGGTAGATCATTCCAATTTCAAAATTCAACACTCAATGGGTTGAAAACGACTGACGTCATATACATGTACATAAAATTCAGGAAGAACCATGAACGGTTCCATCTTATGCTAAAATGCTTGCGTAAACACTTTTTTCAATACTTCATCGTTATCCAGCTATTTGAGCTACTGTAAACCCGTTAATGCGACCACCTAAAAGAGATATAATTCTGGTAGCTAGATGCAGGTGGTAGCTTAATGCAGGACAAAAGTAATGCAGAAAGCTCATAGAGGAGCTTTCTGCATTACGTTTTTCCTGCATTAAGCAACCACCTGCTTATAACAACATCCATGTCAATTCATTATGTGGTTGCATTAGAGGGATTCTACTGTATTTGCAAAGAGAATGGATCTAGATTATGATGAGAGGCTGAGTAATGAGTCGTCCTATCAGGATCTAAACTGATACTCTATTTTTGTTTTGGGAAGAAATTCACTCAAAACGGATGGAATAGACGGCAATGGGTTGTGACGAACATTATTTAGTGCCCGAATGTTGTTAATCCTTTCACCACCATTTCCGTTTCATTTCCATTGCGTAACCTATTCTCTCCTAGACTATTTTAGACCAAACCTCTTTGTATAAACTACCGAAGAGGAGCATTTACTACAGAAAATGAATAACTAGAATTGTGTAGTTTTGAAACCATTGTGCGAAATAGAGCATTTGCTTCTATCGAGCAAATGCTTTTATCACGATGGTTTCAAAAATGACTATTACAGAGGCGTCAAAAAGCGACAGTAGGAGGGAATGGGTTAGAGACAATCACATATTTTATGAGTTAGGAAGGTTTAACCTTCTGCACTTACATTTTACTTTGATATTTGATGAACAATTGCACATTCCAGAATGTCAGTTATGCTTAGTAAATTGTGTTTCGAAATAATCTGTGCGTTTTAGTAGCCTTATGTGATGAAACAGATCTACAGATGCAGTTATATAACTCGATACTTCGAACTATTAGTGACGAAGAGAAGATGCCTTTTAAGGCAGGTGGCTTCTTAATGCAGGGCAAAAGTCACACAGAAAGCTCTTTTCTGCACGACTTTCACTATGCATTTAGCTGCCATCTATTCTATAAAATCAATAATTGCAGTTATTTGAGTTGAGCGTTCAAATAATCAAGTTACTATTGTATCTGATTTCCATGTAATAGAGTGCTTATTATTTATATGTGAGACATATGTACAGTAAAACCCCGCTAATGCGACCACCTGAAAGATGTATGTACAATTCTGGGTGCTAGATGCAGGTGGTAGCTTAATGCAGAACAAAAGTAATTCAGAAAACTCCTCTAGGAGCTTTCTGCATTACTTTTGTCCTGCATTAAGCTACCACCTGCTTATAACGACATCCATGTTTAATGATTAAGTGGTCGCATTAGAGGGGTTCTACTGTAGTTATCAAGTATTGATGTACTGGTAATGCTTTGAAAATTAGAACACTTATCAAGCGTTGTATTGGCCGGATAGGTCATCTTGAAAATGTGCATTCCTGCACGACTGACATTTATTGAATACAATACACCGGCATAATTTATACAAATACACTGACATAATTTACAAATACACTAACATAATTTACACAAATGCACTGAAATCATTTACACAACTAGACTGACATAATTCATATAAATACACTGACACAATTTATACCAATACACGGAAGTCAATAATATAAACAAACAGGTATTACAACCGGTATTTAAGACAGATGGCCGCTTAACCCTTTACCACGAATATTCATGTAAGAAATAACGACGCCATGAATATTAATTAGATTAATTTTTACAATGGCATATGAATACAGGGAATTCTGGTCATGGCAGAAACTTTAGAGTCGTATTTATATTATATCATAAGCAAACAGAACAGACCCTACTGCAGGAGCCGTCTTAATTTAGTCTCCCTCTGTTTGCAAAGGCAGAGAAAGCGTATTTATGGAGTAAATGATTAAAGCGGCGTGCAGGTCATGCATTTTACCTCCTTGAATGCGAGTCACTAGTGCACCGTCATTCGAACAAGCAGATCAAAGGATTCCTAGAGGACTAAGCTAACCCTGTACTCTACACTAAATTAACCCATTACCTCATAGACTAATTTTAGATACAACCTTTCTGAATAAATCTGAACTGAACTGAACCGAAACCGGGCATTAACTAGAGAAAAGGGGAGAAACTAGAATTTTGTAGTTTGAAACCATTGTATAGGAGCAAATGCTCTATTTATCACAATGGTTTCACAAAGTGATTCGTCAAAAGTCGTCAATATGAGGGAATGGGTTAACCCTGCAATCACATCTCTACGTCTTTGCGAAGAGAGCTACCCCTGATTACACGGTACCTACAGGAGATTCTGTCTCAGAGAATACCGAGATCAAAGGCTCCTGTAGGAGACGTGAAACCAGGGCCTTCTCTGTTAGCTTTTGTGAAATTATTGATATGGCTCTACAGTTTTTTTTTGAGATGACCAAACATTCCTAAGTTCATATGCTTTTATAACATTTTACCCAATTAATATTCATAATGTTGTTATTTTGTACATTGATGTTCATAGAGTAAAGGGTTAAGTCTACTCTATAGTTAAACACTGATGGGCTATTCTACTCTGAAAATGTGTTGAGAGTGTTGACCTAATGCATACATTGCAATGCCATGACACATGATATAGAATAAAATCAAACTTAATGAAAGTATGAAAGACTTACATGTGAAAGATTTAAATTTGCTAATCTTTGCAAAAGTTCAGATAACATGCATAAATTAAAAACATTCTGAATAATAACTCCTTTATTTCTCCGCCAAACCCTATACCATGACTACTGTTTAGAATCGTCTCGAAGTGGCGATTCTAAAGAGTGGTTACAGTATAAGGTTTGCCGGAGTAATAACGATTTTAGTGTTTGGGTACGCACCTTAACCATTCACTTGCTGAATTTTAAAATACATTTCTCCTTCTTTACCCATGCCCTGTTCGTATAATTACATATATCTTCACTGTGTACACGTATTTCTCTGTGCAATCACTGCTGTGGAGTGCACTGGTTGCACAATAAACTTGTAAATAGTGCAGACCCTGATGAGACAGCTCCTGCAGGAGCTGTCTCATCTGGGTCTTCACTATTTACAGGTGGGTATATTGACGTGAATAGCAAGCGAAGGGTTAATATATAGCTCCGTAAAGGATATCGAATGACAACTAGTGCAGAAATTAAACAGAGAGCTCTTCTAGAATACCCCTGAAAAGTCAATACGCTTGTTTCCCATATTCAAAGAGTTGCTGGAACAAAGAACAAAAAAGGGTTAAATCGATTACAGTCGAACTCCGTTATCTAAAACTAGAAGGGACCATACATGTACAAATTACTTCGGGATAACAGAGGTTCAATCATTCGATTTCTAATCAGAACAATTTCTCAAGTTTCTGTACTTTCAGTATTACTTTATACCTGCATTAAGCTGTTGCGTGTGTTTTAGATATGCGCAGTAATACCTTTTTTAGACAATTCTGTATTGTAAATTTTGGAAAGGCCGTAATGTTACTTCGACTTTTCTTGAAGTTCGAATTATCCGAGTTTGAGATTTCGGATATTAACTGTATTTGAAATACAAAATAGCTGATTTTTCGCTATCATCAGCGAAGATGTGATCACTTTTACATTTAGATCCAGCTGAGAATCTGTCTAATTCCAATCTGTTCGATAGAGTGGTGGTAATGTCTGCTGGAATAAAATTGAAAAGAAATGTAAGAAAAAGAAGATAATTGAAACGGATGACAATACGTGACAAGAGAAGAAAGAGACAAAATAATAAAAATGTGTAACTTTTTTTAAAAAAAAAAAACCCACTGAAATAATTGTCCCATCCAAAGTATGAATGCCTGGCCATTTTGTGTTCAGGGTCCATGCTTATAAAGCTTTTAGTTGAGCCTGAGATCGTTCTCAAGCTTTTGATTGGTTCAAAGGCTCAAATCTGACCAATCAAAAGCTTGAGAACTCAAATCTGACCAATCAAAAGCTTGAGAACGAAACTCAGACTCAACTAAAAGCTTTATAAGCATGGACCCAGAAATAGAATACAACTGATTAGGAGATGCCGGGGATAAAGAGGCCTACGTTGTACACGGTAATACCTGTCTTGAGTGACCATCAAAATGGGGTCTAATTATAGGAATGTTAGGCTGGCGGTAGCTCAATGCATGTCGAAATAATTACGATAGAAAAGTTCCCTTTGCCCTGTATTAAGCAAGCACATGTGTTGTTTTTTACAGTACGATTCCTGCATCCAATCAATGTAAGGTCGCTCAACACTTTCCCTGTTCTATGTTTATTCCAAATTCCAATACCTACTGAATATTCATGGACAAAGTAGCTATAATGAAACATGGAAGGTGGAACATTGTAGCCATTTTAGAAGTAAAGAAACAAATCCTTTAAATTCCATTAGTAAATAGAGTAGACCCTGATCAGACGGCTCCTATAGAAGCCGTCTGATCTTGGTCTACTTCGTTTGCAAACGCGTGAAAGCACGTTTATATGAGGGGAAAGGGTTAAGACAGGTTCTATTGTATATAATTTGCCAATAGCGATCTTTGAAAGGAGAATTTATTTTACCCCCTTGTCGTACTGAAAACACACCGTACCTGCCCAGTCTCTGGATCGCTATACAGGTTTCACTGACTATCGCTTAGATCACACTTTTGATGCAATATTGTCCAAGTATCAAACAATTTTGATCCTGATCCAATGTCAAATTACTCGGCGTCTCATTTGGATCAAAGCTGTTTGCAAATTCCAGCCAAGACGTGCTTATGATGTGAACAGTTATAATAAAATGCAACCGGGACGGACTGGCTTTATTGCGGGTCTGTATATTTCGTTTCAATTTGAAATTGGATTTTGATGAGCTGCATGCTTTTGGAACGAAACTTAGCGTGAGAAGACACACTTTCTTGATGCTATTAGCGAAAAATTTATCAAAATGCATACAAACAATTTTCAGTTCGTTATTTTTACATTTTTTATTTCGTTTCTGTCATATTATGGACGTATATATCATTATGTTTGTAGTATATAAGTGAGCATTCCTGGGTGTTTATTCAAATGTGTTATATTAACTTATTTCTGTGGAATATAAAGTTACCAGTTATTTAATAAATATTCATGTAAGCAATAACAACGTTAATGGATATTAGTTCACTGGAGCCTTTCGTAACGAAAGGATGTTTGGCCACGAGAGAAACTGTAGAATCTGACTGTTATTATTCTATACGTAAACATAGAGTATCTTAACCCTTTCCCTGTTCTACGTTTATTTCAAATTTTAATACCTACTGAATATTCATGAACAAAATAGTTACAATATAATATGGAAGGTGGATCATTGTAGACATTTTAGAAACCAAAGAAACATCTCTGTCAAATTCCATTAGCAAACAGAGCAGACCCTGATCAGACGGCTCCTCTAGGAGCCGTCTGATATGGGTCTACTCTGTTTGCAAATGCGTGAAAACACGTTTATATGAGGGAAAGGGTTAATAAGACATTCCTACAGGAGCCGTCTGATCTGGGTATACTTTGTTTACAAATACCTAAACTATCAATATTATCCTCCCAATTTGACCTGAGACTAAATTAAATTTCGGCGTGTTTATCGGGATTGTTCGTCATACTCTGTGACAAAAAATAGCAAACCAAAAGCCGGTAACAATCATGTTCCTCGAAGATTGTACAGTAAAACCCCTTTAATGCGACCACTTAATGAATAAACATGGCTGTCTGTATAAGCAGGTGGTTGCTAAATGTAGGACAATAGTTATGCAGAAAGCTCCTACAGGAGCTTTCTGCATAACTTTCGTCCTGTATTAAGCTACTACCTGTCTTTGCCACTTTTTTATCAATAAAATCAATTAATCAATTTTTATCAATATTCATACGGATTATTTACTGTGCTTTATCTTTACAAATTATGTTTGATTGAGTAATATTGTAGACGTATACTGGAATCTTATAGTATCCAAGAGGGTATATTTGGGTGTTTATTCAAATGTATTAACTTATTCCAATGTATTGTTTAATTGTGTTTAATGAATATACATGTAAAACAACATTTATGAATATGAATGAGCTGATTTTATAATTGATCTTTTTCAAAAGAATTTAGCGCCAATGACAGAAACTTAATAATCATAATTATTTTATTCAATAAGCAAACAGAGCACACCCAAATCAGAAAATTCCTACGGTAGCTGTCTAACATGGGTCTACTCTGTTTGCATCTATAGGCCTACACAGCGAGATTTTGACGTAAAGTGCACATTTTGGAACAAAAACTAATAGAGAAAGTTCAACCTTTGAGAAAGATTGCAAAATTATCTGTTGTCTTAATTTTCTAAAGCACACTTTCATCTGCACCCTTTCCCTGTTGCATATACATGGATAATTAATGGCATCGTGAATTTGTATTATGTAATATGAACTCAGAACATTTTCGCTGTAGAATCAGATCTATATTATACCATAACCAAACAGAGCAGACCTAGATCAGATGGGTCGACTCTGTTTGAAAATACGTGAAAAGGCGTGTATTTAAGGAAATGGTTCAATTGCTACGGTTAAGCAACGAAACTTAACTATTGTTTCAGAGTCTGAATATATTTTTTAATATACCGAGAGAGTGTAGAAAAAATGTCTATGGCAATAATCCTGTGAGACAGACTTTTCATAATTTCAATCAGGAAGACCTTTAGTGTGTTCCCATTTCCAGAATTGATGCGACCACAGGTAATAATATTGAACTGACTGTGTGGCGTATCAACATGGAAAATCCTACAAGACAGTGCTGAACTAACACAATCGAGATGGGGCGATTCAGACATGGTTAAAGGGTGGATATTTCATTAAGTCCTATATAGATTTTTATTTTCAGTTCATCACAATCCAGTATCAATTTCCGCATGTATATACACGTACTTTAAAACGTTAGCTCGATACCGCTGCACGTGGATGTGCACTGCAAACAAGGAGAACGATCCATCGTTCCAATTAAGTCTTAAAATGCAGTTTATATTAACAAAAATAGCAATTACAATAAAGCCCCTCTAACGCGACCAATAAAAGAGGTAGTAGCTTATTGAAAGAGCTTTCTGTATTGTTTTCGTCCTGTATAAAACAGACGCCTTCCTTTCTTGTAAAAGACAACTGTGTATATTCAATAAAGATATACATGTATACAACGACCACTGGAAAAAATGTTAAAATGGGTAATGAGGACAGATGACGCGTTTAACGGAGACGAATATTTTGCAGAGAGCTCCCATGGACATTAAGCAACCACCATTATGCAATCGGCACCTTCAGTGATTAAACAATCGGAACGCCCCCGGGATGATAAAATAAGAACACATCGGTGATTATACAATCGGAACACCTCGGTGATTATACAATCGGAACACCTCAGGGATATCTAGAAACGGAACTCCAGGGGGTTGCCATGTGCACAATGCGTATGTCGCCATAGAGATGGATACTTTTAAAAAATAGTTGCGGACTCATGAATGTTAATTTCCAATACAATTTTAAGAAATTAGTGTCGAAACATAAAATAAATAATTTAAAAATGTAAAACGACAGAGTTTGTCCGAGGTTCGTTGCCATTTCCCACATTTTCCCCATTTGTCTGGCCATGATGATTTATGATTCATCTAGGCCCTACTTTTCACAAAAGATAATTTAAGTTTCGCAGCTGTAAATCACAAGCACAGATTTTACTGACTTCTTGAACTTATATTTACGAGGTATGCTTCCGACATTGCCGGAAACTCCCGAGTATTTACGTTCGCTGTAAGACTGACACAAACACAGACACAAATACACAGATAATATACAAGGACATTTCAACCTTCTTTGGTATAATAAAGTCTCGCGAATGCAATTCTATTAATAATCTTTAAATATGAGAGTCTGTAAAAGCAGATGGGCGTTTAACCCTTTCACCGCCAATGTCGCATAAATGTACCACAACAAATAGTGCAGTTCAAGATCAGACGCCGCCCTTTCAAGGCGGCGTCTGCTCAGGGACTTCACTTTTTGTCTTAAACCCTATTTCTACATCTGTGCGTTATTCCTTTGAAATTTGCATTCATTTATCTCATTTCCTAGTTTTACCAAATGAGTTAATGAAATTGATTTGCAGACGACAATTAGAAATTTGGCGCCGAAAGGGTTAATGCAAGGCGCGCGTTTATCTGAGTGTTAGCAAGACTTTACTCTGCATGGAATTTAATCCTTCTACCGCTGTAAAAAGACTATTCTTAGATCTGGGGCAAGCTTTGATTTAAACTATTGACAGAAGGCTAACGGTTAGGACCATGCTGAGACGCCGATTTACTCGGAGCCTCACCTGGAGTACAGCTGTTTGTAAATGCGAGTCAGGGCGCGAATAGCGAGAGAAGGGTTATAAATATGCATATAACAGACAGTTCGATAATCTATATTTAGAATTCGTGCTTAATATATATACATGCATTATTGAATGATATTAAATTGATGGTCTTTTAAAAGTTGATTGTTGCTCAATGCAGGGCGAAAGTAATGAAAAAGGCTCCTATAGGAGCTGTTTGCATAACGCCCGTCCTGCATTAAGCTACTATCTGCCACTATGGCCCATACTTAGACTTGTTTCTGATGGTCGCATTAGAGAGTTTTTACTGTACAGCAGAACTTGTCTTAAGCGGCCTTCAAAACGGAGGAGATATATATAGGTATCTGTGCGACAAGTGGTAGCTTAATGCAACGTGAAGGAGCTTTCTGCATTTGTCTTGCCCTGCACTAACCCATTACCTGTTAGGCTATTTTAGACCCAACCTTTTTGAATAAAAGGAAAATGATCATTTATTAGAAGAAAGGAGCATTATTAGAGGAAAGGACAATGTTACACTTGTGTAGTTATGAAGCCACTGTGATAAAGAGCATTTGCTCTTAAGGAGCAAATACTCTATTTATAACAATGGTTTCAACAGATGTTTTTACAGATGCGTCAATATGGGGGAATTGGATGAACCACCACTTGCTGTTTAAGACACATATGTTCAATCAACGAATGATCGCTTAGGGCAGGTTCTATTGGGTATTACAGTTAAACTTAGTTTTGTTGTCAAGTTAACTAGCGAATCTTGACTTATATTTTCAAACAGTTTGTGGTCAGATTAGAGGTCGGGTCAGTCAGTATCCCATCAACATCCAAACTGTTTGTTGCTTATTCATTTTAATTCTAAAAGCAAAATGAAAATAATTTACAAACACTTAAACAATTGCAGACGTTACATTTTCGAGAGGACATGAACGCGGCAGCGAATGAGTTATTCTAAAGAATTTTATTTAAATAATAGTGACACTAATAGTGACATGCTTTTAATTTGAACCTGTTGTGTTTAACAGTTAGAAAAATGTTTCTGAAATTACTGTTAACAGGGGATACCATGACCTGATTTCATGACCTAGTTTCTTGACATTTTCATGAATTTCTATTGATTCAGTTTTCACTTACATACTTAATAGTATAGAATCAGTTATTCTGTAATCAGATCAGACCCTGATCAGACGACAGTACGGTGTTTGCTATGGTGTGAGAAGGCATCTCTATGAAATTAATAGTTAAGATTATGAATAGAGGATACAACATGAGTGGCCATTAAATATTTGGAATATTCATTGACCACGAATGCTGTATTCTATTTATCACATTACCCCTCAAGACAACGCATTTACTATATCTACCTACATGTGTCTATTAGTACTTGGGCTGCTTTGATCACAGTTGCCTCTAACAACTAAAACGTAGATCCAAACAATTTTCTTTTATTTTGTCCACAACAAATTGATAATTGTGTTTCATTGTTGGAAACGCCTAGTTATACAATCAGGCAACCTAGAAATTAAACAAGTGTATTTTTATACATCAGAAACAAATAAAGCAACATCAACAAGTGATGTGACGTAATTGATGACACACCATCTCGCGACCGAAGTAGGTCAACAGACATGAAAGTTTTGAGCGCCATAAAATTCTACTTTTCAATCGGTGTCGTTATGGGTCAATCTGATTCGTTTTCTGCGTGGACTGTTCGATTTTGCTGGATTGTAATTCTGGTGGATATGTACATGAAAGTTCCCGCCATGTATTGGGGCGGCAAAAATGCTCTAGAAACCACCAGTGACATGGAAATTTGACGATGATGCATCGTGGAGTTAGTTTGAACTCAGTTGCACTGGACATGCTCTTGCGACCTGCTTTTGGGCGATATTGTGATTGCTGTCAGTGGAGTGGAAGATGGATGAGATAATCTTCTGCTGATTCTGATTAATGTGACTTGTTGTTGATTGAAGCGATGTTCCTGTGACCAGATATTTGCATTGTCTGGTTCGCGGGAACATATCGTTGTCACTCATTTTTTGATTTTATGGGGCTGTGGTTGGACAACTATTTATTAGTGAAGATTCCGGAGCGCCTGACCATGCGTTTCACTGTACCGATATTGTTTACGCCGAACGGACTTCTACGTACGGGACCACACGTCGTTCGGAGAAGGTGAGTGTACATAGACAGTAAATTGTTGATGCTAGGTAAAATTGACTGTCGGGCTCGGAATAACCGGATGGTGGTCTTCTGACATACGCTCTGTAGACTGTTGGGCATCTGTTTGGATTGCCAATGTTTGCCCACAGTTTGGTTTCACAACGCGTATAGCGTATATCTCGAGGGTTGCTTCCAGTGTTTGCCATGTTTGTTTTTTGGGGGTTTTTTGACAGCGCGTATGAATATAATTTAGGTCAGAATATATAACGAGTTGCATAACAAGCATTCAATATCGCAAATATACATGCAGTACCCAAATTATAACACTGTCGGACCGGGAGTAATGTGATAATTAATTTTCTTACATCCAAAGATCGACATATTTCGACATACTCGATTTAGCCGGTGTATATCATTGTTCTACGAAAACGCATACTTAATCATTGACTCTGTCCAAAGTGTCGTCTGCATATCGTGACATCTGCTCCAGTTTTGTCTTCGTTGTACTCTTTCCGCCATGAACATCCATGTAAAAATAATGGCATCATGGATAATGACTTGATTAGTTGTTATAACACATGACTACTTTAATTTTTGGCCATTGCAGAAACTGTATAATAATAACTATAGTATATCATAAGCAAACAGAGCAGAACGGTTTGATCTGGACGTACTCTGCTTGCAAAGATGTAGAAAGGTGCAGTTATGGAGTACAGTAAAACCTCTCTAAACCGGATGTTAAATTTACCCATGACTATCGGTCTTGGAAACAGGAGGCTGTTTAATGCAGGGTGAAAGTCATGTAGAAAGCTCCTCTTTCACTAAAAAAGTGGAGCTTTCTACATGACTTTCACCCTGCATTAAGCAGTCACCTGTGTCAAAGTATCTAAATTATTCTTTACTAGAATTCCGGTTTAGAGGGGTTTTACTGTACAGGGTTAACCATTTCCCTGTTCAATATTCATTTATGGAATAATGACGTCATGGAAATGTTAGCTAATATTTTATAATTCAAACCTTTCCAGGGAATGTTTACTTTTACAAACTGTAGAATCAGGTTGTAATATGCCATAAGCAAAAGGAGCAGACCCTGATCAGACGGCTCCTACATGCGCCGTCTGAGCTTGGTCTACTCTATTGGCAAAGGTGTGAAAATGCGTCAATATGAAGGAAAGGGTAAAAAGAAATTATCATAGCGGAAAACGGCTTGGACACTACTCACATATGAGAAATTGGTAGCGAAAGGGTTAATAGATTGTAAACACAGTGGAAAATATTTTTATTCTACTTTTGTTCTCTTCGTTCTCGCATTTGTACCGTTTCATTGGTGTCCTTAAGATTTCTCTCATTTATCAGAATCCTCTTTTAATCATTTGAATGCTAAATGTTCAAAGTAGAAATTCACTACAGTGTTTAACTGTAATCTCCAGTTAATATGAAATTGTTAATTTTGCTAGAGGAGAACGAATGACAAACAGAGTAGACCCTCGTCAAGGGCTCCTCTAGCAACCCTCCGATCTGGGCCTATCATATTTGCAAATGCCAGTATATTCTCTTCTAACATACAACGGGTTAATCAAGATGATAAATGTACTACAAATGGCATCGGGATACCTTGGGATCAATATAACTCCTTAACTCCTGAATACTGTGCCTGCAAAGCGCGATCGCAAACTCGCTTTTACAAACAGCTTAGATCCAGATGAGATGCCGGGTAACTGGGCGTCTCATCAGGATCCAAGCTGTTTGACACTCGGTCAGCAGTTTCTAAAGCTCTTGGACGAACAGGAAGTAAGTGGAAGATGTAACATATTGCAAATTAAGCAGATACTAATGTTATAGCAGACAAAGCGTTAATAGTGACATATGGCGTACGGACAGGACGCAATTTATTACACAAAACCATTGAACAACAAATCTCCAAGCTTCGAAACTAAGTACGTTCTGTATTATGTGTGGCAGTTCTTTCGTTCATGTACTTAATGTCATGAGAAACATATATGTGTTTACATATATAGTAGAATCTGTCCTAAATGATCATCAATTAGTTTAATTATGTGTCTGTAATGTGGACGGTAGTTTACTGCAGGTCAATAGTGGCGCAGAAAGCTCCTATAGGATAGTGTAATAGTCTAGCATTGTTTAATGGCAGAGTCCGAGTTATCTATTTTGTTGCTGATTAATTCTTTCCCTCACGAATAAATGTACATCGGACTCGTATAACTCGAACTTCGGGATAACTCGAACTAAAGTTCAGTCCTTCCAAAATTTACAATACAGAATTGTTCTAAAGTGTATCACTACGGATATCTAGAAACACAACATGTGACAGCTAAATGCAAGTCTTAAATAATCCTGAAAGCTCCTACAGGAGCTTTCAGCATTACTTAAGACATGTATTAAGCCGCAAACTTGAGAAATTGTTCAGATTTGAAATAGTATAACTCGAGCTTCCGTTATCTCGAAGTAATTTGTATGGTCAACTGTATAAGTAATATTGTCACTATAAATATTTGTTAGCTGATTGTTTATGAACACATGACTTTTTTTACATTGACAGCATCTACAGAATCAGGTCGATATACAGTAAACCCTCTCTATAACGGCCACTACATTACACCATGTGTGTTGTGTTAAAGGCAGGTGACTGCTTAAAGCAAGGTGAAAGTAAACCAGAACGCTCCTATTGGAGCGTTCTGTTTCACTTTCACCTTGCTTTAAGCAGTCACCTGCCCTAACTACCAACTAATTAACAGAATTTAGTGGCCGTTATAGAGAGGTTTTACTGTAGTTTCATAAGCAACCAGAGCAGACCCTGATCAGACAGTTTCTACAGGATCTGTCTGTTATGAGTCTACTGTCTATACAAAAGCGTGGAAAAGGCGTTTGTATAATGGGCAGGGTTAATTTATGAAAATTGAAAATACGAGGGGAGTCCAAAAAGTTCCAGGAAAAAGTGTTGTAATTTCTGTACTTTTCAAAAAGTCTCGATTTAGCACCTATGAACAAAATGTTTGTTAATTCAGGTATTCTTGCAGTTTATTATACATGTAGTTTGACATAATGGTATAATATGTTATAGTTAAATAGTATCTACATCTATAAAAAAAATCTACCTTTGGGTAGTACGGAACAGTGATCATCTGTCCACGTCTCATATTAAGTTGGGCAAAATATCATGAACAGTCCCAAAGCTAAAATCGACTTTGTTCACAATTTCACGAACCGTAATGCGCCGGTCTACTTCAAGCTGTCCCTTGATTTCCATAACGTTACGCGACGTTACTGAGATTGGACAACCGCTGCGTGGCTCGTTTGTGACACTGTCTCTGTCGTTTTTAAACCGTCCGTACCACTCCATACTCATTTATGCGCACCATACAAAACAAAATGGCCGTCAGAACGCCAAAATATGCCACATGCATTAGTGACGCCCCTAACGTCACGTCAACGTTTGGCGCTAAATCGATGTAAAGTTTGGGGAGAAATATTTTGCACACAACAGAGTTACAAGTATAGGGTTAACCCTACTGTAATTTGAAATTTGCGACGGTATATGAGGTTTTTAACGGTCGCTAATTATTTTAATGGCGACGCCGAAGGCGGAGTCATTAAAATAATTAGCGACCGTTAAAAACCTCATATACCGTCGCAAATTTCAAATTACAGTAGGATTAACCCTATTCTAACGCAATCTTAACACGAAAAACGACAAATTGTTGAGCCGATTTTAACTCAAGTAATATCCTTTGCGCGCGGATGATTAAACGAGTAATGAGGCAAGAAATAGTGCACCAGTTTCTCTCAGATTTCTTAAAGTAACTGTGTTTTCACCCTGGTTTATATATATACATTTCATTAGTCATGAATAATTGTGCGATTGCTATTCAACATGTTCAATACATACATTCAATACACATTTTGGTAAAGTAACGTCATTTTAAGTAGTCTTTGGCGCCAAACGGGAAAACGTCGCCTGTAACAATGACGTCACGTTATAACGTTATGTTTGAACGATATAATAAATAAGGCCAAATCTGGATCCCAACGCTTAGAGTATCTCAATAATTCTCCACATGACACATGTGCATATAAGAGGCCGTTCAAGTCGTGACAAAGTAAACAATGGAAAATAACTTGAAATAATGGGCCAAACTGGAATATATCTAGATTTATATGTCAAAGTATGCATACGGATTTATCATTGCTTATAAACAACGCGCATTGATATATTTACATGCACATGGTGTTATTCGGCCGTTTTCGATTGGTTGAATTTGCGACATATAAAACACTTTTTATATGCCGCAAATTTGGTCACATGAGCCAATCAGATTTCAGGAAATTGACAGATTGCGTTAGAATATTTTTTAAACGGCTTACGTTTATAAAATATTAATTTTTGGGCCGGTTTTGAGATCGTGTGATTGCTATAATAGTTATCATAAATTTTGGTCTAGTAAATGACTGACATTAAGATTCCTTTTGCACACTTCAAACGCTTGTTTCTACATACTCACAAAGTTTTTTCGAAATCTGTCGGCTCTTCTCTATTTACGACACTTTTCCGGGTATATTTTGAACACCCCTCGTATGTACATTTTGATTTTTCAAATTACGGGGTCGCATGGGATTGAATTTATTGTGAACAATTCAAAAATGGAAATTGCTTCCATGGTAACGTATTCCTAGAATTGGTAGATCGCCAATTAAGTATGGGTATTGCACAATATCACGTGCTATTACCATACTCTTACATATACTTGAACTCTTGCATGCTTACGTACAATGTTGTTTGCATAGCTGTGTGATTTATATTGCTCCTGGGCCTTTAACCCTTACCACGCTGGAAAAATTAATATCTGCTTAACATTTGATGTGGTACGAGAATGGACTACTTGTGCGTCCATTGAACTGTTGACAAAGCCTTATATAGATTGGATCTTGATGAGACGGCGCCTCATCTGGGTCCAACTAATTTGTTAGTGGATAAAAACTAACTATAATTACATATACATTGTAATTAATCACTAATTTGCTGTTGCAATTATGTTGTTTCTATATATGGTATCATGTAAGAGTGCAAATCTTTGTAGATGTAACACAATCACTCGTATTGACGCATGTTGACGCCGTTGTTAAAGTCACGCGTTTGAAACCATTGTAATAAATAGAGCATTTGCTCCATTTCAAACTACACAATTCTGATATGCTATTGTTTACTAATAAGTATTCCTTATCAGCAAATTTATTTAAAAAGGTTGGCTCTTAAATAGCCTGTGAGGAAATGGGTTAAGCAAAAATAGATGATTGCGTCATGAGTATTGCTCCTTTGCATATTTCCACGGGGATTGCTGTAACAATGTTTTTCATTATACACAGGAAATGTAAACGATACTAATATACAGTAAATGCTCTCTAGGTGAACAACTGAGTGAATAAAACATGAGCAGGCTAAGTGTACAGATAGTGGTTTAACCAATTCCCTGTTGAATATTCATATAATAAATCACACGTTGTTTTTTAACAAACAAACAAAATACGTGTACATTATTAGTTATAACGAACATTGTCGGGGTATCTGACTTTGTATTCCCTGCTGAGGAAATTCACGTTGCCCGAACCGTTAGACAAGGGCCACCTGTATTTTCCTCAGCAGGGAATCAAAAGTCAGATACCCGGCCAATCATCTGTATAACGATTTTATTATACTGCAAATTTTAATATCTGTAGCATTTATTTAACGTTGTTAATGTACGCGTCATTTTGCATTCCCATCAGGGTCCTCATACGGTAAGGTAAGGACCAATATCACTCTGAGACCCTAGTTCACCGTGTACAGTATTGACCGTCTTATTAAATTTGTGGATAGAAAGGGATCTTCCAGGTACAATAGTTTCTCAAAGGATTGAAAGAATCAGAGGTTATTAAACATTTTAGCAGATCAGAGATAAAGCAGACACTATTTTTCAGCATGAGAACGGTTAAACTTAACTGAGGGAATGGCGCCGTTCTGACGTCATTTGGATAACATCAAAATAACGGATTTATATTATTTTAAAAAAAGGGCATTCGAATGAGCGGCTAGCTTGCACTTAACCGATACGTGGATGGGCATAAAAATGAATCGAATCGGGCCAGGATTGTCTTTGTAAAAGCAGGGATTTGGGGGCTAATCGGTACGTACACGAGCGCTTTGACAACATTTGCATCATCGGAGCAGGATAAGACCTTCGCTACGTATCAGGGTTCTGCTCCTATAGATTTAGAACAATTAACATTGTTATACAAACAACAGTTACTATAACAATATATAGCAATTGCATAAGTATGTAGAAAGTTGATAGTGCTTGAAACTGTAAAACTAAATACAAATGTACATGTTACAACGTAATGTCACAACGCATGTCTGTGTACATGTCCATACTAAAAGTTAATGCTTTCTATGGATAGCCACATATTGTAACTGGTATACACGTGTCACTCTTGTCACATTAGTAAATATATATGTAAGATGTTAACCCTTCGCTTGCCATTCACGTCAATATACCTACCTGTAAATAGTGAAGACCCAGATGAGACAGCTCCTGCAGGAGCTGTCTCATCAGGGTCTGCACTATCTACAAGTTGATTGTGCAACCAGTGCACTCCACAACAGTGATTGCATAGCGAATTACTTGTACACAGTGAAGATATATGTAATTATACAACAGGGCACGGGTAAAGAAATGTATTTTAAAATTTAGCAAGCGAAGGGTTAATAGTACTGGAAAAAAGGGTATCTGACCAGGAATACCATGTCATCTCAAACCGGCACAGTAAGACTGGGACTTTACGTACGAACACGGTTCATCCCGGTAAACACTGGATCCACCGAGGATAGTAATGCTACAAAAGAGTGCTAATAAAGGAGTGCGACATTTAGCGATGATGTTACGACATATAGCGGCAGTACAATTTGATGCGACGTTTGTCGTTACAGATGCAACATACTTCTTACGACAAATAACGTCAAATGCGACATTGCGTTGCGGCATTTATCCCTGCTACAGACGGAGTATATCATAGACAGTTGATGTCATATATAAATCTATATCAGTATTCAGTTCAACCCTATGGAAAAGAAGTTCGCTCCTTTGTTCATTTTACGCACATTCGCATTACGTGATGCAGCGATCGTTTACAAAGAAACATGGCCGAATTAATATGTAAAAAATGCCTTTTCGATGTTTTCTTCCTTGTTACAGGACGGAATGGGGATTATACAGCCTGAGAATAACCACAAACGATGCGATTGAAGGAGGTAGATTTAAATTCAATTTGTCTTGAGATAAAACAAAATATCGATTCAAATCGAATGAAAATTGTGAGTGCAACTTTATAATGGCATATAAGCACGAGTATTTTTAACATGACATTGGCTATAACATACAGAGCAGACACAGACTACATGGCATACATGGATTGGAACATACAGCGAAGACAAGAATGCTCCTATAGGTGACATCTGGTCTTGGTCTTCTCTATTTGCTAAGACGTCAAAAGGTATCAAAATGCGTCAAAAGGTGTATTTATGAAATATAAAATTACGATATGAGTCCTAAGACAGATACTTGCTGTGCTGGCAATACTAGAACACATGTAACATAAGAAAAATCAGACTATCGTGTGATTCCAGTTTATATATCACATTAGTACAACAGCAAAACAAGCAATAAAATGGTATTTTTCATTAGCTTAAATAGGTGGTGTTTTGTTTCTTCAAAACTAATCCTTTATTAATATGTCCATTCAGGAATTCTTTCCAATGTATTTAGCAAAGGTTTTTGTTTTTATAAAATGTCTTAGTCTTATGGGAAATCATCATACGATGCAATTAAGCTAATGCCTTGATCTACGGGCGCCATTGTTATTGCAATAATCTTTCCTAGGTGCTAAGCAACATTTTAAAGAGTTTATGCTGATATTAAGGGACATTTCTGTTTATGCAAAGAGACTCTAGTTTACTATTTAATCTGCGTTAATTTTTGGACTGTCATCCGATATTGATTTGTAAAGTTGGATAAGACAATTCGGCACCGTTTTTGACAATTTGAAATTAACGGATTAACAAATATGGTGCAACGTGCTGAAAGTGTTCCTTCAGGAGATATAAAACTTCAGTCTGCATCATTTTGAATTAGAAATGTGCTCTGTCCGTATATTATAGGTATAGTAAACCCTCAAATTGAATTAGAACTGTGTTTTCTCTGTATATTATAGGTACGGTGAATAGAACTATGACTTGTCTGTATATTATAGGTACATGTACAGTAATTAGAACTGTGTTCACTCTGTAAATTTTAGGTACAGTAATTAGAACTATGTTCTGTCTGTATATTATAGTTACGGTAATTAAAACTGTGTCTTATCTGTATATCATAGGGGTATAGTAATTATAACTGTGTTCTCTCTGTATAATTTCGGTACAGTAATTAAAATTGTTTTCCATCTGTATATTATAGGTACAGTAATAAGAACTGTGTCCTCTCTGTATATTATAGGTACAGTAATTAGAACTGTGTTCTCTCTGTATATTTTCGGTACAGTAATTAGAACTGTATTCTCTCTGTAAATTTTAGGTGTAGTAATTAGAACTGTATTCTCTCTGTATATTAAGTACATTCATTAGAGCAAACAGGGTAGACTCTGATCAGATGCCGCATTATGCGGCGTCCGATCAGAGTCTACACTGTTTGCCTACGTCCCATATATGGGATCGTGGGAGCAAATGGGTTAAAACTCATGGAGTGGGGGATTAACACGGGAGTTGCTACACCCAAGTCGCGGCCGAGGATAAAACATGTTACTTACCGATCCATAAGTCGGCATTCTGTCCACTTGGTAACCAGACTAGTTGAATTAATTCAATTTTGATAGTTTTATTGATATATCTAGCTTAAATTTCATTTGTTTTAAATATTTTATACACATTATATATATTTATTTCTGTACATGCAGTTTAATCATGTGAAGCGCTTTTGAATGCACACATCCTGTGTGAAAAGAGCGCTATATAAATGTGGTATAATAGTAATAATAATACTAATAATAATAATAATAACCCCAATACTCCATGAATATTAATGTACGAAATAATAACATCATGGGTGTGAAGTAGTTTATTCCTTAAAATGCCAGATGAACACAGAACGTTTTGGCCATGACAGAAACTATAGAATCATATCTATATTATGTCGTAAGCAAACAGAGCAGACCCTGATCAGACAGCTCCTCTTCTATAGGTCTATTCTAATTGCAAAGGCGTAGGAAGCCATACTTATAGAGTGATTGGGGTTAATTAATAGAATATCTAACGGCAGTAACTTCAACAATTTAACAAGATGTGATTTTGAATAAATGTACAGTCTTACTCGTAGACAACACATCAAAAGAATTAGCTGTATCTAATTACATTTGCAATCTATGCGGTGTGCTGACGGAAGCAATACCGTGCCAGAAATGTCAATTATTGGCATGGGGTTGTCAGTGTGCATCATCTTCGGTTGCAATAGCATTAGAGTCCTTGTATCTTCGAATTCAAAACAGTTTTCTTAGAACCATAATTTATCAGATATTTACATCAAAACGTTATTTCTATGTGGGTGACTTGTTTATGGGAGCTGGCTATAATTAAGTTAGCTTAACCAATTTGCTCCCACGATCCAATATATGGGACGTAGGCAAATAGTGCAGACTCTGATCAGACGCCGCAAATTAAACCAGACATCTCTTAGATAAAATATAGACTAATCCAATATATAAGCATGGACGAATCCACTGGGAGCAAATGGGTTAATCCATAAAAGTTCATGTAACAAATAATTACCTCATAATATCAATAAACTGTTTTTTTATAAAGACATGGCCTGTACACATGAATAGTTGGCAATAGCAAAAACTGTCAAAGCATTCAATATGCAATTTATATTAGTTCGCATGCAAACAGAGCAGACCCTGATCATATAGGATCCGTTTAATTTGGGTATACACGATTTTCAAACACGTTCACAGGTATCTATGTTATAGGCATCCGTAAGCGTGAGGGTACTATACAGTAAAAGATAATCAGTTATCTTCACCCTTAGACCGATATAAAAACAACCCAGTATTCAGGGATGTGTTTAAAAAAGCAACATGGCAAACAGTACATGCATTTGATGAGAAGGCTTCTCTAGGAATCGTCTCATCTGGATCTACCCCTGTTTGAAAATGACATTAATGATCGCTTTTCGCACTGACAGGATTAAGTAATGTAAAAATCTACAGGATATCTACTGACTTGTGTTATACTTATCCCTTTCCCTGTTCCAACTTTCAATACCTACCTATTCATAGTTATAATCAAATATGGAAGGTAAAACATTGTAGCCATATTAGAAACTAAAGAAACAGATCTATCAAATTCCATTAGTAAACAGAGCAGACCGCGTTTATATGAAACAAAGGGTTAACCAAGTTGTAGGTAGGGCGAAGTATTAACCCTTATCCCACAGTGAAACATATAATGTCTAATCAATCTTGAATCTAGGTGCATCTTAATTACTTCCGATTCGGGCAAGATATTAACCCTTCGCTTGCTATTCACGTCAATATACCTACCTGTAAATAGTGAAAACCCAGATGAGAAGCTCCTGCAGGAGCTGTCTCATCAGGGTATGCACTATTTACAAGTTGATTGTGCAACCAGTGCACTCCACAGCAGTGAATATATATGTAATTATACAACAGGGCATGGGTAAAGAAGGAGATATGTATTTTGAAATTCAGCAAGAGAAGGGTTAAGAAACTATTGACTAAGTGCCATGGCACAATATTTTGAGAAACCATTGGCCACATTAACCTGTAACCTGATGAGAAGTCGAGTTACTGCACCCCAGCTATTTGCAACTGGAACCCAGATTGCTGTTAACGGGACATCTGTTAAGGTAGCAGGATAAGGGTTAAGGTAGACGGTCGTGGTTTAAGGTAGGGGGATAACTGGAACTGTTGTTCCACGCCTCTGCAAACCGAGTACATCCCAATTGATAACAGCATAAATATTCATTAGCATGATTTATTAACACAATATTATGGGGTCATGGCAAAGACTATCGAAATGCTCTTGCATGAGACTGATCTGAATCTACTTTGCAAATACATGAAAGTGCGTCCCAATCAGGTTAAAGGTTAAAGTTAGGTCAAGACATCAACATGCCCCTCTATCAGGTATAGCGTCTCGACCCAAAAAGTCGTCTATTTCAGGGATATGCAATTTCATGATTTTAGCCCATTTATTCACATTTAACCCATTGGCATCGATAGATGCAGTAAACAGTGTAGACCCTGATAGGAGTCTACCTTCAGGATGCCTCTGGTCTGAGTCTACACTGTTTGTCTATGTCCTTTTAAAAGGGCACTGGGCACTAATGGGTTAATCAAGTACTTATTTTCGAAAGTACATAAAACCTTGAACATAAATAACAGGTATAAATCCGATTTCGAGACTTTTGGTAAATTGAGTAGAAATTCGATAGTGTCTCAGACACAAATGTTCTTGATGATGAAATAGATGAAAATAAACTCCGTTAGGAACTGTGATTAATGTTCAGTATTAGATATATAACACTAGGTGTAATTTCCAGCAGCAGTGGAATATTGACATGTTTGTATGTGTAGCAATATATAAATATCACATCCAATGGAGGGCGACACCACATAATAAAATTATTGTCAACCCAAGGTTGGTAATGTCCACCGAGGCGTTAACCTCGGTGAACTTTACCATACCGAGGGTTGGCAATACGTGCTGTCGCCCAACATTGGATGTGATAATTATTTTATTATACTGCACATCACAACCAATTTTATCAGCAAAAAGATTTATTCAGTGACAACAATAAACATTTATACTCGGTGCTAAAAAATCACGGAACGGCTTCACGCTTACAATTATTTATTATATATTTGGTACTGTCGGAGTCTTTTTCACTTTCAAATCTTGAAATATCCTCCTCCGAAATAGTCGCAAAAAACGTGACATATCTCAAAAATAAAAACAACATCAATAAACTGTCAAAATGACGTTTGTTATCAAATTGCAAGTGTCGGATGATGTCAGTCGGATGACACCAGGTACACAATTTAATAAGCTTTCACTAATCTAGACGCAATGTTGCCAGCACGAGATAATGCTGCACGGAAATGTACAAATTATTATAATGTTGATTGATTGATACGAAATATGCGCATAATACATCTTTAACCATAACAAATATGTATTTGCATCAAACGAAACGTATGTTTCTACCAAAATAAACGCGTGATAGTGTGTTTTCACCATAACATACTGGTGTTGTACCAAAATAAACGCGCGGCTACTATTATGTAAAATGTAGAAAATATTGATATGCGAATACTTTACTTGAACTTCGTGAAACAATTGGCATGTTTCGATAGACAATGATCTTATATTGCAATGTAGTTGTCCTTTGGAAAAGAATACGATTTACACCTCAGAACCCAGGCTGTTTGTAATCAATTTCCAGTCAGCTCGCGAATGGTAGACAAATGATCAAGTCAAGTAATTGCAGCAAAGTATGAGGGACTATAGAGAGTATAGAGGCAGATGTCTCCCACACATCATCGCTGTCTGAGGACGCTATTTGTCTATGTATCAGACACACTTTTAACAAACTTGTCAAGTTTATGTGAAAAGGCCAACCTAATTTGCTAGTGCCATAGCTTCATCTAGTAATTGTTATCTCCTGAACGCATACTCGAACAATCAATAGCTCAAATATCAATAGCTCGATAATCAAAAGCTGGAAGATCTGGAAAATGTTCCCTTTAAATAATCACAAAAATAGTAAACAGGTGGTACTCAATGCTGGACGAAAGATATGCGGAATGCTGATAAGAGAGCGTTCATCATTACTGGTATGCACTAACATTTTCTCCTTACACAATATTTGTCTCGCCTTTGTAAATAGAGTAGATCCACACCAGGGTCTGCACTATTTGCTAATACAATTATTATAGACCAGACTCTATACAGCTTTTACTAGTACCAAAATGGAATGGGGACACATGCTATTATAAAAAGTCAGCTAATAGATATTTATGATGTCAATATTTCTTACATGAATATTCAACAGCGATAGGGATAAGCAATGAAATGCTCTTATAAGTCTGAACGTTTAGTCAGTAAGTTTTACTACACCTAACATGAATCGGAATATATGTACATACAGAAACATTGACAGATTTAAATATACGTTTAAAATCTGAAAAAAGAATGTTTAATATTTTGAGCTCATGTCTACCGTAAGTTTCAACTTTAAGTATGGACTTTCAAAATCATTATTTTTATTATTCTCATATTCTAAGTAAAAAAAGGGAGATAACTCCTGAATTAGTGGTCTGCCCATAATGGAAATAATTTTTTTATGCGGTGCACACATTTATATTGTCATAAAGCTGTATGTAAACTTGCAACAAAATTGAAGCAAAACTGTATGTGAAGAAGGCTGGACAAGCCTATTTTTCTAATATTCTAAGTAAAAAAGGGGAGATAACTCCTAAATTAGTGGACTGACCATATTGGAAATATGCGGTGCACAGGTTTATATGGTCATAAAGCTGTATATAAACCTTCAACTAAATTGAAGCAAAACTGTATAAGAAGAAGGCTGGACAAGCATATTTTTCTCATATTCTAAGTAAAAAAGGGGATATAACTCCTGAATTAGTGGTCTGACCATATTGGAAACAAGTGGTGCACAGGTTTATATGGTCATAAAGCTGTATATAAACTTTCAACAAAATTGAAGCAAAGCTGTATAAGAAGAAGGCTGGACAAGCATATTTTTCTCATATTCTAAGTAAAAAAGGGAAGATTACTCCTGAATTAGTGGTCTGACCATATTGGAAACATGTGGTGCACAGGTTTATATGGTCATAAAGCTGTATATAAACTTTCATCAAAATTGAAGCAAAACTGTAGAAGAAGAAGGCTGGACAAATTTGTGTCCCCGGACGGACGGGCGGACGGACAGACGGACAGACAGACGGACAACATGATTCCAGTATACCCCAAAACTTCGTTGTAAGGGGTATAAACATCGTCTATTCTAAAGAGTGGTCACAGTATAGTGTTTTGTTGAGAATATAGGAGTTATTCTTGAAAATGTTTAAATTTAAGCATCTTACATGGACCTCTGAAGTATCTACATGTATAAAAATGCACTTTATTAGTGAATGAATATGTCGTGTTTACGACCTCCTCTAATACGGTATAATTGTTCGTTCTCTCAGATGTACAATCTCACTTGTCTGGTCTCAAGCTCAACCAATTCCCTCCTACTCCTACTGACACATTTTGGCGCCTCTGTAAAAGCCATTGTTTAAAACAGTGTGATAAATAGAGCATTTGTTCCATAAGGGCAAATGCTCTATTCACCACAATGGTTTAAACACTGCATTATTCTAAAAAGTACATTTTCTCTAGTAAATGCTCCTTTTCGGCAGATTTATTCAAAAAGATTGGGTCTTCAAATAGCCTATGACGGAAACTGGTTAAACTTTTACTTGCCAAGAAATCTTTAGTCGGTGTGACTACAGCCTATACCATTTCTCCAATCAGGGGCTTGCTCCATTTTGCACGTTCCATCTATTTCTTCCCATATGATTTAATCCATTCTCTCATATTGACGCCTTTTGACGCCTCTGCAAAGGTCAATTTATGAAACCAGTGGGATAAATAGAGCATTTGCTCCATATGAGCAAATGCTCTATTTATCACACTGGTTTTAAAACTACACAATTCTATTTTTCCTTTTCTCTATTAAATGCTCCTTTTGGGTAGACTTATTCAAAGATGTTTTGTCTAAAATAGCCTATGCGATAATGGGTTAAGGGAGCGCCTCTCTGATCTTCTATTAGCAATCCATCCATGTTTCATGTTCCAGGCGGTACATCAAACACAATATGTGCTGACATGGACTGGTTCAGCAAAAAGAACAAATCAGGCACTGATCGAAAGGCTACCCCTGGCTGCCTATGTTCTTTTAAAGGAGAAATGGGTACCACAAATTTTAATTGAGGACCATTGTAGAGATGAATGCCTCCAATATGATTATGTAGAATTGATCGTATTAGCGATTTGATTACATGCACGTTTATGCACCTTTACAATTGCTTTCTTCCCTGACATAAAGCCAAGTAGTAAATTACCAAAGTTCTAAAATATTTCAATTATAAACCTGCAAAGAAATGTCAATTAAACAGTGTTCAACAAGCAAATTAAAAACATAGATCCCCCGCCGACAAATAATATAAAGGGACTTAATTATGGCAAAAATTCATTGATTGCGAAGATATTGCGAGGTATTCGAATTGCACCATTTCAGTATAGAGACTGTTGTCACAACCAGACCCTAAATTGTGATCTTGAAGAATATATTCTAATACGTAATCACAGCAAAGAGTTATGTGGATAAATAAAATAGGAACTGAATATGGATGTGTACTGCCTGTTATCTGGCACCCTAATAATGTAATTGATTTTAGTTCACTCTGCAACGAGTAAAGTCACATAGTCTAATATACCCACAAACACAAACCAGTTTGGACAATTTGAAACTGGGATATATAGTTATGAAGGTGCCTATTCGAATACTAACATCGCCATTTCTCTACCAAACACAAACCCAATGATGCGTATTCAAATACTAAATATGGAAAAATAGTCAAACAGCGAGAGCCACATACGAAATGACACCGCACCAAACACCATCAACCAAGAACCGGTATAACCACAAGACAAAACATAACAGGACGCATATCAAGACGAAAAACATTAAACATTAAGACCACTAATTTCAGGTCTTTGTAAAAGTCACTTTGTGAAATTATTGTGATGAATAGAGCATTTGCTCCTATAGGAGCAAATGCTCTATTTATCACAATGGTTTCAATCTATGCAACTCTAAAACTTTCCTTTTCTCTGGTTAATGCTCCGTTTAGGTAGATTTATTCAAAGAGGTTGTATCTAAAAATAGCATATGAGGTAATGGGTTAAACGAACCGATTTTGCACTTCGTAAGTGAACGGACAATCCATGTTTCAAGTTGTCTGTTATGTCAGATGTTCTGTCTCGTAAATTTCTTACCACTCAGTGCCAGTATTCATTAAGCTCATAAGGAGACAAATGAGAAATTTGTTTGACTCCTTGAATATTCCTTAATTTCATAGAATCAATAGAAGTAAAGTTATTCTTGAGTAATATAATTTGATACGCATACACAATTATGATGGGAAATGTACTCAATCGTTTTGCTACAGATTAGACAGAAAGATTCTCTGTAAGTTGGCCTAATACAGTAAAACCCCTCTAATGCGACCACCATAAAATGGGCATAATTCACAGTGGCAAAGGCAGGTGGTAGCTTAATGCAGGACGGAAGTTATGCAGATAGCTTTCTGCACAACTTTCGTCCTGCGTTAAGCAATCACCTGCTTATGAAGACAGCCATGTTTGTTCATTAAGTGGGCACATTAGAGGCGTTTTACTGTACTAAACTAGTCCTATAAGTATGGGACCAGGTTGCAATTTTAACCGTTACCATGCTAAACAAATGATTGTCAATAGACTTACAGTCAATATTATTCCAGAAACCAGGATTCTACTCTATCACGTTTATATAACGGAAACGTCGGTCAGAATTCAACTAGCTAAGATCCCGTTGAGACACTGACACATTACCTTTGTCTGAAATATAATTAAACAACAATGGTCCATTGTCCAATAGACCCATCAATATTATACTAAAGTTAACTTCCTTTGTCATTCAACTCTTTCATTTCTCTTACAAACCCCTCGATGCTTCAACTATTCACAATCGTCTCGAAGAAGAGAATGTTCTAAATACGGGTCACAACATAGGATGGGGAAATGAATGAAAATACTAAAATCGTCATACCTCCACCAAACGCTATGTTATCACCACTCTTAATAATCGTTTCCTCTAGACGATTATAAAGAGAAGTGAACGTAGGGTTTTGTGGAGAAATACACTTCCGGTCCCATTTTATACTCATGAGTCTAAAACCGTATTCTCATTGGTACAAGCCCCAATCAAATAAACGCCCTCTTACTTCTTGGGGTTGGGACTAACGGCCAATAAAACAATTGAACCCCTATTAAACCATCAAATACAGGTGACTGATTAATGCAGATTGAAAACAATGCAAAAAGCTCCGACATTAACCAACTGTACACAAAATGCAAGAAGCTCATTTACAAAAACATGTAACGCCCCCTCTGGGAGAGTTTATTAGATATAATACGGTATATTTGCAGAAAGTTTAATCACGTGTCATTTAAATATACATAAAATACATCAGCTAAAAACAGTTGACAGAAGAATGGTTATGCATTTACACAGGCTATACGATAACGACAATCTGTTTCATCAGGATCCTAACTGGTTGATTTTCTAATCTTAATTCTGAAATATTATTAATCTTAAAGAATATTTTTCAGACGAATTTTCAGACGACAATTTTCTCATTACATTCTGGGCATATAAAATATTTTCTATATGCGCCCATTTGCGAATATAAGCTACGAAAAAACAAATAAAGTTTTAATTATAGACATTTATTGCCCCGTGCAATGACATTTCCTATTGTAAACTACTCACGGGAAATAAATTGGATATGGTTCGTTTCTTAATTAAAATGTCTTAGCATTTAAACCTCTATTTGGGAACACACAACCTCCCTTAAGGCACGTCGGGTTGATATTTCGATTTCGAAACAATTTTCCCGCTATGCGCGACTTGGTTAGCATTTGCAAACAGTTTGGATCCAGATGAGACGTCGAGTAACTCAGCATCTCATCAGGATCCAAACTGTTTGCTACTCAGTCAATAGTTCCTCTCAAGATTAAAGGAGCTGGAAACAACAATAATATTAAGCAAACTGAATGGGGTTTTTTGCAGGAGAATTGTTGATTGAATATTTAATATACTCAGCAAAAAAGGTCAGGGGTATTTTGTATTTGTTCAGTAAGTTCCACACGATGATAATAATCGGAGTGTTCATGTCTTGTATATACAATAGGCTGTTCAAGTAACAAGAAATGTCTGTAGCACTTACACATTTGGCAACACGATATTGACGGTAAACGTGTGACATTTCACCTTCCATACACATGTTTTCAAACAGATAGAGTGCTACGTATTAGTAAGTGTCTATTAAGTTTGGATTTAAGGATATATTGATGCCGAAGCGCATCGAGCGTTAGCAGGCAGGCAAGGCATTTAAACTAATTAAATTCACACTTAATAGACACTAAATAATATAGTGTTTAGCCTACGTTTTGGACAGGATGTAAAGTGGGCGGAGTGAAGCTGGAATTGGTCGCCTGCTCTGCTAGGAGCAACAGCCGAGACAGTGTGTTGAACAATATGTGTCAGTCATTCAGAAAGATGGCAGAAATGGAACCGACATTCGACCTTATTGGGGACCGTGACATGTTAAATTTAATTACGGACGATGCATTACAAGATAGCAGTCTAACACTCACTGTTAAATGTGCAGACCCAAACCTTATTCAACCCCATGTTAGGTAAAATAGTTCACCGATTCAAGCGCAGTACTCTTAAAAGAAAGCCAATGCAATACAAGTTGATATTGGTCAACTTGATGACGCATTGCTTGATGTTCGGCTTGCTTTATCTTGTTTTCTAATCTCAGTACATGTAGATCTACAAATAAAATGTTCGAGTTGCATCAGTTGACTTCATTTCTTAGCATTGGTATTCTACACAGAATATATACATGTATGTGTAATTAACGCCCGCGTTGTTACATGTTACAAGCTTAGCACTGCCCGTCACAGGATGTACTCGCGCATCCGCTGGGGGACAGCGGACTTAGTAGCTAAGTCGGCCATTATGCCTAACTATATGAACTTAATCTTGGAGAAATTCAACATTTCCAGCATTGTGATTGGCCCAAAAAGTAGATTCAGAGGAAGTACTTTCCAATGTAACCCAGTCGAAAATGACGGTCATATGACCATGGTCTACCATGAACTACCGTGGTATTCCACGGTAGTTCATGGTCGTACAACCATGGTATAACGTGGTCGACCACGTTTTGTTAAATGGCACCACAGTTTTTGGTGGTCAACTAGACCACGGTTAACCGTGGTCTAAAAACCATGAAGGACCACGGTCGAACGTGGTCTTCTAACCATGAAAGACCACGGTCGACCGCGGTTTAACCATCAAAAACCACGGTCAACCGTGGTCTTATAACCATGAAAGACCACGTTCGACCGCGTTTTAACCATAAAAAAACACGGTCGACCGTGGTCTTTTCTCATGAAGATCACGGTCAATCGTGTTTTAACCATGAAGGAACGTGGTCGACCGTCATCAAAAACCACGGTCTACTGTAAATTACCATGAAAGACCACGGTCAACCGCAAAGAATCCCCTGGGTTGAAAACTTCCCCGCCCAGGGGCATATCAGTTTTTTATAGGAAAGTTTTTAAAAATCTTCTCTTAAAAATCTTTAAAAGTCTTCTCTGAACTTGTAAGGCATAGACCTTAGATATTTGGTATGTTGCATTATCTAATAGTCCTCTACCAAGATTTTCAAATTATGAACCCCGGATCAAAATTGACCCCACCCTGGGGCTGAACAGTTTTTCATAGGAAAATCTTTAAAATATCTCCTCCTCCAAATCTGTAAGAACTAGACTCTTTATATTTAGTATGTAGCATCATCTGATGGTTTTCTACCAAGATTTTTCAAATTATGCAATCTGTCATTGAAATCATTAATCTGTTACGAACAGGTGAGCGATTAAGGGCCATCATGGCCCTCTTGTTTATGAAGATAGAAAAAGCATAAAAAATTCTTCAAATCAACCAGATTGTTATTCAAGAAGAATTCATGAACACTTCATGAATTAAAATTCATATAAAGATCATTAAACTTCAACTTCATGAAGAGTTCAAGAAGAAAAAATCATTTCACTTCTACTGAATAAATCACGGATTTTTTGCTATAAAAACTATTGTGCCATTTTATCTTCACTTCTTTTTCATGACGACTTCAAGAGTAAAACTTCACTTCTTTTTTAGGAAGAATTAAAGAGTAAAACTTCACTTTTTTTTCATGAAGAATTCATTAACAATCGCTCATTAAAACTTCATAACATATGTGACTTTTAAGCTGCTATATCTTCATGAAGAATTCATTAACAATCACTCATTAAAACTTCATAAAATATGTGACTGTTAATGATTAAACCGAGAGGCAGTATGTCACTTAGGCATCAATTTTCCATTGTCTGTCTATCCATCACACTCTTTTTAGCTGTCATTTTGGTGGTTATCTTCATAGAGATTTTAAATTTCACATGTCTTCCTTTCAATGTGTGCAATAATTTATTCCCCTTTTGTTGGCGGCATGTGACTCGTGTTCTGTGAACTCCTCTGCCAGTCAGGAGATGTTCGTTTACACACTCAGTTTCACCCTCTGTGTCCATCAAACTATCCTTTACATTCACTGGGCTCCTTTGAATGACTAAAAGAAGAAAAGAACATTACAATGTAACACAAAATGCACTAACTGGCAACCTTGAACACATAAAAGCAGGCATTTCATATTTATTTGCAAATCAAACAATGAGTATGCTGTGCTCAGTTGAGCTATATATCCTACTTACATACCAATATTCAGGGATAATCAATTATTTTGTACACACACACACACACACACACACACACACACACACACACCAGAGACATATACATACACAATGTATGTATATTTCTCTTCACACACAAGCCTTTTAATTTTTTTATTAATCGGAATTTGGAAAATATCTTTAAGTAAATTCCAATTGAAATCGAGACAAATTTATTAGAAACTGACAAAAATTGGATATGGGTTATTCATGCTGCTCACTACACATTTCAATGAGAACGTTGATAGATAACAGTAATCATAAATGTATAAAGCCAGTACAAAGTACAAAGCCAGTCACAACAAATTTTTCATGATCTAAGAAAATATTTCAAACGCAACCACCGAAAACTTGCTAAAACTGATGAATTTGTAATCATGAAATATAATTCTATTAGATACTAAACGCTTATAAGTGGATGTTTCTTGTTTTTAAATGATTCAGAGGGATTTTGATTCTACTAGTATTTTAAACGGGAACAATATGTCGCATTTGCCCTGGGTCCTGGGGTCAAAATTTATAGAGTAATATGACTTACTAGCAATTATAATTGGCGAGTACTTGCTTCCAGCGAATTCCACTATGGTTTGTTGTCAACTAAGTTGCTGTCCAAAACCGAATTCCTAAATAGTTAATACGTACACAAATTTCGTTTCCTCCCGTAAACGAGGTTTTCAGAAATGTCCACCATTTTGAACTTTTGGTACGCATGCGCGGAAAACATGTGGCCAAGCATAGATCGACGAAAATGTCCGATACGATTCGTTATCTGCCGGTATGAATACATATATTTAGAATAAGGGATTGCGAGTGACAGAAAAACGTTCAAAGAAAAGCGTTACATTTCATTTCCTGCATAATTTTTCTGTTGGCACAATTCTTCTGACATAAAATTACGCTAAAATTGGACTTTCCAAATACGACGAACGGGCGATAGTTTCCGTGTTTACGTCATAAGTACTGTGTTCATAAGGCATATGCGACCCCGAACCAAGACGGAATAAGACGAGTAGTTACGAATGCAGACCGAGTGTGCATATGTGTACACTGCAACCAGAAATGGCGAACTCTGTTTGGATGTTGGTAGAAAGTTTCAAAAGTGGAGAATCATCGATAACAATGAGAGACGTTCAACCTTAGGACAAACATATAGATAACAGTAGATAAACGTAATCTTCAGTCATGAAGGAGTATTGTTTACTCGAAGAAGAAAGTTCAGTGTAAAGCAGCTGAAAGATAAGACGTGTTTCGAGAGGCCGAAAAATCCACGTTCAGTCTGTGAAATTACAGACCGCACGCTCGCCCTGGATCGACTGACGAGTAAGTTTTTTTTGAAAAGTAACATTTATATATGTATGTAAATCATATTCACTCTCGAGTGTTAAAATTATAGTCTGATATATGCGCTATAACAAGAACTTTGCAGCCAAAGTCGATCTCTCAAGAAAGTCGCGAAAACACATAACACTGTAGATAACAAGCACGTCCGTGATTGCTATTTGTAACAACGAAGTAATGTTCTGCATTTTATTTGTGTTTTAAAATAGACATACACAGACATGTTATATCCAAAAGTGATTTGGTTTGTATATGCTGTAAAGTTCAGTGGTAAACATTAGTTGCACAAAATGATCATTTTCGATAGAATCAGAAATCAATATTCACACTTAGACTGTATACATGCTACGATTTTGGACAGTATAAGACTTGAAAATTTAGCAAATCGATCTGTACATTATTGCAATTATTTGACTTATCATTTATTATAAAATATTAAGAAAATGATGAGGAAATTTGCATTGCAACCAATTAATTTTTATTTTCAAAAAATCCTCTATACAATCTGTGGAAGTTTGAGCCAATGTGTAAAATGTCACTATTTACAGTGCCTTTTTTGGCCATTTTTGTTTTGTCCAGTGATGTTTGAAAAGTTACTGGTTAAAATGGCCAGTGATGGTCAAGTTAATTTCATACACTGCAAATGTCAAAGGCATTGATTAAGTACAGTGAAACTGCTGAAAATTCACACATAATGAATAGCAGTTCTGTGAAGGTTTCATACCCAAATATTTCCCCTCATTTCACACCATACTAACTGTTCACTTGACTGTACTTTGAATTTGTTTAGACTGATTTTAACTGTTTTTCACAGAAATGATGATTGGCTATACCTATATAAGTAGATCATAATATAGTAAAAATAAAAAAAGAAACCTACGTGTATACAATTACTTTCATTGGATTTACCTGTGACAGATATAGATGGCTGTATAAGAACTGTTTAAAAGGAAATTTAATGTGTCAATTAAGTCACAGTAATAAATAAGAATCACCTGTCCTAATTGGTTATAATTTTATATATTTAAACAAGATAATTGGAATATTAAATCAATAAAAATAATTGTTTCTTTCAGGATAGGACCATTCCCAAAGAACATTGTCATGAAACATGTGAAGTGCTGACAAGAAGATGTACATGTGGAAGTCCAAAGATGAAGCGAAGATAGTTCAGTGTTTCTTCATAAGCAGCAGCTGGTGACATAGTTGCCATACAACTTATTTTGTGTACAATATGCTTGATGACAATTCTTTTTAATAGTTTGTAAAAAGCTAAAAGAGACATAGTTTTAAATATGGAGGAGAATGGTGGACATCATGGTTTTTTTTCTAAAAAAAGAAACAAAACCATTTCTCTTATAAATGTCTGTGGAAATAATGTTGCAGAAAGTTTTTCTTGTGAAAGTTAATTAGACCAATATGTTAAGTATTGACGACCCGCAATCTGTTTGGCTACATTGATAAAAAATATACACTGAGAAAAAAAGGGAAGTGAAACATTGTTTTATTGTTTGTAGCTCTGAAATTATTATAGGAATAGTAAAAGTATATACTGATCAAACAAATCATTGGAAACCGTCATCAGAATCCATACAATGCACAGTAAACAATGAATAGTTTTATGTGTTAGTAATGAAGAATTGAGCATTTAGCTATCTGCTTAATGCAGGATGAAAGTCAGACAGAAAGCTTGAAAATGCTTGCTGCATGACTTTCATCCTGCATTTAGCTGCCACCTGATTTAGAGGCCAATAATGATACTTGATTTTGTGTTCAAACTTTCTGTGTTTGACTGTATATGCTTACTCTATCCTATAAACACCTTAAAGCTTTATTTTGCCTTTGCAAACAGAGTAGACCCAGGTTAGACAACTCTAGTAGGTACCGTCTAATTGGGGTCCAGTCTACTCTGTTTGCTTTTGAAATTTATATGGTAATGTAGTTCCTAGTTTCTGCCATGGCCTAAATTTCATGTGTTCATATTTCTTTATGAAAATCCAGCTAATAAATATTCATGATTTCATTAATTATCTCTTTCTAAATGTTCATGAGGGAAAGTGTTAATGCATCATATGGCAGTGGTCATAAACGCAGGGTATGGATAGGGGATTCATGAAAAATCTTGATTGTTTCATAATGTCACCAGTAAAGATTTTTTTATGAAGTTAGTTATAATAGAAATTCAGTGAATTATTCATAAAACATTTAATGATTTTTTTATGCATTTTTCTCAAAGAAGGTCTTCATTAAAAATTCATCATATATCTTTTGCATATATCATGAGGTTTTTAAGGATTTTGCAAATCTATCATTACTTCATAATATCTTCATGAAGAGGATCTAATCATACTTCATGAAGTTTTCTTCATGAAGTAGATTACATCATTGATGGAGAGTATTTCATGAATAATTCTTTAAAGTTTAAAAAATTCATAATATTATGAATATTTTTTCGCAGGGGAGGTGGCCACTTAAAGCAGGTTGAAAGTAAAGCAGAATGCACCTAAAGGCACATTCTGCTTTACTTACAGCCTGCTTTAAGCTACTCCCTGCTAGGATATAGAAAATATTTCTTATGGTATCTGTTCATGACTGTATAAATTTTAACTATTTTCTTCAGTGAAGGAATAAACTAAATGTGCTTAAAGGCACATAAGGATAAGGGTTAAGATAAATTTAGTAGTAATTTACCAATATTTAAGAATTAAAACATTATCTAAAACAGAGCATAACTAAATTTAGATTTGGAAATAAGGATATAAAGCTGGATTGTTGTGAGTTGGATAATTGGAGTTATCATCTCAATTTTAACTATCAAATGTGGGTAAGTTCGAGTTAAGTGAGTTGAGCTGTCAAGCCTCATCTGTATGTAGTATCCTTCATCGATAAAGATATGGACAATACAGGCTTGACCAATCTGAGCTCTAAACAAGTACCTGTGCTATCAGAATAGACCCAGATCAGTAGTTCATGTAGGAGTTGTCTGATCAGTGTCTAATACGTTTGCTTTATATAAAGTTATAGCTTATAGGGTGATCCAGCACTGTCTACTTTGGCATAACTTTTTTTTTAAATATATGCTTTTTAAAAATAACTGATAATTAATTACATGAACATGAAGTAAAAGGGTTTTATGAATATCCTACCTATAAAAATGTAGTCTGCAAAATCTCTCGTTTGCTTCATTTCTTAATAAAAAAGTCATAATACACAAGATTCATTTGATTTTTGATAAAGCAATTGGCAGTGTCTTACAGCTTGGAATATGGGTCAGACAATGAGCTACTTTGCATCTGATCTGGACCCAAACTGTTTGCATTGGCTATTATGGTCATGTAAGGCAGGATAAGGATTAACATTTCTAACAACACAGTTTTTGGTCTTCCATGGTGCAGTGATTTAACCCCTTTACTTCATTTATATATTTGTTTCACTCATTCCCCTTAAATTTTTACACTATTAATCAACTGAATTTTATATTTCCTGTATCTAAGGCTTTTGTTTTCCATGCGAGACATGATAAACTTCACAAGACATATTATATTGTCCCTTTAATGAGCGTCTGATCTAGGTCTGTACTGATTGCAAAAAGGTTCAAAGATATGTAGTACAAATTATGAAGAATACATATTAAAAATAACATTGGTGACACCTAACTCTGCACAAAAATCAATAAAAAGGATAATTAAATTTAATATACATTTTAAAATGGTTATGTCTAACTCTTTTATAAGCTCAAACTAATTTATATACCAAAGCTAAATATGGCTGTGACTGAGCACCTGTGCAAACAGTTTAATTCCAAATCAGATGTTGCATCTCATCCGGGAATAAATGGTTTACTACTCAGATTGGAATTTATGCAAAATGATAAAGTTAGATCTTATTTTGCATTTTCAAATTTCAGAAGAGGATTAAGCAGAATGTTGGATTTTTTTAAAATGTTGAATTGAGTTTAAAGAAACACACGAGTTATGGTTTCAACTGTAGTTATTTTAATATGGTAGAACTTTCACATAACGCTCTTACAAAACCGGTGTTTTTAAGAGCCCTGTATATTCCTTAACTGTTTTAAGGTTTTAACTGTAGTTGAATAAATTGACCAAGACAGACTTTATGTGAAATTAAATGATGTTAGTAATATTTTAATGTACCTTGTTTTTGTTGATCAATGAAGAAAACTAAATCTAAGTAACCCATTTAACTGCAGCCTTTATGACATTTGATGATAGTCATAACCATGGTGTAATGATTTAATATGTTGACTATAATCTAATTCATGTCTCATTTTTTAAACTTGTTCCACCACGGTCATTCATGGTGTAAATTTTGAAAACAAGTTTCTGACCATGGTCAAACTTTTTTGACCGTGTTAGACCATGGTCAAACTCCTGACTCAATGTTTCTACCATGGTTGACCACGGTCAACAGTTTCTGACCGTGGTTGACTATGGTCGAAATAAATTTGACTGTGGTAGACCACGGTAGACCGTGGTCCTGAACATGGTTTTTGATGGTTGACCACGATAAAAAATGGTCGACCGTCAAATACCGTGCTGACCATGGTCGACCGTGGTCATCATTTCGTCTGGGAAATTAAATGATGCACAGTAAAGTTTCGATAATATGACCACGCAAAAGAAGTCTTATTTTACAAGTGGTAGCTTAATGCATTACAGTAAAACAGGTGGTAGCTTAATGCAGGACAATAGCTGTGGAACGAACTATTTGCATTACTTTTAATCTGTATTAAGCAACCACCTGCTATATTAATAAATCACGTGGTCGCATTGGCGAGACCCTGCTGTAATACAATTACAAATTATTATTACAGCTCTCATAATGTGTTTTGTTTTTCTTTTCTATCCCATTGTAAATATAAATATCCCTGACTTTTTTGTTAAGTATATAAAACTGTAAACAGTTATTGTTACCAAGTTGCGCTAATTGTCTTCCGTAGGTCGAGATAATTCCGCCTTTTTATACTCTGATCCTGCACAGCGCCATCTGACGGACACTTGAAAATAACTCGACGTCTCAACAGCATGCAAGCTGTTTAATACACTGGCAATAGTTTCTAAAACCATCGAATCAGATCAATTTGTGTGGATACACTGTGATAATTTCACACCAGTCTCATCTGGACCCAGGCTGTGTGTAAATGCGAGCAAGGCCGCGCTTAGCATGACAGGGGTTTTGTTTTTGAGATATTTTTGGGCGGATCACTTGATTACAATTGCTAACAGTTTGGATCCAGATGAGAGACTAAAGTTAAATCCAATGCTGAGTGGCTATACGTTTAGTCGTAATCTTACACTAACATCGCCGCTCGCCGATGTGGGTTCCAATGTCGGGATGTTTCATTTAGGGAAGGCTGTAATCTAGCTTGTGATTGGTTAGGTTTTGCTGTAATCTAGCTTGTGATTGGCTAGGTTTTGCTGTAATCTAGCTTGTGATTGGTTAGGTTTTCTTTGCCTGCCTGAAATAATACGACATCGGAATTCTTCTTCACCTTTGATAAGTTAAATGTTCCAAAGTACAAAATGTAAATGAAATGAAAATGTAATTGAAATACAAAATATAATTATAATGCCGAAAGTAAATGAATAACAAAATGAACCCGTAAATGACATAAACAAGGTACAAACTGTAACTGATAAACACAATGTAAATGAATTACAAAATGTAAATATAATTCAAAGTGTAAATATGATACACAATGTAAATGAAAAGCAACCCGTTAATATAACTGAAATACAAAATCTAACTGAAATACATACACAATGTAATAAACACAAAATTAAATGATACACGTAAATGAAATGCAAAACGTTATTATTTTACGAACGCAATGTAACTGAAAAACAAAACGTAATTTAAGTACAATTTAAGCCTTTCGCTGCCAATGCCGGATCTGTGATTACCTATGCAAACAGTTTGGATCCAGGATCCAAACTGTTTGTTACTGTTACTATGTTTTTGAAACAAAAATGAAGAATATCAAAAGAATGAAAATTTGTAGCAGACGACAAAGTTAGCAGACGACAGAGTTTGGCAGCGAAAGGGTTAAAATACCAATGCAATTTGAATACAAATATAATTACATACAAATGTTATGGTAATATACAATGTAAATTTACTATGAACTATACTGCTGAAGAGACAATACACTCAAATTCGCAACAAAAGGCATAGGTAACTCCACATATCTCTGCCTATAAAGCTTATCGACACGTTGTACATTTTGAATTTAGTCCATTACAGTCGAATTGCGTAGGAAATAAGATTACTGAATATTGTCATCAATAATATTGGCATAAATATGGTGTCTGCAGAGTCTCCGATCTGTTCAAATGTGTTCCTACATCCGATATGTTCATACATTTGGACAACATTAACCGAGTGCCAAATAGTTTGGATTCTGGGGAAACAACGAGTTACTCGAATTAAGCGAGATAACACGAGTGTTTAAGTCTGATCTGGGTATACTCTATTCGCAAATGTATCACAAAGGTATCCCTGTCAGATTAAAGGTTAAAACATTGTAATTGTCGACCAACTGACATTTTACTTCATATATCATGTCTACAGCTTAAGATGCGTACTCAAATACTAAAATCGTCATTTCTACACCAAACTTTTTGTCGTAACCAGTCATTTGAATCGTCTCTAAGAGACGATTCTAAAGACTGGTCACAACATAGGGTTTGGTAGAGAAATAAAGACGTTCTTCTTGCAAATGTTTTCATTTAAGCATTATAGCTGGACTTTTGATAGTTACAACATTAAACACCTTTGCAAGTAAAGCAATTTCAGATCAAACGGCTCCTGTAGGCGCTGCTCTGTTCGCTTGTGGACCGATATAGATAAGAATCTATGATTTCTGTTTAGATAACACCCTCCATTGTTCACAACGCTATTTCAAACAACCAGTTAACCCTTTCCTCCATATGCCATTGTTAGACCCAACCTCTTTGAATGAATCTACCCAAAAGGAGCATTAACTAGAGAAAAGTAAAATTTTAGAATTTTGTAGTTTGAAACCATTGTGATAAATAGAGCAGTTGCTCCTATAGGAGCAAATGCTCTATTTATCACAATGGTTTCAAGAAGTGGTTATTACAGGGGTGTAGAAAAGCGTATTTATGGAGGAAAGGGTTAATAAAAATCATGGCGTCAAATGTTTATTACATGCATATTCCTTAGGTCAAGCGTTAGATGTTATTTAGTAAAACACGCTCCTGCTTTTCTGTACATGTTCAGTTCGATTTACATATTTTGTGTAGATTTTTACAATTGGCGTTTTATCTGTGTCAAGGCCGTTTCACAATTCGTGACAGGTCGAGAATAGCAAGACAATGGGTAGTATTGGCGTACTTTTCTGACAGATGAAGTTCACCTCACTAGACAAGAGTATCAGTAACAAGACTAGACCCTTATACTGCAGCAAACAAGAAATGAGTTACAGTAAAAAAAACACCTCTAGTTAATGTAAATATCGGTCTTGGAGACAGGTGGAAGCTTAATGCGGAGTGAAAGACATGCAGAAAGCTCCTCTATGAGCTTTCTGCATTACTTTAACCCTGCATTAAGCAGCCGCCTGCTTAAAAGTATCTAAATTCTCTACTAGAATATCCGATTTAGAGAGCTTTACTGTATTTCTCTATGCGGATACGTTACAACTTTACTTACTTACCGGTGTATTGGTGCCTTTGGATACATTAATTCTTGGACAAACAATTATCTGAGTACCAAACAGTATGGCTCCTGTTGAGAAACGGAGTTACTTGGCATCTTATCTGGATCCAAGCTATTTGCAAATGGCAACCACGTATCGCTTAGCGGTGTAAGGGTTATCAAGCAATTCTGCGTGCTAACGAGGAAGTCGACCGTAATCGTAACAAACTAGGCAATTTGTACGGTGGAACTGATTCGATAAACCATCTATGTACTACAGACGAATTGTACGATATACAAAAAAGCTGTCTCTTGGATTTTTTAGAAGACTGTTCAAGATGTGGCTTAATATTGCAAGGCTGTCAGAAGACGATGCAAGTTATTTAGTTTAAACATTGGAACTGTGATTTGGACATACTGTAAAATATACAGTAAAATCTCTTTATAACGGCCACTAAATTACATCAAGCATTTTGTGTCGAAGGCATGTGGCTGCTTAAAGCAAGGTGAAAGTAAAACAGAACGCTCCTATAGGAGCGTTCTGTTTTACTTTCACCTTGCTTTAAGCAACCACCTGTCTTAAATACCAACTACTTAACACAATTTAGTGGCCGTTATAGGGAGGTTTTTCTGTACTTAACGTTGCCACATAAACGTTGCACAGTACAACCTGTCTTAAGCGGATATAAAAAGGTTTAATTATTGCTCTGTAAGACAGGTGGTAACTTAATGCAGTACAAAAGTAATGCATTACGTTTACCCTGCATTATGCTTTTTAGGACTCCTATTTTCAGTAAATGATTGGTGGCTTAGGACAAGTTTTCCTGTTAACATCTGAGCCATAAACAACTTTCCTTGCCAGCATTGTTGTCCGCTGGACACATTCAATATACTTAAAAGTTGTTGAGTGGGTACTTGTTAATTCTTTAAACCTTTCCTCCATAGGCTATTTTAGACCCAACCTCTTTGAATGAATCTACCCAAAAGAGAGCATTTACGAGAAAAGTACAATTTTAGAATTTTGTAGCTTGAAACCATTGTGCTAAATAGAGCATTTGCTCCAATAGGAGCAAATGCTCTATTTATCACAGTGGTTTCTAGAAGTGGTTATTACAGAGGCGTAGAAAGGCGTATTTATGGAGGAAAGGGTTATATAAAGTGACAAACAGTGTCAGACAGTGCGGGTCCTGGTGAGATGCCGAGTTATTTCAATGAAGATCCGTATTCATGGCACTGGAGGGATTGAAGTGGCAGTATTTTATTACAATAAAATGTATTTGTTTCAGGAATATGATAATACATGGTGATGATTATGTTCAATTCTTCTTATGAATGTTTGCAATTTGAACTTTTATTGCCAAAAACTTGTGATACAAAACAAACGGTTTTCTTCGGCAAATCTTACAATTTTGTGCAATACAACAAATATGTTCAGCCTATTTCGAACAGTTACTAGTAAACTAAAACGCAGCCCAGATATAATGTACATGCTAATACATTGCAAAAAACGATCACTGCCTTCGATATCAAATATGAAAAGTTTATTTTCTTTTGCGTTCATTCGATCGCTTGTTTTTTGCAGCATATTTCTTTTCAGCATATAACCAATTGCTTTATGTAAATAATGTGGCATTTTTAAAAAGCACCGGGTGTGGAGTAAATGAACAACAAACACGTTTTTATTTTACTGCATACATTGTTTTTTAAGTACCGGGTGTCAAACAGCATAGATCTTGATGAGACGCCGGAAGTTATAAAATAAAGCAAAAACCGTCTTAGGCCACCACGAAAAAGTGGTCTAACCACATGTATGTAAGGCAGGTGGTGGCTCTATTTATCACAATGGTTTCAAATTACAAAATTCAAAAAGTTTCCTTTTTTCTAATTAATGCTCCTTTTCGGTAGATTAATTCAAATAGGTTGTATCTAAAAATAACATATGAGGTAATGGGTTAATGGAAGATACATGTAAAAGTAATACGAAAATTTCCTATAGGAGCTTTCTGTATTACGTTTGCTCTCTATTAAGTAATCACCTGCCTTTTTAGATTCATGTGTCAAATCAATATGACATCGAGTAAGACGTGTTCTAATGTTTTATCCAATGTTTTTCTAACATTGTTTTAGCATTCAATCCAATATACAATGTGTTTAATCTTGATTAAACAGGGGTTCAATGTTTATACGACATTGTGTCAGCGGTTATTCAACATTGTATCAACATTTATCCAACATTTTTAACGTTCATCCAACATTATTTCAAAGTTGATTCAATATTGAAACAACTCAATTAAACAGCATTCTCTGAATATTGTTTTATTGAGAACAAATATGCCTCCTTCAATTCGTGTAGTGGATTTCTGCATAATCTACGTTCTGCTTAGTGCGTCCTGGCTCGCATCTGCAAACCATGTAGATACAGAGTAACTCGACGTCTAATCAGAATCCAAGCTGTCTGATGCTCGGCTAACCCATTACCTCATTGGCTATTTTTAGATCCTACCCCTTTGAATAAATATAACGAGAAGGAGCATTAACTAGAGAAAAGGATTTTTTTTTAGAAATTTGTAGTTTGGAACATTGTGATAAATAGAGCATTTGCTCCTATAGGAGCAAATGCTCTATTTATTACAATGTCTTCACAAAGTGACTTCTTCTACAGAGTCGTCAAAAGTCGTCAATATCAGGGAATGGGTTAATGGTTTCTGCAAAACTTAAACAAGATACATGTCAACATTGTTACAGATAGGAATTGAAACAAACATCATTTTTACGACAGACTAAGGGCTCGGCTCAGCGACCACCTGTTAATGACATTTCTTTTGTTTATTATTAAGTGGCGATACCGTAATATTATCATGAAAGGTTACCGTACTAAATTGCATTACGCATCATACCTTGAAATAATGTGGTTGTAGCTTATCTAGACACGGTCAGTTGCTGGTCAAGATATGGTCACTTTATTTCCTTGCTAGACAGGTTCTTGTCTGATTTAGTTTACGTAAATTAGTTTCAGTCTATAAATTGGGTTTCATATACTGAACTGTTAGAAATGATATGACGTCACTGTAAATGACAATACCCCCCCCCCCACACACACACACATACAACACATAAACTCACACACACACGGCATTGAACCTACTCACATACACGCACGCGCGTGTGTGCATACTCACACACATACACATACACACACGTACTCACACACACGAGCACAAAGTTCAATAGGAAGAAAAGCAATATAATGCATGTATAGTATTTACCCTAATGATATTTCTGGTCATCACATCTCCACTAGATTGCAAAGTTGATTAAACCAATTTGGGCAAGTTTTTTATAATAATAATTGACACTGATGAAGTAGGTAATATTGTTGACCATGATAAAAAAAATTCTCTGCGAAATACTTTGCTATATCCCATACCATATACAATGTACATACTAATACATTGCAAAAATCGATCACTGCCTTCGATATCAAATATGAAAAGTTTGTTTTCTTCTGCGTTTATTTGATCGCTTGTTTTTTGCAACATATTTCTTTTCAGCATATAACGAATTGCTTTATGTAAATCATTTGGTATTTTTAAAACGCATTTCAAGTACCGGGTATGGAGTAAATGAACAACTATTTGTATCTGATCTGGCTTCCTGGGTTACATTGAAAAACCTTAAAAGCTTCTGAAGAATATTTTACTACATGTAAACATACAATATGCAGATGACCCCAACAGTAACTATTTGATATTTGTTTACGAACGTGTACATATTTGCCCTTATCAAGTAAAGGCTTGACCTTATCCACTGTAAACAAACGATTTGGATCTGGTGCACTTTGACTACCGCAAATCCTGGTCGCTTATTTATTGAACATAGGTGTCTTAAAAGGACGGTGGTTGCTTAGTGTAGGTTAAAAGTGATACAGAAAACTCTTATAGGAGTTCAGTTTTGTGCTACATTTTGTGCTGCACCGATAAAGATTGTGTTTTATTTACAACTTAAAACAGTAGGTACTGTATAAAGTAAAGTATCTAGTTATAGTATACTTTCAGTCCGAATTACCGCTCAGCCGACTGTACATTTACTCGCCTGGTCATTGAGCCATTCACCTACAATATTGAGTACTGCTATCATATGGCGCAATCATGCAGTACTGGGGGGAGAGGAGGCAATCTCGTGCGGGTGAGGGGGGGGGGGGACACTGAAAAGCGTATCTGAAATTTCCGAGAGGGACCGAGATTTGAAGCGTGTTACTACTAGACCACCGCACCACCACAGTACAAGTTTACGTTTCAAATAAACTATTGAATGTGTGTCAAACAGCGTGAGTCTTGATGAGACGCCGAATTACTTGGCGTTCAATCTGCTTACAAATACCAGTATTATGGCACATAGCGTGGGATTGGTGTGTTTTTCTGTGCTTGGCATGAGGTCAGTGTTTATGAAGACGTTTGCTCTGCGCTTAGCGCAAGGTTGGTGTTTATAAGGAAGTAATGATCTACGCTTAGCATGATGTCAGTGTTTATGAGGAAGTATTTTTCTGCGCTTAGGAAGATGTTAATGTCTATGAGGAAGTATTCCTCTGCGCTTAGCATGATGTCAGTGTTTATGAGGAAGTATTGTTCTGCGCTTAGGAAGATGTTAATGTCTATGAGGAAGTATTCTTCCGCGCTTAGCATGAGGTCAGTGTTTATGAGGAAGTGTTATTCTGCGCTTAGCGTGAAGTTAGTGTTTATAAGGAAGTGTTGTTCTGCGCTTAGCGTGAGGTTAGTGTTTATTAGAACGTATTGTTCTGCGCTTAGCGTGAGATTCGTGTTTATAAGGAAGTATTGTTCTGCGCTTAGCGTGAGGTTAGTGTTTATTAGAACGTATTGTTCTGCGCTTAGCGTGAGGTTCGTGTTTATTAGAACGTATTGCTCTGCGCTTAGCGTGAAGTTAGTGTTTATAAGGAAGTATTGTTCTGCGCTTAGCATGAGGTTAGTGTTTATCAGAACGTATTGTTCTGCGTTTAGCGAGGTTCGTGTTTATGAGGATGTGTTTTTCTACGCTTAGCGCGAGGCTTATGTTTATGAAGAAGTATTGCATTAGCTTGAGGATCCTGTTTGTGAGAACGTGCTGTTTTATGTAAGCATATCGAACGAATAAGTATAACTCGGTTTTAGTGTTCGACATGAGGATTGTATTCGTTGCACTGCTTGAACCAAGCACCATATACTTCTTTAGAATAATGAATATGTTGTTAAGTGATACACGTTAAGTGATATATCCCTAGTATGCTACTATCGTGAACAGAGCCTCTTATCTAACCAATATTCAAACAACATGAATATTTATTAGATGGATTTTTGCGTTGTAGTATAACACATACATGCTTGACTGTGGCAGAAATGATTAGACATAAGCAACAGAACAGACCTTTAACAGCCGGATATTACAGGAATTGTCTAATTTTGGACTACTCTATTTGCAAAGGCGTTTAAAAGCCTATCAGTAGTGTAAACAGGTTAAATATCATGATTTAGTGACATTTCGTGGCAAATGAGACTGCTAAATTATTGTAATAAGGGTATATTATGTACAAACTAGTGATCCCGGAAGCACTTTGCAGACATGAAAACTAACATAAATTACAATTAACATGTTTAATTCCCTGAACGAGATAATTCCACATTATTAAATGCCATCTGATCGGATAAATACTGGGACATTTGTTTCCAATGGATATGTCTCGTGCAATTTACTCGCTGGTAGTGTTAACCACCAATTTCAAAGATACGTATTTTAAACCGTTAACCCATACATACGCATTCTATTGTATTTGCAAACAGAGTACAGCGAGATCACACGGATCTTATAGGAGCCGTCTGGTGAGGGGCTGCTTTGTTACGCGGGAGCCTGAAGACCCTGCGCTATATTATGGAATGCTAGCATTGGAATTTCACTGGTAGGAGGGCTGATTTATCAAGATGTGTGAGTGAATTTTAATTGGTTTTTATGATTATATAAAAACATCATGTATGGAATAATACAATTTTATATAGTTTGAAATAGGCCGACATACTTTTTTCAGTGTAGAATTATTTTTTTTTAAATGAAAATATTAGAAAATTATTTCTCCTAGGTCAGGGCTAATAAAACAATTAATACCACAACGGAAGGATCATCAACGATAACAGCCGAGGAAATGACTAAGATCTTGCGGAACAGACAACTTTCGCATTCGGAACAGTCATAAGACAACCGTTTAAATCAGGGACGGGGCTTAATTAGTGGAGCTATTTTGATGGAAAATCATCTAAAATGGCAGTTTCTAAAGGACCAGGGGCACGGAACTGAAGAGCGTATGTTGGTTACTATGGCAATCTGGTACAGCAGTGTATACAGTACAACAGTGTATAGGGTACAGCTGTGTATACAGTACAACAGTGTATAGGGTACAGCAGTGTATACAGTACAACAGTGTATACGGTACAACAGTGTATACAGTACAATAGTGTATACAGTACAACAGTGTATACAGTACAACAGTGTATACGGTACAACAGTGTATAGGGTACAGCAGTGTATACAGTACAACAGTGTATACAGTACAACAGTGTATACAGTACAACAGTGTATAGCTGTATACAACAGTGTATACAGTACAACAGGGTATAGGGTACAGCAGTGTATAGGGTACAACAGTGTATAGGGTACAACAGTGTTTAGGGTACAACAGTGTATAGGGTACAACAGTGTATAGGGTACAACAGGGTATAGGGTACAACAGTGTTTAGGGTACAACAGTGTATAGGGTACAGCAGTGTATAGGGTACAACAGTGTATAGGGTACAACAGGGTATAGGGTACAACAGTGTTTAGGGTACAACAGTGTATAGGGTACAGCAGTGTATACAGTACAACATTGTATACAGTACAACAGTGTATACAATACAACAGTGTATAGGGCACAGCAGTGTATACGGTACAACAGTGTATAGGGTACAGCAGTGTATACAATACAACAGTGTATAGGGTACAGCAGTGTATACAATACAACAGTGTATACAGTACAACAGGGTATACGGTACAACAGTGTATACAGAACAACAGTGTATAGGGTACAACAGTGTATAGGGTACAACATTGTATAGGATACAACAGTGTATAGGGTATAACAGTGTATACAGTACAACAGTGTATACAGTACAACAGTGTATATGGTATAACAGTGTATACAGTGTAACAGTGTATACGGTACAACAGTGTATACGGTACAACAGTGTATACGGTACAACAGTGTATACAGTACAACAGTGTATACGGTACAACAGTGTATAGGTACAACAGTGTATACAGTACAACAGTGTATACCGTACAACAGTGTATACGGTACAACAGTGTATACGGTACAACAGTGTATACGGTACAACAGTTTATACGGTACAACAGTGTATACAGAACAACAGTGTATAGGGTGCAACAGTGTATACGGTACAACAGGGAATACGGTACAAGCACTAGACCAATCTCCGTGCAGAGTTGTCGTTCGTTTCTCTCACATACACCTCTGCGATGGGTTCAACGACAAGAATCTTGGCAAAACCAATGGTTTTTGTTTTATGGTTAACTGAGTCGATAGTTTAAATTAAAATAGCCTGAATAAAAAACGAATAGTTTTTATTTTATCATAAAACTTGTAATACGGTTTAATTTCTGAGAATAGTTGATGGTCTAGTTTTATGCCGCTTTACGCTTCTATTACTGCACAAATGTAAACAAACAAAATGGAATGATGTCTGCTGAATGTTTCGAAAAAATTATTTCTACAAACTGTAGATTCCGAACTGCTTATAAAGGCATTAAAATTCTGATATGACCGAAAAGGGCACACAATTTATTGGGAAATCCCCAGCCATTTGATTTTCTGAAACACATTTAACAATTTACTTTCTGTTTTGTACGGGAGTTAGTTTCGCTATTTCGAATACAATGACATCATGTAATTTCGGACTACTTTCTGAGCCAACGACAGATGTAAATGCAATGTATAACCGTGTGCAAGAGAGTGGTGCTTGATATGCCTCGTAGAGAGGATGACCTTATCTGTTGCCATGTCGGCGTATCTGTGACAAATAGTGCAAATATTCTAAAAACAAAAACTGTGCAAACAGAACCCTGATGAAATGTTGAGTAATTCGACGTCATGCGGTAGTTCGACGTTTAATCGGGATCCCAAACTGTTTGTTGTTGGTAGTATGCAACTGAAAACAAAATGGCTGAAAGCACATTCAGCAATAGAACATAAAGCGGACAATAAACAGTTACAGATGGCAGTACTACGTTAAAGCTAGAGTTAACGATCGACTCATACACGCTTGTACATTTTCATCATGGCGAATTGGTCTCATAAGCGTGGTTAACAAAACACTTGTCAGCGGAAATGAGCTTCATTTGTTCAAAGTAGATTGCAATCTCCCAATTCTACTGGATATTTATTAAGTTAACCCTTTGAATAGCTGACAACGATTGTATTGCCATTAACAATTTTACAAAAATTGAATACTGTAGTTGGATGGCTGCTTGACTAGCCCTCAGATCAGGGTTTGTAGTGTTTGCCGTTCAATTCATCTAGTTAATTAAACATTTCATGCTGAATGTGCTCTATCGTGGCATTCCAATGTTATCATTCAGCATTCAAAACGTTAATCCCGTCTTTGATCTCAACAAAATGGATTAAAAGCACCAAGGACATAGTGTATGGAATCTGCGCTACCTGACTGCCACATCAGTCAGATTCACCAACAGCTCAACAATTGTGTAAAAAGTATAATTACAGACAGTACAGAATCATTAAATCAACCACGTAATTAATATGGACATACTTAAAAACGTAATAGTCTGTTAATTCAGTACGAACGTCAGGCAGTAGGGAGCTTTCTGCACAGCGTTCGGCCTGCAGTAAGCTATCCACGACCATACGGCACGAAAGTAGATATATAGTTATCTTTATGCTGGTCGCTTAAATGAGATATTGCTGTATGTTTTATCCAGAATAGTACACTGAATCTCGTTTGACATGTTCGTAATTCTCCTATATAAATCTTCCTTACAGAAATGAATTTTGCACTGTCTGACCTACAATTTAATTATCTCATCTTAATTTAATATTCTTACAAAAACTCCCATCGTCTCATTTGGACCCTAAGGGTCCCTTGCTGATTACGAACGCGAGCACGGTCGCGATTAGGGGACTGGGGTTTAACCCTTTCATTCACAAAGGCACCTTCTAGCGCCTTAACCCTTTCCCTGTTCTATGTTTATTACAAAATTCAATACCTACTAAATATTCATGGACAAAATAGTTACAATGAAATAAGGAAGGTGGAACATTGTAGTCATTTTAGAAAGTATAGAAACAGATCTATCAATTTCCATTAGTAAACAGAGCAGACCCTGATCAGACGGCTCCTCTAGGAGCCGTCTGATCTGGGTCTACTATGTTTGCAGATGCGTGAAAACACGTTTATATGAGGGAAAGGGTTAAGCAAACAGAAATGACTCCAACATAAGATGACTGATCGGATTCTGTTCTGTTTCCTGATAAAATCAAATACAATCAAACCTCCCTATAACGGCGGCCATTAAATTAGATCAACTATTATGTGTTAAAGGCATGTGGCTGCTTAAAGCAAGGTGAACGTTTTACTTTCACCTTGCTTTAAACAGCCACCTGTCCTGAATACCAACTAATTAATGTAATTTAATGGCCGTTATGGAGAGGTTTTACTGCAAATTTTATAATATAGTTTCTGCCAAAATTACCCTTATTAACTTAGTAAATACCCTTTACCCTATGAATATGCATGCACGAATAATGCATGTATTGAAATAGCATAGCTTGATATCTATATTGACACATGAATACAGAAAATCTTATCATGGCAGAAACTGTAGTATCAGATATATACATCTATACACCCCACTTATGCGACCACCTAACAATGCTAGATGCAGGTGGTAGCTTAATGCAGGACTAAAGTAATGCAAAAAGCTCATAGAGGAGCTTTCTTTATTACTTTTGTCCTGCATTAAGCAACCACCTGTTTATAAAGACAACCAAGTTTATTCATTAAGTGGTCGCATTAGAGGGGTTCTACTGTACTCATAATTCAATAAGCGAGCAACCCTGATCAGAACATGGGGTAGGCAACAGTTTTAGCAGAAGAATGTACGACCCACGAACATTAAACCTATTCATTCGCTATGCCCCAATGAGTCAACAGTTTGCCGCATCATACTGATCTTGTGATGTTCATTTATGTAATACTATATAATTAAAAGAACACGATGAGCTGAAACATGCTCGAAACAGAGCGATGCTTAATTTTCTATCCGACTTACTACATATCAAGGTTTACTTCGAGTGCAGTCCGTTATTTGAATGCACATAGACTGACGAGGCATTGAGGTAGGTTAACATATCCGAAATAATTATAATCTGAATGACAACGTATCATAATAATCCGAAACTGGTGAGTTGGTCTGCAAGTGGGGGCAAATATAAGAACGGGCCTAAATATTTACCCCACATACACGACGATGGTTGAATATGGTGCGTTATTGGAACCGGCTAAATTGTATTGACAGTGATAGACTTACATACAAGATTTTTGAAATAGACTTTAGAATGTGTAATAGTAATTGGAGCAGTGAGATGAAAACAATTATTGGATTAAGGGACAATTTCGATAATAAAGCCATAGTAGATTTACAGTTGGCCAGATGAAAGACTTATGAATCACTATAAAAATGAATGTGTTACAAAAGTTCAAAGTTCACCCAAATTAAGAACTTACACACAATTTAAAAGTGACTTTAAAGAAGAACACTATGTAACACTAAGCCTAAACAAAAGTGAACGGTCTGTAATGGCACAGTTCAGGTGTGGCATTTTACCTCTACGTATAGAGACCGGCAGGTACATTAACGAACCAGTGACTGATAGAATTTGCACTTTGTGCAACTCAAATGATATTGAGACTGAAACTCATTTTCTGTTAGAGTGTGATAGGTATGACGTAATGCGCCAAGACATTTTTAATTGTATGTTTACTGACAATGTGTTCACAGCCAAAATGTGTCTGGAAAAATTAAGTTTTCTTTTAAATGATCAGACAAGAAAGACTGCCAAGTTTCTTGTAAAGGCATTTCTTCTTAGGCGCAGATTTATCTATGCCACGTAACATGGATGACGCCATTAACAGTATCTATGTGCATATCAATGACATCCATAATATTTGATCTTTTCATATAAGCTATGATATCATATCTATGTGAATATGTTTAAAGTTACATTGTTTGGTAGGTGACACATATGCCCATGGGGCCGGGTGTTTATGTATTTGTATATATATGTTTGTACATATAAGAATATGATGTAACACATGTCACTATAATAAACAATTTACTTACTTACTTACACACCTTTTAACGCATTTTCATACCGAGTAAACCCTGGTCAGACGGCTACTGTAGTCTCTGCCATGACGAAAAACAAACCTGTGTGCATATACCACTGTTTAAATTCACATGATATCCATATTGTCATTATTTCTTACATAAATATCCTTAAGGAAAAAAGGTTGACTTCAATTTTCTAATAGCTTCTGAAACAATCACGTGACGCACTGGAATATACAAATTAATGCTTGTTTGCCTATAACTGTTTGAGATATTTGTACTATATATACTTAACAATTTCCTTATTGAATATGTACACGAGATTTTGTCTCTTGGTGAAGATGCATTATCTTTCTATGATGTAAACTATTATATTATATTTCTATAATGTAAAAATTTAAAGTGGATTTTAATGCTTTGAAGAAAAACTGTAGAATTAGCTATTATGCATGCAGAACCGTGGACCTACTCTCTTTCTAAAGGCATGCAATGCACTTATATGAGGGACAGGGTTCAATTACTAAAGACCGAACTAGTGAAATACATGTAGTTCATTATATGTTCAAACACGCAACGGAGGCACATGGATAGTGTTGTATGTTCGGATGAATGATATTTAACACGTGAATGCCAGTTTTCAAGCAGCAACAGAAAAGCTATTTTTAAATATTAACTCATCGATGGGCTGCGGAAGGACACCTCTGATCAGGAGCTGTATTGTTTGTCGTATCCATCGACGTCAATGTCTTATACTAGCAAATCTGTTCTTTGATGTGCCACCTCAATGCGAAAAAAGGTTGGTTTATAAAAAAACAAACAAGATCAAACCGTACTGTAGGCATAAAAGGGTTAAACAGGTAATGGGATCTACCATGCTTGTTGGGTTGAGGTTTTGTTTATCTGGCTGAGTTTTACGCGGTGTTCTGTATGTGTTTGGATGGTGTAAGTGTGTTGTTGTTGGTTTTTTGTGTTGTTTTTTTTTCATATATTTTTTTCGATGGGGTGTGATTAGGTTTTTATTGATGTTGTTGCTTTGAGGTGTGTGTGTTGAAACTATAATCTCATGTAAACGGGTAATTGGATGTTTATGGTAAACGGAACCATTTTCTTTCAAATAATAAACACTTGTAAATGTCGTGTGTATGACATTGTGTTAAACGCTTTACTACATAATTATAAATGCAATTGTTACACATTTTTCAAACATAGTATACTTAAATCAGACTCTGCCATTCAGACTGGGTGTATTCTACCCCCATCCCCCACCCCAAATCTCAAATAAGGGCTGCTTATGAATATAGATCTGTTGCTACTGGTTTAGTAGGGCAAAACATCCTTGGTTCACATCTGTCGCAAATTTAGAAATAGGTAAAATATAAATGATGCTGTTTCTTTTATGAATATCAATAAAACAGAAGGTTGAGAAAAAATGAAATTGGATACTCATATTTATTGTGCATCAGATTTCACTTTAATCAAATATTTTGTTCAGTTGTCTCAAAGAGTCCCTAGAGAATTTGAAACACGACGATAATAAAAATGACTTGTTTTGTTTTCAAAACCAAGTCATTATCACCGAACATAAAGATACAAACGGGAGCAAGATGTTAGACAATGAAAGTCCCATGGTGCTTACGAACTGTATTACAATGCGAGGGTTTGAGTTTATGTCATTGAAGCAGTTTACGTCATTTACGATTTTTTTGTTAGTTTTTGGAATGGGTGTGCTACATGTTACCAATCATATATGGACATACAGTAAAACCTCTATATAATGACCACTAAATTGTGTTAATTAGTTGGTATTTAGGACAGGTGGCTGCTTAAATCAAGGTGAAAGTAAAACAGAACGTTCCTGTGGGAGCGTTCTGTTTTACTTTCACATTGCTTTAAGCAGCCACCTGCCTTTTACACAAAATATTTGATGTAATTTAGTGGCCGTTATAGAGGGGTTTTACTGTATGTCTCTATTGCGATCAGCTAAATGTTTACACATTGGTGCCTTAACCCACTGATGCATAGTGTCCTTTAAATCAAATAGTGAAGACCAAGATCAAGGGGCTCCTGAAGAAGCTGATTGTCAATTTAATGGGTAATACTGACACTGTGTTTCTTTCCTTACCGTTCCTTCTGCTGTTGGCAGGTTTGTGGCACCCTTTGTAAATACAAGCGAACTGAATAGAATGTCAGTTAACCCTAAACTGACTGAATATTTAAATTTGGCCTCTATCTTTCTGGACACGCTTTCTATATTCTATGTTATAAATTCAATACCCACTGAATATCCATGGACAAAATAGTTATGGAAGGTGGAACATTGATGCTATTTTAGAACGAATGGAAACATCTATCAAATTCCGTAAAACGGATAACTCGAACATTGAACTTTGCAGAACAGACGTGCTCTAAAATGCATCACTACGCCTATCTAGAAATACATGTAACAGCTTAATGCAGGTCTAAAGTAATGTTGAAAGCTCCTATAGGAGCTTTCAGGACTACTTTAGACCTGCAATAAGCTGTAAATTTGAGAACTTGTCCATGTTAGTAATCAGATAACGCGAACTTTGTTATCTCGAAGTAATTTGTATGGTCCTTTGAAGTTCGAAATATCGAAGTTCACCTGTATGTGCCTCTGGACTCGTTCCGTGTCTGTATCGCGGCAGAATTAATTAAATTAAATTAAATTGAATCGTATTCTGCTGAACACACAGCAAAACCGAAGTCTGTTCAACCTCTGACTGCGCAATTTTACTATTTTATTACAAACCAATTCGTTCAAGCTTTTGTATAACTATTAACCGAGTATCAGACATATTGGATCCTTATGAGACTCACAGTTACACGGCGACTGATCTAGATCTAGGTTGTTTGAAAATGCATGTCGCCGATAATGCTCAGCATAAACCTTAGTTTTAAGAAGACAATTTGACCCCAGGAGAAAAATGTTTACCTTGCGTTGTAGAGCTGATATAAACTGATTCATTTTTCTCGCTTTATTAGCCGAAGCAATGCCCATGGCACCCGTGCTAATCAGCTAATGTATTCAGTTTTTCAAGAAGTGGTAACACTCCACGGAAAACATATCGAGGGCTTGGTGCAAAACTATTCTAACTCCTTCACTTTAGTGAAGGAGTTAGAATAGTTTTGCACCAAGCCCTCGATATGGATTGAATACCTGCCGTAGGTAATATACAGTAAAACCTCGATTATTCGAACAATCAAATACTTATTACTATTTAAAAAACGCTCAAAATGATTCTATGTCCGATTTAACGGGGTTCTGCGTGTTTTTCTACATGAACAGCTGAACTTCATTATATTGAGCTTAAAGTGAAATTAAATTTTCTTCGAGGTAACAAATTCGAGTCGTTCAGTTTCTAATCTGGACAATTTCTCAGGTTTCTCAACTTAATGCAGGTCTAAAGTAATACTTTCAGCATTACATGTACTTTCTACCTGCTGTCATTTGTCACATGTGTTTTTAGATATGCGTGGTTGTACGTTTAGAACAATTCTGTATTGTTAATTTTGAAGGGCCGAACATTTACTTCGAGTTATTCCGAAGTTCAAGCTATCTGAGTTCGAGATCAATAGAATCAAGCACGGGTTTTGTTAAAGCCGGTGGTTTCTAATCTGTTCCAGTCGGAAACGAGCTTTAGCGAGTTTCCGACAGGAACAGACCAACCGAGGGTATAGAAACCCCCGGCTTTAACAAAATCCATGTTTTATTATTTTTCTCGCTGAAATACGCCCTAAAACCAAGTAATTTTGTGAATTACTACTTTACGTTGCGCAATACGACTTCCATGTCTAATAGCAACAAGCGTGACACCAAATGACGTCATTTGTTATGACAACCACAAACGTTACGTTTTGGCGTAAAATATGAATGACTGAGTGACTACAATACAACGTCTTCGGTTAATTAAATAGGCTTTTAAAATGTTTATATGATAATTAAAATTTCATATTTGTGCTAATTACGTATATCAATTTTAATTTATAAGGCTGTTGCCTATAGAAATGTTGGTCTAATTCTGTAAGAGTTACTTCCCTTTTATTAATTTCGCCTTATCGCGCGTATGAATACACTAGACAAGGGGTGTTCCAGATTAATAGAATCAAGCATGGGTTTCACTGGGGGCCAACTACGTATTATTATCAAAATGTTTTGCTACGACAATTTATATGAGTATTTTAATAGATTTGTTTTCCTACGAAGGCAACTTTGTTATCGTAGGAAAACATTTCCCAATTGATACACTGGCTTCGTAGGAAAACAAATCTATTAAAATACCCATATAAATTGTCGTAGCAAAACATTTGATAATAATACGTAGTTGGCCCCCAGTGGGTTTGGTTAAAGACGGGGGTTTATATACCCGAGGTTGGCCTGTTCCAGTCGGATATGAGCTTTAGCTAGTTTCCGACAGGAACATACCAACCGAGGGTATAGAAACCCCCGGCTTTAACAAAACCCGTGCTTGATTGCTTTTCTCGCTGAAATACACCCTAAAACAAAGTAAATTAATTGATTTTGTGAAGTACTACTTTTCATTGCGTAATACGACGTCCGTATCCAATAGCAACAAGCTGCAGGTGACATTAAATGACATTATTTGTTACCGGTATTACATTACTAAAAACGTTACGTTTTGGCGTAAAATGTAAACCAGGGACTACAAAACAACGTGTTCGGTTGATTAAATTAGCCTTTAAATGTGTTTATATGATAAATAGAATTTCATACCCGGGCTAATTACTGAAATCAATCTAAATTATGAACCCGTTGACTATAGACATGTTGGTATAATTCTGTAAGAGTTCTTTCCCTTGTGTTGATTTTACCTAATCGCGCGTATGACTACACCAGACAAGGGTTGTTCCAGATTAGGATTTCTACTACTGCTATTTTAGTAACTCAGTTTATGTAGCACGTCTGAGAAGCGAGAAATACATCTAAAAGGAAGTTCCACCTGTGACGGACATGATCTATCATTGCACAACAGAAACAATATGTCTCACTGTCGACTCTAGAGAGTAATGTAACGCATTGCATACGGTAAATACTGCACATATCCATTTCAATAGTTATCGGTTGTTTTCAAAGACGTGTGTGACTGACTGGATAAATTTAAATTGTTGATTAAACTTGACAAAATATCAAAATCAATACCATATACAGCAGAACGTGTTTCAACAGAAGTCACGTGACAAATGAACAATAATATCGTTAACCATTATCCAGTTATCCGCAACCTGACTTACCTAACACTTTTCAAACAGTTTGGATCCAGATGAGACGCCGATTTATTCGGTGTCTTATCTGGAACGAAGCTGTTTTGCACTCAGTCATTAGTTTCTCAAAAGCTAGATCTCAATAGTTTGATCGGGAGAAGTCAAAATTGCACAATATCTAAATATGTGGGGACTGGGGACATTTGTTTTGCACACAAATAGTGAATGTATTAAATTGAATATCAAACAGTTTCATAATGTCATATGAACAGACGCTGATCAGACGGGAATATAACTCTAAACAGAATATTTAGTAGAATCTATTTAAACAAGACATTCAGTAGAATCCCTCTAAATATGGAAAAATAGTCAAACAGGGAGAGTCACATACGAAAAGACACCGCACCAAACACCATTGAACAAGAAACGACACAGCCACAATATAAAACAGAACGGGACGCATATCAAGACAAAAACATTAAACATTAAGCATATTAAATAACAAAGCTGAAGGCAGGAGTACCGCCTAAGAACGGTCAGTAGCCAAAAATGGATACAGGGGCTTTTAAAACCTGGTTTACGGGTACCCAACCTCGCTCTTATCCCACCTTCACCCAAGTCAAAATGTAAATAAAATCCCACTCCAGACAAATTCACAACATGAGTAACGATGTCTGCCAAGACTACAGAATGATTTTAAAATAAATGGAAGAGGTAAACAAGCGACGTCATCGTTTGAATGACGTCATAATTTAAAAGTACGGGGGAAAATGCATGAAACATTTCCACACCGACATTTTTAAAAGAATAAATCGGAAGAAAATATCAATACAAGTGGATACTAAATATGTACACCTGTTTTATTTGAAATAAAAAGAATTAACTTGATATCGTAGACATGTACTCGATGACTATTAAGAAGCCAGAGTAATTGTGGAGAAGTCATTTGGGGTACAACAGAACTGGCAACATACAAATATCCAGCTTGAACCCCTCTCCGTAAACGGGTTTAAGAGGAAAACTTCATAGAGTATTAAGTCTTTTCCATCGTCGCACAAGCAAAGAGGAAAGCATAATGACCAACTGCAAAGGGGTCGAACACCAAGCATGTAGTGTGCTGCAATATAGAGGGGTCATAGCCCTTTTTAAAGCAGAATCTATATATTAACCCTTAGTCTGCTAAGCGCGACCTAACACAGGTTTGCAAACAGCTTGGATCTAGATGAGACGCTGAGTAACTCGACTTCTCACCAGGGTCCAATCTGTTTGACACTCTGTCAATAGTATCTCAAAAGCTTAAACGGCAACAGATCGGAGCTTTTTACAAGCAGACATCATTTTCATAGCAGGCTAAGGGTCAATAAGACTTTAGTAGAACCCTTCTCAACCGGACTTTAGGTTAAATTCATCTAAACCCATCTAAACCGAAATTTAAGTAAACTCCTTCTAAACTGGACTTTAAAGATGTATGCTGCGCAAATTTCCGCACATTTTGCATTTTAAACTGACTTCAGAATCGGAATCTATGTACCTTAACACTTATTTAACACTAAACAGCACGGTTAGTAAATGGTTGTTTGTGTCGAAAAACTTAGAAACAGGGATTGTTACGGAAACCAACGGAACAGCGTTCGCCATTGGCCGAAATCTGTAATAAGATTGAAATTTACATACCGGAAATAATCATTTGGTGTATATGTAGGCCAACAACAAGTGTCAGCCATTGTACACGTGATAACAACCTAATTAATATTCAAAGCGTTGTTCCGAAATAGAATCGGAGCCATTCAGAACTTGACCGAAGATGTCCGCTGATTTCCGTACAAAATCCCCGTTTCTAAAAAGGAGGCTCCTTTCAAAGGATTTAGCAGTATTCGGATAACGATAATATTTTGCTGAACAAATATACCTTGTCGGAAAATTGGTTGTAAGCATTATTTCATTGTATGTATAAACGTGTACAGCTTCTGGTGTTGATTGATTCATACGAAACATGCGCATAATGCATCTTTAAGTAAAACCCTCTAAACGCTAAACGGAACTTCAAGTAAAGCCCATCTTAACCACACTTCTAGTAAAATACCTCTGAAATAAACTTTGGCTGAATCGTTTTAAACCCGTCTTTTTGTAGAAAGTGTAGTACATTGCATCTTTGTATATGTAAAATCCCTCTAAATTGACTCGGTTGAGGTCCCTCTGAACCGAAATTTTAGTAGAACTCCTCTAAATCGAAATTTTAGTAAACCGAAATTAAGTAGAACTCCTCTAAATCGAAATTTTAGTAAACAATTTTTAAACTACGCTTTTAGTAAAACCCCTTTAAACCAAAGGTGTCCGACGCATGCTTGGACTCACCCACGGACCCCCCCCCCCCCCCCCCCCAAAAAAAAAAAAAAAAAAAAAAGTGATCGAAGTATGTAAAACTAGCCTAAAAGTATCTATTTGAACCTTAAACCACTCAGAAAAAACAAGAAAAACTCGATCCGGAAAAAAATTCCTATCGGGTCTATATATGTATTGAAAGGTATCTAACTACGTCAGATCATCGGCGGAATATACAACAGTCATGTTTTTCAAAGTCTTACAGCAAAGCCAATTCGAATTTGAAAACACGCTAGAGCGAAACGATGTGACTCCCGCCAGGATGCATAGACGTATATAGGAAGCTCTGTAGTCGTTAATCTTTTCAACAAAAACGCGAATTATGGTGAAACACCATCGAAAAACATTAAACTCACCGCAATTAAAACGGCGCTTACTATTTCAAGTCTGCTACGAGGCGCCAGTTTTCTTTCTCCAACTTTCCTTTTGAACGGATGCGACCATTTTGCTGTGACCCGGCTCATAAACTATTCGATATGCAAATTGACTACTACTTCCGGGTCACAGCGAAATAGTCACCTCCGTTCAAAACGAAAGTAGGAGAAAGAAAACTGGCGTCTCGTAGCAGACTGGAAATATCCAGCACCGTTTTAACTGCGGTGAGTTGAATGTTTTTCGAATGTGTTTCAGCATAATTTGCGTTTTTGTTGAAAAGTTTTACGAATAAAGATCCCCCTATATACTTCTATGCATCCTGGCGGGAGTCACATCGTTTCGCTCTAGCGTATTTTCAAATTCGCGGTCTTGCAGCGACAAGACGGAGCAATATTTAAGGAAAGCACTAACTGTGCCGCTTAGCATATGGAATTTGGAACAGATCAAGACCAAAATAATTGAAATCGGTGTTGAATTGGTTTTGCTGTAAGACTTTGAAAAACACGACTGTTGTATTTTCCGCCGCTGATCTGACGTAGTTAGATACCTTTCAATACATATTATAGACCCGATAGAAATTTTTTTCCGGATCGTGTTTTTCTTGTTTTTCGGAGTGGTTTAAGGTTCAAATAGATAGTTTTAGGCTAGTTTACATACTTCGATCACTCTTTTTTTTTTTCGGGGGGGGGGGTCCATTGGTGAGTCCAAGCATGCGTATAATCATATAAAGCATATAATCCCTCTAAACTGGTAATTTAGTAAATTCTCGCTTAACCGGACGTTTAGCACACAAAATAGATAGTGTTAGGCAGGGGCAGCTTAATGCAGTGTAAAGTTCATGCATTAAGCTACATCGGAGCTGTTTGCATGTATTGCACCCTACAATCAGCTGCAAAATGTCTTAAAGACCGACATTGAGATTAATTTGAAAGTTCGGTATGAGGGGGGTATACTGTAGATTTAATTATCTTAATTATCAGATTTAGTGTCAAGTCGAATTATCACTTTGCATTTCGCAATGGACAAGAACTGCAGAACACCGTTACTCACTAGTTTGCTTTTATCTTTCCGGAAATAGCAAGTGCCAAGAGAAAAGATGGTGTCTATTCTAATTTATCAAGCATGCCATTTCAACACTAAATAACAACAGGCTGCAAAAATGTCACTCGCTTCAATTCCCAATATACAAACTGCAGTTACTAATCTTAAACAAATGCCAATCTTAATTATGTTTATTCCTGTGGAAATATTGAAGAGGTGTAGAACGAGATGGTTCCCCGATTCGAAAACACCTATTAATGTGAAAATTAAAATATTGAGAAAACACACATACATATACACGAGCACATACGCAAGTGCATATTATCGTACGGAAACACTTAAAATATGCAGGAACATTATTTTTACTCTTTCAAATCCACCCTCTCCGTTTCTAGATGTACGAGATGGCGGTAGCAGCACGCGAACTGTAACTATGGGAATACATTGATGAAAATGGCTACATTTTACAGTAACTAGTACATATTCTTATCTATCCCTTGCAACAATAAACTATCAGAGCTGACTAGCCCATCAGTGTTTAACTATAGAGTTGTTAAACTATCAGAGTTGACTAGCCCGTCAGTGTTTAACTATAGAGTTAATAAACTATCAGTGTGGGCTAGCCCATTAGTGTTTAACTATAGAGTTAATAAACTATCAGTGTGGGCTAGCCCATCAGTGTTTAACTATAGAGTTTATAAACTATCAGTGTGGGCTAGCCCATTAGTGTTTAACTATAGAGTTAATAAACTATCAGTGTGGGCTAGCCCATCAGTGTTCAACTATAGAGTTAATAAACTATCAGAGCTGACTAGCCCATCAGTGTTCAACTATAGAGTTGTTAAACTATCAGAGCTGACTAGCCCATCAGTGTTTAACTATAGAGTTTATAAACTATCAGTGTGGGCTAGCCCATTAGTGTTTAACTATAGAGTTAATAAACTATCAGTGTGGGCTAGGCGGTCAGTGTTTAACTATAGAGTTAATAAACTATCAGAGTGGACTAGGTGGTCAGTGTTTAACTATAGAGTTAATAAACTATCAGTGTGGACTAGCCCATCAGTGTTTAACTATAGAGTTAATAAAATATCAGTGTGGACTAGCCCATTAGTGTTTAACTATAGAGTTAATAAATTATCAGAGCTGACTAGCCATCAGTGTTAGCCCATCAGTGTTCAACTATAGAGTTAATAAACTATCAGAGTTGACTAGCCCATCAGTGTTTAACTATAGAGTTAATAAACTATCAGAGTGGACTAGCCCATCAGTGGTTAACTATAGAGTTGATAAACTATCAGAGTGGACTAGCCCATCAGTGTTTAACTATAGAGTTAATAAATTATCAGAGTGGACTAGCCCATCAGTGGTTAACTATAGAGTTAATAAACTATCAGTGTGTACTAGCCCATCAGTGTTTAACTATAGAGTTGATAAACTATCAGAGCTGACTAGCCTGTCAGTGTTTAACTATAGAGTTAATAAACTATCAGAGCTGACTAGCCTGTCAGTGTTTAACTATAGAGTTAATAAACTATCAGAGTTGACTAGCCTGTCAGTGTTTAACTATAGAGTTAATAAACTATCAGAGTTGACTAGCCTGTCAGTGTTTAACTATAGAGTTAATAAACTATCAGAGCTGACTAACCCATCACTGTTTAACTATAGAGTTAATAAACTATCAGAGTTGACTAGCCCATCTGTGTTTAACTATAGAGTTAATAAACTATCAGAGTTGACTAGCCCATCAGTGTTTAACTATAGAGTTAATAAATTATCAGAGTGGACTAGCCCATCAGTGGTTAACTATAGAGTTAATAAACTATCAGTGTGTACTAGCCCATCAGTGTTCAACTATAGAGTTAATAAACTATCAGAGTTGACTAGCCCATCAGTGTTCAACTATAGAGTTAATAAACTATCAGTGTGGACTAGCCCATCAGTGGTTAACTATAGAGTTGATAAACTATCAGATTTGACTAGCCCATCAGTGTTTAACTATAGAGTTAATAAATTATCAGAGTTGACTATCCCATCAGTGGTTAACTATAGAGTTAATAAACTATCAGAGTTGACTAGCCTGTCAGTGTTTAACTATAGAGTTAATAAACTATCAGAGTTGACTAGCCTGTCAGTGTTTAACTATAGAGTTAATAAACTATCCGAGTTGACTAGCCTGTCAGTGTTTAACTACAGAGTTAATAAACTATCAGAGTTGACTAGCCCATCAGTGGTTAACTATAGAGTTGATAAACTATCAGATTTGACTAGCCCATCAGTGTTTAACTATAGAGTTAATAAACTATCAGAGTTGACTAGCCCGTCAGTGTTCAACTATAGAGTTAATAAACTATCAGAGTTGACTAGCCTATCAGTGTTCAACTATAGAGTTAATAAACTATCACAGTTGACTAGCCCATCAGTGTTCAACTATAGAGTTAATAAACTATCACAGTTGACTAGCCCATCAGTGTTCAACTATAGAGTTAATAAACTATCAGAGTGGACTAGCCCACCAGTGTTCAACTATAGAGTTAATAAACTATCACAGTTGACTAGCCCATCAGTATTTAACTATAGAGTTAATAAACTGTCAGTGTGGACTAGCCTGTCAGTGTTTAACAATAGAGTTAATAAACTATCAGAGTTGACTAGCCCATCAGTGTTTAACTATAGAGTTAATAAACTATCAGAGTTGACTAGCCTGTCAGTGTTCAACTATAGAGTTAATAAACTATCAGAGTTGACTAGCCCATCAGTGTTTAACTATAGAGTTAATAAACTATCAGAGTTGACTAGCCTGTCAGTGTTCAACTATAGAGTTAATAAACTATCAGAGTTGACTAGCCCATCAGTGTTTAACTATAGAGTTAATAAACTATCAGAGTTGACTAGCCAATCAGTGTTTAACTATAGAGTCAATAAACTATCAGAGTTGACTAGCCTGTCAGTGTTTAACTATAGAGTTAATAAACTATCAGTGTGGACTAGCCCATCAGTGTTTAACTATAGAGTTAATAAACTATCAGTGTGGACTAGCCATCAGTGTTCAACTATAGAGTTAATAAACTATCAGTGTGGACTAGCCCATCAGTGTTCAACTATAGAGTTAACAAACTATCAGAGTTGACTAGCCCATCAGTGTTTAACTATAGAGTTAATAAACTATCAGAGTGGGCTAGCCCATCAGTGTTCAACTATAGAGTTAATAAACTATCAGTGTGGACTAGCCATCAGTGTTCAACTATAGAGTTAACAAACTATCAGAGTTGACTAGCCCATCACTGTTTAACTATAGAGTTAATAAACTATCAGTGTGGGCTAGCCATCAGTGTTTAACTATAGAGTTAATAAACTATCAGAGTTGACTAGCCTGTCAGTGTTCAACTATAGAGTTAATAAACTATCAGAGTTGACTAGCCCATCAGTGTTCAACTACAGAGTTAATAAACTATCAGAGTTGACTAGCCTGTCAGTGTTTAACTATAGAGTTAATAAACTATCAGAGTGGACTAGCCCATCAGTGTTTAACTATAGAGTTAATAAACTATCAGAGTTGACTAGCCTGTCAGTGTTCAACTATAGAGTTAATAAACTATCAGAGTTGACTAGCCTGTCAGTGTTTAACTATAGAGTTAATAAACTATCAGAGTTGACTAGCCATCAGTGTTCAACTATAGAGCTAATAAACTATCAGAGTTGACTAGCCTGTCAGTGTTCAACTATAGAGTTAATAAACTATCAGAGTTGACTAGCCCGTCAGTGTTTAACTATAGAGTTAATAAACTATCAGAGTTGACTAGCCCGTCAGTGTTTAACTATAGAGTTAATAAACTATCAGTGTGGACTAGGCGGTCAGTGTTTAACTATAGAGTTAATAAACTATCAGAGTGGGCTAGCCAATCAGTGTTTAACTATAGAGTTAATAAACTATCAGTGTGGACTAGCCCATCACTGTTTAACTATAGAGTTAATAAACTATCAGAGTTGACTAGCCTGTCAGTGTTTAACTATAGAGTTAATAAACTATCAGTGTGGACTAGCCCATCAGTGTTTAACAATAGAGTTAATAAACTATCAGAGTTGACTAGCCCATCAGTGTTCAACTACAGAGTTAATAAACTATCAGAGTTGACTAGCCTGTCAGTGTTTAACTATAGAGTTAATAAACTATCAGAGTGGACTAGCCCATCAGTGTTTAACTATAGAGTTAATAAACTATCAGAGTTGACTAGCCTGTCAGTGTTTAACTATAGAGTTAATAAACTATCAGAGTTGACTAGCCTGTCAGTGTTTAACTATAGAGTTAATAAACTATCAGAGCTGACTAACCCATCACTGTTTAACTATAGAGTTGTAACATGGTGAAAAAGTTGTGACTCGACTGGGGCTCGAACCCAGGGCCTCTGGCTTACCATGCCAACACTCTACCGACTGAGCTACCAAGCCACACAGTAAAGCCTATCAACTTATTTCACCATAATCTCTACCCGGCTACACACACCCCCTCTACACAAGAATTCGTCCCGAATTCTTACTCAAAGAACACTCCACGAGTTTCTTATTATTACACATTATCTTCATACAATCTTCATATAAATCACCTTATGGGTTATTTACGTTGGGCGCCAACTGTAACATGGTGAAAAAGTTGTGACTCGACTGGGACTCGAACCCAGGGCATCTGGCTTACCATGCCAACACTCTACCGACTGAGCTACCAAGCCACACAGTAAAGCCTATCAACTTATTTCACCATAATCTCTACCCGGCTACAGAGTTAATAAACTGTCAGAGTTGACTAGGCCGTCAGTGTTTAACTATAGAGTTAATAAACTATCAGTGTGGACTAGCCTGTCAGTGTTTAACTATAGAGTTAATAAACTATCAGAGTTGACTAGCCTGTCAGTGTTTAACTATAGAGTTAATAAACTATCAGAGTTGACTAGCCCGTCAGTGTTCAACTATAGAGTTAATAAACTATCAGAGTTGACTAGCCTATCTGTGTTTAACTATAGAGTTAATTAAGTATGTAAATACTTAATATTGCTGGATGTGTTTAAATGCAAAACAACGCAGACCCTGATCGAGGGTGCACTGGTAACCTTTTGATCTGGATATATGCTGTTTGCAAATGTCATTGCATGCGTGTCCCTCATCAGAAATCCGAGTTTGCACATAAACTCATTACTATATGACATGAGTACTGTTCCTGAGTACTGTTTATGAGTACTCTCTCTTACTTAAAAATAGGTTTAGAATCGAAATAACAAATTGGTAGTTTTGCATTATAGTGCATTAGAACAGCAGTTAATCAATGAGATGTAGTTAATTAGATCACTCGGCATAAAAGTCTCGTGATCTATTGACTCCACATCTCAACTCCTAACTGTGATCTAATGCGCGATAATGCACAGTTACCAATTTGTTATTTCTAAACCATAGTATGAAGCATCGATCAGCCGTCACATTGGTTCGGATCGGTATACGATTTTTTTTTGTAGACCCCATGTCATACGATGTATATTTGTGTTGTTTCATACTGTGAGTCTCAGGCAAGACAGCTATACAACTAGGAGAACACACTTAAACATCGAGTTGGAAGCCAAGTCACATCGGTTCGCAGCATACAATAAATAGAACCTGTTCTAAGCAGTCATTCATTTATTATGACACGGATATGTAGTGCACGGTAAAAATACTGCAAAAAGTTCCTATAGGAGCTTCCTGTATTAATTTTTACCTGAATTGAGCTATCATGCAGATCCATTATGACCAGATGGCCGCCTAGAATTAGTTTTAACTTTAATACTACCACTTAATCGCACATCCCGTTATCCTGACTCGTATTGGAAAACAGCTTGGATCCAAATCAGATGCAGAGTCACTCGGTGTCTTATCATGATTCAAGCAGATAGATAGCTGGTCAATAGGTTCTCAAAAGCTTGATCGTAATGGAAACAGTCAAAATCACACCATGTCCAAATTTGAGCATACATTCTCATTTCACAGTGGCATTCCGCAATCCGCATTCCGAATAAGTGTGAGGTTGGGCGCCCCGTAACCGGTTTAACCCCAGTGACATTTGTCACTGACCGTTCCAAGGCGGTACTTCCATCGTCCCCCTATTGTTTGTTTGTTATGTCTGTGCGTCTCTTTATGTCTTTTATATACATGTAGCTGTTTGTAGTTGTGGTGCTGTTTGGGCGGTTGTGTGTGTTTTATGCGGTATGTTTGCATGACTCATACATGTACTGTTTTGTGAACATGATTAAAAAATTTGAAAAGCTGACTTGAAAGGGGGTCATGTTTACTCTACATAAATGGGAAATCCTAAGAATGAACGTAAGAGGTAGCGTGGCGAAAATTAGCGTTCCAAGAATTAGCGTGCCAAGAATTAGTATGCCAATAAATAGCGTGCTAAGAATTATCGTATTAAGATTTATCCTGCCAAGAACTTGTGCCAAGATTTAGCCTGTTAAACCTTAGAATGTCAGGAAGTAGTCTGCAAAGAATTAGCATATTAGCATGTCAAGAAGTAGCGGGAAATAACTTAACGTGTTAAGAATTAACGTGCAATAAATTAACATACCATGCATTAGCTTGCCAAGAATTAGCATGCCATGAATTAGTGTGCTACGAATTAGCTTGTCAAAAATGAACATGCCATGAATTAGCTTGCCAAAAGTTAGAAACCATGAATTAGCTTTCCATGAATTAGTGCTAAGAATTAACGTTCCAAGAATATGTGTGCCATGATTTAATGTGTCATGAATTAATGTGTTTTGCGTTCACTTGACATGAATTAGCTTGCCATGAATTAATCTGCCATGATTAAGCATGCCAAGAATTAACATGCAATAAATGAATGTGCCATGAATTAGCAAGTAATGAATTAACGTGCCATGAATTACCTGACCATGACATGAAATGCCATAAATTAGCGTGTCATGAATTAGCTTGCTATGAATTAACGTGCCAGGAATAACGTGCCATGAATTAACATGTCATGAATTAACTTTCCATGAATTAGCGTGCCATGAATTAGCATACCATGAATTAGCACACCATGAATTAGCCTGCCTTTGAAGTAATATGCCATAAATTAGCTAACGATGAATTAACGTGACATAAATTAGCTTACCATGAATTAATATGCCAGGAATGAGCTTGCTATGATTAACATTCCGTAATTTACGTGACAAAAATCAGCATGCAATGAATAAAAGTGCAATGAATTAGCACCAATACGTTACGTGCCATGAATTAGCTTGCCATGAATTAACGTTCCAGGAATTAACACAAATAATTAGCGTGCCAGGGATTAGCGTGCCATGAAATATCGCGAATAATTAACGTGTCAGGAATTAGCATGCTAAGAAATTGCCTGTCATTTATTAGCATGCCATGAATTAGTGCCATTAATAAATGTGTGATGAATTAGCTTGTCATGAATACACATGCCATTAATTAGCTTGCCGTGAATTGAATTCACATGCCATGAATTAGGCTTGCCATGAATTAGTGCCAATAATTAATGTGCCATTAGCTTGCCATAAATTGTCACGCCATAAATTAGCTTGCCAGAAATAAGCATGCCATGAATAAGCGTGCTATGAATAAGCATGTCATTAAATAACGTTCCAGGAATTTACATGCCAAGAATTAGCATGTCATTAATTAACTTGCCATGATTTAACGCCTAATTAACGTGCCTAAAATCAGTTCGAAGAATTAATGTGCCCGGAATTAGCGTGCCAGGAAATAGCGCGAACAATTAACGTGCCAGGAATGCCAAGAATTAGCGTGTCATGAATTAGCTTGCCATTAATTAACATGCCAGGAATTAGCATGCCGTTAATAATCGTGTCATGAATTAGCGTGTCATGAATTAGTACCAATAATTAGCGTGCAGTGAATTAGCCACAATATTTAGCGTGCCATGAATTAGCACCAATAATTAGCGTGCCATGAATTAGCACCAATAATTAGCGTGCCAGGAATTAGCACCAATAATTAGCGTGCCAGGAATTAGCACCAAGAATATCAGCGTGCTATGAGTTAGCTTTCCGTGAATTAACGTGCCAGGAATTAGCATGCCAAGAATTAGTGTGCCATAAAATAGCGCCAAGAATTAATATGTCAAGGAAAAGTGTGCCAAGAATTACCACATTCGCCTGCTAACAATTAGGGCCAATAATTAGTAAGGCATTAGATTTTCTACTTTCTCGCCCTGTATGATAAAATTGAATGAGTGTGTTCTTCTCAAAGAACTGAAGAGTATTAATTCAGATCTGAAGATTAATGGCTTGCGGGAGGGTTACAGAGTAACGCTGGTCTGACGTCGTTTCTATTCAGGGAACTGATATGAAACAATGACTAGTGGCGTGGAAGGAAATCAAATTCATATTTCGAGACAGCTCGTCTCAAAACTTCTATTTTGATATTGTGAAGAGACAAAACCCTTAGCAACATTTTTTAATTAGTAGCTGTGTAGGCGATTTGAAATACGATACTGAATAAACATATTCCTTTTCTGCTAATTGGTTTATCTAATTTTAAACCAGATACCTACAATGAAATGGTATGTTTCGGTGCCTTCTGTAACTGTACAGTGCACTGCGTATGTAGATACTATGAATACTGCTTTAAACCTTTCAACGCCAATGTTGCCAAAATGCACCACGACAAATAGTGCAGTCTCAGATAAGACGCCGCCTTTTCAAGGCGGCGTCTGATCAGGGACATCACTTTTTGTCTCAAATTCTATTTGTACACATGTGCTTGATTCTTCTGAATTTCGCATTTATTTATCTCATTCCTTTATATTACCACTTGATTTAACAAAAGTGGTTTGCAGACGACAATTAGAAATTTGGCACCGAAAGGGTTAAACCGTTCCTTTAAACAAACGCCTTTTGACACAATTGCAAGCAGAGCAGGCCTAGATCAGACGGCTCTTACAGGAACCGTCTAATCAGGGTCGACTATGTTTGTTATGACATTATTACAGACCCGACTCTACAATTTCTACCAATATCAAAACCCATGTGTACATTCGTCATTATAAAACTTCAGCTAATAATAATATATGATGTCATTATTACATACATGAATATTCAACAGGGAAATGGTTACATTTAATGGCTAAATATAGAACATAGCTCTCTAAAGTTATGTCCGCAGTAGCAAAATTAAATTTATATGGATGGAATAGATATATTAAAGATAACATCCGATATGTGTTAGAGTATACGATTGGCGATCGACACAAAATAAGACATTGCGTATTTTGGATACGGAATGCAGTTCAAGCCCTTTATGAGAATCAGTCTAGTGTAGCAGTGAGTGCGGGGTCAAACACAGAATACAAGCTAGGCAGAAAGTTTGGAACTGTCACATAAAAAATGCACAGGAACACCAGAAGTACACATGAAATGCGTGCTCACAATACACACGCAACCTTCGCAGAAATATTCCTTGCCACTAGCAAATTTCAGCATTGAAACGGGTTTAGGTATGTCACAACATGCATACATGCATACATATGTTCTCGATGTATTGTGACCTTTTGACCTAGTATGGCATGACGGACTATTTTACAAGCTATACAAGAATAACGAACATATCAGTATGTTGGTTATGTTTAAATTTCATATAATTGCACGGTAACATGAACAGCTGTGTGCTGGCACCAACTGTTTTGTCAAGCTGGTTCTCCATTCTGTAGGATATATGGTAGAGTGGCATGGTGGCCGTTCTTCTATTGGTGTTATATACATGATTTGACTGTTAATCATTGTCATGCGACGCCAGGTAACTCGGAGTCTCATCAGGATCCAAGCTATTTGATACTCAGCCAATATTTACTTCAAAATATTAATCAAACCGAAAGTAGTCAAACTTCAACCATATCCATATTGAATCAGACTGTATTCTCTTACAGCTGAGTAAGGCTTGAATTATCGACACATTGCTTGGCGTGTCCAATAGTTCTAATAATGTATCCCAAATGTAGCAGACGACATACTTTTTATGTCTCTCTTAGGAAAGTCGCTGCAATTGATGCAAGATGAATGTCGTTATCCCTGCATATGGAGGTACCAGTATAATCCTACAAAATGTGGGATCCTAGTAGATAGTGTTCATACTAGTAATTTTCCCTTGGCACTGCTACTATGCGAATACCCTTTCTGATGAATCACAAAACATCATGGAAATGTATTTAACCCTTTACTCCATACATTTCTACGCCTTTACAAACAGAGTAGACCCAAATCAGACGGCTCCTACATGTATAGAAGCCGTCTAATAAGCGTCTTCTCTGTTTTCTTGTGATATAATATAAATATGATTATACAGTTTCTGCTATGGCCAAATTTCCTGTGTTCAGATGCCATTATAAAAATTAATCTAATTAATATTCATCACGTCATTATTTCTTTCATGAATATTAATGAAGTAAAAATGTTTAATAGAAATAAAGGAAAGCTAATTTTGATGTTTTAACTCTTTCACCGCCGATGTCGCAAACATGCACCACGACAAGGCGATGTCTAATCAGGGACTTCACTTTTTGTTTCAATCTCTAGTTCTAGATTTGTGGTTTATTCCTTTGAATTCTGTATTTATTTATCTCATTCCCTTGTTTTACCGAATGATTTAACAAAATTGGGGTGTAGACGACAACTCGAATTTCGGCGCCGAAAGGGTAAAGCCTTTTAACCAGGAACACGCATGTACGTGTACTGGCATGTGATGTACGTGTACTGGCATGTGATGTACGTGTACTGGCATGTGATGTACGTGTACTGGCATGTGCAAAAAACGTAGATCCCGTATAAGAGGTATTCTAGAGGATCATGTTTGTAATTCAAAAGCAGATAGCAAACTTGAACCATTTATTCTGAGTGTGAACTCTGTATTTAACGCTGATGGACTATTTCACTAGGAAATTTCATCGTTGAAAATGGTTGAAGAATGTCACAAATCGCTTCGAGTCACGTTTTTCAAGCTTTGCCAATCTTGATTTTAATGATGGTGGAATTCATTGAATTGTACTAGTGCTCCCCGTATGTTGTGCTCTGCATCGCCGAAGGCATCGAAAAGCAATTCACATAACTTGAAGCAAATGGTGAATCTGTGATTATCTATGTCTACAGTTTGGATCGAAATGTAGTGCCGAGTTGCGGAGCATGTTGTACTGGTGACACTGTTACGCTTTGCACTATTTCGACATGGTCCTAGGTTTGCAAATATCTCGCCGTTCTTCTGAACAGAGCTACAGATAAAGGTGCGTACCCAAAGGTGCGTACCAAAATACTACCATCGTCATAAGTCCACCAAACACTACACTGTGGTAACAGTATAGGTCTTGGTAGAGAAATAAAAGAGCTAGTTTGAACATGTTGAAAATTACACATCTTATCTAGACCTCTGTTCTGATTATTATTGTCTGTGTGTGATGGAGGATTTCATGTTAACTCTCCGGTTGCTGAATTTTAAAATACATTTCTCCTTTTTTACCCATGCCCTATTGTCTAATTACATATATCTTCACTGTGTATAAGTATTTCGCTATGCAATCACTGCTGTGGAGTGCACTAGTTGCACAATGAGCTTGTAAATAGTGCAGACCCTGATGAGACAGCTCCTGCAGGAGCTGTCTCATATGCGTCTTCACTATTTACAGGTAGGTATATTGACGTGAATAGCAAGCGAAGGGTTAAGTCTGAAGCCTTATACAGACATGTGGAAACATCTCAGTGAAACATTTCCATATTCAATATTGACAATTTATTTACGATGCCATGTTTTCTTCTATATACCCAGTTAAATAAAACCAAATAAGACATTTCAGCACCATTTTAGACTTAGACTTGCCTATTAACCCTTTCCATGTTGTATATTAATTCCAAATTTCAATACCTACTAAATATTCATGGAGAAAACAGTTATAATGAAATATGGAAGGTGGAACATTGTAACCATTTTAGAAAACAGAGTAGACCCTGATCAGAAGGCTCCTCTAGGAGCCGTCTGATCTGGGTCTGCTCTGTTTGCAAATGCGTGAAAACACGTTTATATGAGGGAAAGGGTTAACAACGGACTCGTCTCTTCAATAGTGTATGGCACACAAGATGACTGGTTTTAATATAGTAAATTACTATTATTAATAATTTAATGGCGATAGTCCACGTGCTACATCATACGGGGTTTACATTTCACAAGTTATCCGTTTTGTCAGTGCCTATTCCCCTGTTGATGATTTCAATATTCGCAATCATGTTATTACTGAAAACCTCGTAAACCTTAATCCCCGTAAACTTTAATATAGAAAACTCATTAGCAAATGCAAATGCAATTTGAAGTTGTTCCTGCGACAAGGCATTTCACACTCGGAATGTTATGACAATTTGATTCACAAACTTCGTAAGATACTTGAAATATTCATTTATAAATTATGTTTAGTAACGGCATTAAAACATAACTAAAAAAGGAGATCAGGACTACAGATACATGTGTGTACCCAAATACTAAAATCCTCATTTCTCTACCAAACGATGTAAACCCTATACTATGACTACTCTTTAGAATCGTCTGCAAGAGACGATTCTAAAGAGTGGCCACAGTATCATGTTTGGAGGAGAAAAAATGAACTGTTCTTGAAAATTATTAGATTTACGCATCTTATCTGGAGCTTTGGCTTTATACTGCAATGATATTGCAAGGAACTGCATATGTGATGGTCTAGGCCTGTACAGTCGACCACCACACTTCCCTCTTTACTTGGGCGATGACAAAAATGACGTAGTATTCTAGTGTGACGAAATCAACCTCTCTATAACGGCCACTAAATTGTATTAATTAGTTGGCATTTAGGACAGGTGGCTACTTAAAGCAAGGAGAAAGTAAAACAGAACGCTCCTATAGGAGCGAAAACGCGTACATATTCGGGGAATGGTTAAGGCACAGGGTAAGAGTTTTGCCACTCATAATTATATGAATATAAATCATGTCAAGATAAAATGAAGACGGTAACACATTTTATGTCACTTCGATGGCAATAAACCAATTTCTTTTCTTTAACTGTGTAAATTAGTTGCTTTTCACTGAACCAATAATCGGGTTAAACGATCCACATAAATAATGGAAATTGATTTTCGTTTCCTTCAGGCGTAAATATCTCAGAACAAATTAAATTAGATCAAATTGGATTTGTGGTTTTGCCATGGCGAATGTAAGACGTACTTTGTTTGAAATTTCTCAGATTAAACAGACTGAAGTGAGGGTATCAATATTATTAAATACAATTCAAATCTTATGTCAATGAGATGAACACATAAATCAACCTTAACCAGTCTACACGCTCACAATATCGTATTCAGTAAACATACTACCACATTATCAAATAAGCGGCCATTTATATATTGAACATAGGAGTTTTTGAAAGCAGGCGATTACTTAACCCTATCCTCCATAAACACGTCTTTATACGCCTCTGTAAATGTCACCTGTTGAAACCATTGTGATAAACAGAGCATTTGCTCCTATAGGAGCAAATGCTATATTTATCACAATGATTTCAAACTACAAAATTATAAAATGTTCCCTTTCTCAAGTTATTGCTCCTTTTCGGCAGATTTATTCAAAGTGATTTGATCTAAAAATAGCCTATGAGGGAATGGGTTAATGCAGGGCAAATTAATGCAGATAGCTCAATATAGGACTTACTTTTATTACTTATTTTATAATATGTTTGACCTGCATTTAGCTACCACCTGTCTAACATAATTAGACCTCTGTTTGGTGGCCGCTTAAGACAGGTTCAACTGTAATATGAATGAACCAAGTATTATCTAACATGTAAGTACCCATAACATATAAACCAAGCTCGTCTCAATGAAACGTTTGTAAACCAGTCATGTTATGTATGAAGGGGTCTTGTAAACACACATGTATGGTGGTAAAAACCTTTGACGTTGATTGGTATAGCAAACAGTGCAGACTCTGATTCTAGAGGAGCACCCGGATCTGGGTCTATACTGTGTCCCTGTGTGGTAACGGGATTTCATGGCTTAATGCATTCACATTGTCTATGACATACATATAATTATATTCTAACGCAATCTGTCATTTTTCTGCAATCTGATTGGCTCATGTGACTAAATTTGCGGCATATAAAAACTGTTTTATATGTCGCAAATTCAACCAATCGAAAACGGCCGAATAACAGCATTAGCCTGTAAATATATTAATGCGCTTTGTTTATCTAACACTTAGATCTACTGATAAATTCGTATGCATACACTGACATATATTCAAGTTCAGTCCGTTTTTTTGAAAGTTATTAATTTCCATTCTTTGTCACGAATTGACCGGTCTTTTATATGTCATGTGGAGAATTATTGATATACTCAAAGCGTTGTGATTCAGATTCAACCTTATTTATCATACTCTTCAAACATAACGTTATAACGTGACGTCATTGTTACAGACGACGTTTTCGCGTACGGCGCCAAAGACTAAGATAACGTTACTTTTCCTGACATGTGTATTGAAAGTGTATTGAAATGTAAAATAGCTGTCGCGTAATGATTCATGACAAATGTAATAGTGAACTTAGAACTGGGCCGGTGTTTTGACTGTAAACCAGGGTGAAAAAATCCAGTTATTTTAAGAAATCTGAGAGAAACTGGGCACTATTTCTCGCCTCTTCACTCATTTAATCACCTGCGCACATAGGATATAACAACAATTTGGCATTTTTCGTGTTAAGATTGCGTTAGAATAGGGTTAATCCTACTGTAATTTGAAATTTGCGACGGTATATGAGGTTTTTAACGGTCTTAAATTATTTTAACGGCTCCGCCTTCGGCGTCGCCATTAAAATAATTTGCGACCGTTAAAAACCTCATATACCGTCGCAAATTTCAAATTACAGTAGGGTTAACCCTATAATCTAGCATCGATGGAAATATGTTCTCCGCATATATTAATTACCGTATGTCACAACGGTGTATACTGTATGAAATATTACAGACTACAAATAAAACTTAAACTACTACACATTAAAAATAATAGACTACACAATAAAACGGAACATCCTGCACAATTACATAATATAACAGACTACAAGTGCAACATACGTCACAATTAGAAATAAGACTACATTCTAAAGCATACCAGGCAGCACAAGAACATAACAGATAACGCAAAAAGGTTTACATAATAAACATAACAGACTACATAATAATCATAACATACTACACAACAAAAATAAGACTACATACTAAAACATAAAATATTATATATTCTAACACACCTCGCGCACACATCTACATAAACAAAGAAGGGACGTATCTATGTTTGAATTCTCCATAAAATACCGCACGCGCTGTAACGGCTTAATGTGACGTAATATGGCTTCGAAAATGCGTACGACAAGAAACGTAGTGCCGTTGTGGCGGTACAAATTATAGTTAAATTGAAGTGTTAGAATCGAAATAATAAATTTATACCAGTGTTTTATCGTGCAATCGAACACGGGTAGTCGTCTACCAGTATTCGATTACACGATAAAACACTGGTATGAATTTATTATTTCTTAAATAAAACATAGCAGTCTGCACAGTAAAACATAATAGATGACACACTATATATAAAACGTAAGAGACTACACAAAACATAATTGACTTAACGATAAAACATTACAGATGACACACTAAAAAAACAAACTATATGATAAAAAAATAATAGACTAAACAATAAAGCATAACAGACTGAATAATGAACAAATAGCATACTACATAATTAAACATAATAGACTGCATCATAAAACAGAGCATATTACACAATATCACATAACAGACTACACAATAAAAACAATTTCTGTAGCATACTTACCCTTCTATCAATCACGGACAATAAGGTCCACATATTTCATTTCCATATTTAATATAGATAGATAGATAGGTAGATAGATAGATAGATAGATAGATAGATAGATAGATAGATAGATAGATAGATAGATAGATAGATAGATAGATAGATAGATTTATTTCAATATTGTGCAAGTAGCATGGTTACATTAGCAATACACTGAAAATAAATATCGGTTATGAGCCATAAATTCGGAATAAGGCATAACAGATTACACAACTAATGTGTAATAAGAACCATGCAATGTTCATTAATATCTGAATTACGAAAGTACAATTCAACATTTGATCGAAACATTGGTAGTAGTTGTAGTATAAATAGGTTTAGTAAAGTGCTTCATGCTGACAATTGTACATGTGATTCTCAAGTTATCTGGCCAATTTATCCCTTTAACTTCCATAACATCTTTCAAATTGAAATTGGATCACATCTATTTTCGTGTAAAATAAATATATGCTGACTAAATCCTTTGGCGTTGATTTGTATAGCAAACAGTGCAAAACAGAGCCCTCTGATCTTGATCCCCACTGTATGCTTATGTCCCATAAATGGAATCATGGGGGTTTAGTTTAGGGGTGATACATTTCCCAATTATTATAAATTTATACGGACATTTTTTACACGGAAACGCTATGTTGCATCGACTCTATAGACTTCTTACGAAGTGTCTATTTTAAATAGGGCAGTTACAACATATGTTTGGCAAGAAATAAAGGAGACATTCCTGAAATACGGTTTAACCATTTGCCTGCTGGCATTTGCAAGCAGTTTGGATTCAGATGAGATGCCGAGAAACTCGGCGTCTCATCTAGGTCCAAGCTGTCTAACACTCGGATAAATATGTCTTAAGAACGACTCAGAAGCATATTAATAACATATAAAATGGGACGGATTTTGAGCTGATATTTTCTGTTTAAGCTACTACTAAGGGTTTATAGTCACATATTATATTTATTTGTCTTCGTAATCGCAAATTACATGAGGTGCACAGTATTGTTCAGTCAGACGTGTATTGCGGGTAGGTATCACGTGGGTGATATTATGCGGGGTACTGATCATTCGGTCCGACAAGATAGCGATAACATCGTATATACGTTTTCCCACTTTCTCGAAGAGACAATTCTAAAGAGTGGTCACACAACAGGGTTTGCACGAGAAATCACCATTTTAGTATTTAAATAGGCACCTTCATGTACTTCATATACTCTGCAATGTACTTGAATAGTTTTATCTCAAAACCGCAAACATTTGCAGAAAATGGAATGTACGAGTATAAATAGTTTTTTGTGATAGGTGTCTGGTTAGTTTGATGTAGGTGGTGTAATCTATTTTATAGTCCAGGGCGAGATTACCAAACCAGCGCTTACCCGTATATATGCGCTTCAGTCACGGAAAAGTATCATAACTATTGTAGTCAAGAGGGAAAACTGTGTCTGGTTCAGTTGAGATACATAGAGTATGATATAACCAAGCCTGACAAGACAAACACTTCTATTACATTGCCGACATATTTGGACTCAGTCTGTACTACTTGCATATTTAACCCTTTCCCTCATATAAACGTGTTTTAACCCTTTCCCTCATATAAACGTGTTTTAACCCTTTCCCTCATATAAACGTGTTTTAACCCTTTCCCTCATATAGACGTGTTTTAACCCTTTCCCTCATATAAACGTGTTTTAACCCTTTCCCTCATATAAACGTGTTTTAACCCTTTCCCTCATATAAACGTGTTTTAACCCTTTCCCTCATATAAACGTGTTTTAACCCTTTCCCTCATATAAACGTGTTTTAACGCATTTACAAACAGAGTAGACCCAGATCAGACGGCTCCTAGAGGCGCCGTCTGATCAGGGTCTACTCCGTTTGCTAATAGAATTTGAAAGATGTGTGTATTTACTTTCTTAAATGGCCACAATAATCCACCTTCAATATTTCATTATAACTATTTTGTCTGTTACTATTCAATAGGTATTAAAATGTTGACTAAATATAGAACAGGGAAATGGTTAAGTTAACCCTTGGCATGATAGATAATACATTTTGACACTTTTGTAAACAGAGTAGACCTACATCAGACGGGTTCTACATGATTCTGCCCTGTGTGCTTATAAACTTACACATGTCTAATTATACAGTTTCTGCAATGGACAAAAAATCCTGTATTCATATACCATTCTAAAATTTAACTGATAATTAGTTCGTGGTGTCGTCTTTTCTTACATAAATCTTGACCAAGTCATTTATAATGTCCTTTTTTTATCACATTTCTTAATATTTACATGGACACTAGTTAAAGATGAGAGTAACTGTTCCTACGTATTATTGTCTCTTTTAGGGAAATAGATAGCAATGACAAATAAAGTATAAAACATGAGTGGTCGTGATATAAATAGGATATTACATGAGCGTTCGTGGTATGGAGAGAATATTCGTAGTGGTCATGGTATATAGAGGCTATTACATGAGTGGTCATGATAGAAAGATGATGGATATAATATGAGTGGTCATGGTATATAGAGATGATATTACATAAGTGGTCATGGTTCGTGGTATACAGAGAGGACATTACATGAGTGTTCGTGGTATATAGAGATGATATTACATGAGTGTTCGTGGTATAATTATAGAGATATTACATGAGTGTTCGTGGTATATAGAGACGATATTATACATGTATGAGTGTTCGTAATTATAGAGGGGATATTAGATGAGTGTTCGTGGTATACAGAGAGAATATTACATGAGTGTTCGTGGTATATAGAAAGGATATTACATGAGTGTTCATTTACCATTGACTTTTACCATTCAAATTGACTACATTATATAAAACGAGGTTTTATATTTTAGTCAACAAGTGTGATGAAAATCAATAGTAGATGAACACGCATGTCATCTCCTATTCTCATGTGTAAAACAAACAAACAAGAAACACGTGCGTTTTTTCTGTTTATATTTCAATGACAGCTTAAATCATTTGCTTGTTATATTGCACACGTGCAGTATGAACTTGTTATATTACGCACGTAACGTGGACACAGACTCTTGCGATAGAAATACTGATATTAACCCTTCTCTTGCTGAATTTTAAAAAATCATTTCTTCTTCTTTACCCACGCCCTGTTGTATAATTACATATATCTTCACTGTCTACAATTATTTCTCTGTGCAATCACTGTTGTGAAGTGTAATGGTTGCACAATCACTTTGTAAATAGTGCAGACCTAGATGAGACAGCTCATCTAGGTCGTCACTATTTACAGGTAGTTATATTGACGTGAACAGCAAGCGAAGGGTTAAAATGAGTTCGTTGTGTTAATTATATAAAGATGCACCAAAGGATACAGAAAAGCAAATCTAGCAAAAATGTTTATCAAATCTCAGCTAGACAAAAACAATACGAAGACCTTACAAGAACAGTTCTGAAGTGATTTTAGCAATAAATTATATTCTCAGACTGAAGAGATTTTAGCAATGAATTATATTCTCAGACATATTGTGCCCAAACTCCCAAACTTATTATATTGAATAAGGGTAACTCTAAGGTATTAGTCGTTTGCACGAGATGGCAGATCCGCTATAATTTGTATAACATACGACATTGTGAAAGTAAAATTCGATACATCTTCCGTACCAATACAGTATCCATTCGATAATTCGAAATTTTAGTACAGAAGAATTTAGACCCGTTTAGATAGGTTACTGTTTAATACAGGGTGAAAGGCAGGGAGAAAGCTCACAGAAGAGTTTCCTGTTTGATTTTCACCCTGCATTGAGCAGCCACCTGTCTTAAAGATCGATAATGATACGTATTTGTGTGTTCGAATAATCACAATTTTACTATGATTAATTACCTACCATGTTGTTTATTCCTTGTTCCATTTAGCCTTACCATGCCTTTGCAAACAGAGAAGACTCAGATCAGATCGTTTCGGGAGAATTGTTTGTTCTTGAAACGCTCAATTTACGCAGCCGCGGACTGAAGCCCGGTTGGGGTCGTCTTGAGAATCCCAGCCCCAACAGATCTACGAAAGTAGCAATGTGGCGACATTCGCGTAATGTAACTAAAGTAAACCCCTAGAAAACGACGATATTGTGAATAAATATAGAGGTCTTTACAAGCTAGTAATTGCTTAATGCATGACGAAAATAATACAGAATGTTCCTGTAGGAGCTTTCTGTATCATTTTCCTTCTTTGTTGGGCAACTACCTGCATTTAAGACCGAAATTAGACCTGTTTTGGGTAATTGTGTTAGAGGGGAGTTCTTGTAAATATTTCGTTTTCGAAAATAGATGCTTTGCAATTCTAAAATAATATATCTCATAATATAGCAGTAGAAATGAATGTGACAGACAACAGATTAACTATTTGTAATGTGGGTACCAAAGAGAACAGTTGTACATCAATTATATAGAGTGGGTGGCACTGCAATGTCTTTGAAAGTCTGCTGTCGTCTGATATATTGAATTGTCTGAGAAAAAGGTTGTTATATTACTGAATATATTTCAACGGGGACATGGTCTTAAGATTGATTACCTACATTAAAGAAGATATATAAAGTATTTTCCAGAATAAATCAGACGTTTAAATGAGCAGCAGTGCCGGTCGCTCAGACAGATGACAGTTTAACCTTTTTCCTGTTCTATGTTAAGTCCAATTTTCAATACCTACTCATTGACAAAATAGTTAAAATGAAATACGGAAGGTGGAACATTGTAGCCATTTTAGACGGTAAAGAACTAGAACTATCAAATTCCATTGGCAAACAAAGCGGACCCTGATCAGACGGTTCCTAAAGGAGCCGTCTGATCGGATCTACACGGTTTGAAAGTGCGTAAAAATGCTTTACATAAAGGAAAGGGTTAATGCAGATTGACAATCATAGAGGAAGGTCCTTTTGGAGTTTTCTGCATGACGTTCATCTGCATTTTAAATAACTACGTGTCTAATAGACCTACAGTGTTCTTTATCATTTCTGGTTGGAAAGGTTTTTATTGTACTCCATTAAAACGCCATTTAAGGCCTTTGAAAACTATGTAAACCCAGAGCAGACTACTCCTGTAAGTGACCTCTGATCAGAGTCTGCTGCCTTTGCTTGTGGCATTAAATAGATCTGATACTACAATTTCTGCCATGACTAAGAAAAGCAGTGTTCATATGCCATTGTAAACTTCAGCTAATTAATATTCATTACGTCATTATTCATTATATTTGTATCCATCAATTAAATGCTGACGCGTTATAAAGTTCTTAAATAATATTATTGTAGAATCCGCTCAACCAACGAAGATTTGAAACCATATTTGACGATACTTTCCTAATTTACCGTCACATAATATTCCTCCGCACTGCGCTCATAAACATTTCTCTGGAAACCATGGTAATCATTGTAAACGAAGGTCTTAAAAGTTAACCCTTAGCCTACGGAAAACATGAGCTGTACTTCGTTTCAATATCTTTAACCCAGTACCTCATAGGGTATTTTTAGATCAAACCTCTTTGAAAAAATCTACAGAAAAGGAGCATTAACTAGAGAAAAGGAACATTTTAGAATTTTGTAGTTTGAAACCAGTGTGATAAATAGAGCATTTGCTCTTATAGGAGCAAATGCTCTGTTTATCACAATGATTTCAACAGGTGAATTTTGCAGAGGCATCAAAAGGCATCAATATGAAGGAATGGGTTAAAAATGTTTACTAGAGAGTCAAACAACTTAGATCCTGATGAGACGCCGAGTTACGTCGAGTAACTGGGCGTCTCATCTGGATCAAAACAGTTTGTAAATACCAGTCAGATCAGGTCTTAAAGGCGAAGGGTGTATATATTGAGCCATTAACCTCCGTTAAGAACATATTACATCACGTTAAGAACTAATCACATAATTTTTCCTTAGTAAACAATTGGATCAAGATGAGAGCAAACTGTTCAAACTATCACACGAGTTGAATTTATGGAAAGAAAATACGAAATTGCTTATTAGTCCTTGTCATACTAAGCGCGACTTGAGTCGTAATTGCGAACAGTTTCGATCCAGATGAGGTGCCGAGTAACTCGGCGTCTCATCATGACCCAAGTTGTTTGACACTCGGCAACAGCTTCTCAAACGCTTCTACGAATTAAAAGTAAGGTAAATACAATAGATCAGCGTTTAGGCAGATACATTTGTGTTCAGCACTAGATTCTATAAGGGTTGATATGTTTTTTGTTTTATCCCTTTCCTCCATAAATACGCCTTTCTACGCCTCTGTAAAGGTCACTTATTGAAACCATTGTGATAAAAAGAGCATTTGCTCCTTAGGAGCAAATGCTCTATTTATCACAACGGTTTTAAAACTACACAATTCTTACATTCTCCTTTTCTATAGTAATGCTCCTTTTCGGTAGATTTATTCAAAGAGGTTGGGTCTGAATATAGCCTATGGTGGAAAGGGTTATATTAACACTGAGCAGGCTAAGTGTTGACAGGAGGAAGATTATCACAGAAGACAAACGATTAAGCACTAAAGCCATGCGATCGTTCAGCTCGTAAAAGTCTATGAGCATTTCTCTTAAATCCCCTTTGAGACAATGAAGTTGTCGTTATAGCTAATGTATTTTTTTCAGCAGTCACATGGGTCCATGCTATCTCCTTATATTTGGAGTATTTGAGGCTGAGAAGTTTGTAAAATCAAAACGTTGTATAATTTCAACTATATATAATGAAAAGTTTGTGTAATGAAAAACAATAATTTTATGATGACAAATTTATATAAATGAAAACTTTATATTAAGATATATTTATATAATGTAAACATTATATAATGAATTATTTGCATAATGCAATACATCATGTATAATGAAAGTTTTGTATAATGAAACCAGTAGCAAAAACGAGTTTTGCATATTTTCTGGTTTTTTTTAATATGGTTATTGTTTAACTCTGTCACTGATAATTGTAAACCTATGAATACCTATGCAAACAGTTTGGATCCAGATGAGACGTCCAGTAAAGGAAGGAAAATAAAAACAGATCAATAAATCATAGCAGACGAAAATGTATTCAGGCGACAAACAAACGTGAATACGTTATACTAATTTTATGAAACAAACTAGAAATTGTTTTTTCAAATTCAAGTTCTAGCAGAAATTATTGAATCCCATAAGCAAACAGAGCAGGTCCTTGCGTAGAAATACGTATTATGGAGTAGAGGGTTAAGATAATCAGAAGCTTAATGCAGGGTTACTAACGTCATGTAGAAAGCTCCTCCGTGAGATTTAACATTACTTTCGCACTGCATTAAGCAAACACCTGCTATTTTTACGTGTACAGTAAAACCTCTCTATAACGGCACTAAAGTGTGTTAATTAGTTGGTATTTAAGGCAGGTGACTGCTTAAAGCAAAGTGACAGTAAAACAGAACGCTCCTATAGGAGCGTTCTGTTTTACTGTCACCTTGCTTTAAGCAACCACCTGCTTTAACACATAGTACTTAGAGAGTTTTACTGTATTTACACGATCGCTGTTGGCAGGTGCTACATGTTCCATATGCTACTTGTTTTGTCGATTTAATTCAATAACCTAATACTCTAATTACGATAGGAATTCGAAAAGACAGATCTCGGCAAATATTGAAACCCAGATAAAACTGCTCATGAAAGAGCACTTCGATGTGGTTAAACACTATTAACAGCTATTGCATCTAATTTAAAGTTATCAAAATGGCGCCAAGTTGATTAATTAGGCTTTACAGATTTAGCATTCTTAATATTGATAACTATTGTTTGCCATTTACTTTCCGATGATCTCTAAACATGACATACCAATTTCTTAAGTACCACTTGTCGGTTCTACATATATTTTACCAATAATGAGAATTGACAAAGAATCACGTGAATATTTGTAATGATTGTATATTTATATGTATTATGTACAAGTCTGAATCTGTTTTGTTCTGTAATTTGATGTCTGAATACGTAGGGTAATTCGGATTTACTCTTGCGATAACTTAACCCTTTCCCTGTTGAATTGTATAAAATAATGCCATCATGCATATTTACTAGGTGAATATGTATAATCATTAATGGCATATATGCCCAGGACTGGTTGGTACATGTAGAAACTATATCGTAGGATCTAATTTCATAAGCAAACAGAGCAAACCTATATCAGATGGTTGCTACAAGAACCGTCTGGTGTAATCTACTACATTGAAAGGCATTTATATAAAGGAAGGGATTAAAGGGCACCAGCACACTGTGTAAACACAGGAGCCCACTGACCTGTTACTGATGTGCATGCCTTACCAACTAATGTATTTTATTCATCTCTGGTTCATTTTCATGAATAGATCAGATGGAACTGCAAGTTAATTTGGACGAGTTTGCCCTACATGTATGTGGTATGAAAGTATTACACAAGAAACAGTGGAAGTTGGGCACTTAAGAGAATGACAAAGCAAGGGCTGGTCAACATCGACAACATCGAGGCGTGGACATCACTGAGGATGCCAGAACTCCTCACATATTCTGCATACAGACCAGCCTGGAGACGAATGTCTGCTTCTTCGGTGACAGATTTGCCGATACCATGAAGCTTTGGTCATTGGACACGTTTAAGTTCAGTTCAATGTTAAGACATTGTTATATGTGATGATTCTTACGAGTTAATATACTAGGTGGTTGTGTCAGTAATTTATATAATTATAATTTAAATGGTAGGACAGTTGTTACCAATGAAAGTTACCCATCATATTATTTGTATACAAGGTACGTCTGTCTATTCGCATTATTTGTATACAAGGTACGTCTGTCTATTCGCATTCGACAGGACAAGGCGTGTTAAGTGGTTAACCCTTCCCTGTTTAATATTCATGTTACAATTAATGACGTCATGCATATCTACCAGCGTATGTTTTACAAAGGCATATCCACACAAAAGTCATGATGTTTTGCCTCGGGTAGAAACTGGAACCAGATCTACATTACAACATAAGCAATCAGAGCAGACCCTGATCAGACAGCTCCTATAGTAGCCGTCTGATCTGGGTCCACTCTGTTTGCAAATACGTGAAAAGGCGTTTATAATAAGGAACGGGTTAAATGATAGTGTAAGCCGACTAGGCGAACGGTGACATCATCAAGTTATCAGAAGCATTAATGATATTGAAGATCCTGATAAACGAGCTTATCTATCAAGATTATTCTACCATATTGTACACAGGGCCATAAATAAAGATCCATTTTAGGTAAGTTTACATCGTCGTTTCTCAAACAACACATATAGACGTAACCACGCTATAAAATGCGATTCTAAAAAGTGGTCACAGAAGGATTCTGTGGAAAAATAAAGAAGGTAATCTCGTAAAATCTAATTTACACAGCTTAATCTATACTTCTGTACTACCTTTAGTATACTGATTTCCATTGGGAAATAATCTGGGTGAGACTACAAACTGGTTTACAGTGAAATCCCTCTAAACCAGATGTCAGGATGATAAATATCGGTCTTGGAGACAGGTGGCAGCTTAATGCAGGGTGAAAGTCATGCTCAAAGCTACTGTAGGAGCTTTCTGCATCATTTCCACCCAGTGTACAGCAGCCACCTGCCTAAAAGTATCTAAATTATTCTATTTTAGAATTACGGTTTACAGGGGGTTACTGTATTTTGGTAACGAAATGGACTTAAGGCCTTAGTTTAGTATTAACCATTTCCCTCATATAAACGTGTTTTCACGCATCTGAAAACAGAGTAGACCCAGATCAGACCACTCCTATATGAGCCGTCTGATCAGGGTCTATTCTGTTTGCTAACGGAATTTGATATATCCGTTTCTATACTTTTTAAAATGGCTACAAGATGTCACCTTCCATATTATATTCTAACTATTTTGTCTATGAATATTCAGTAGGTACTCAAATTTGGAATAAGAACATAGAACAGGGAAAGGGTTAACTATTTTGCTGCCAATGTCGCATTTGTAAAACATACACAAACTGTTTAGATTCAGATGAGCGGATGGGTATCGGTGTTTCATCGAGATCCAAACGGTTCGTTACTGTGGTAATGTTTTGAAGGAATGGGAGAAAATCAAACACACAACAGTTAAAGCACTTGTCCATATTTCAATGGATAATATTTGGCAGGTAATAAGTTAAAATGGACAATTTCGAACCGTTACTTACACAGTAGGTATGATGCCAAGTTTGCCGAGTCAAATATGCAAACACAGTTTGGCTAAATCAAATATGCAAACACGATTCCCAAGCTTTCAGTCACCGGGATATACAGTTTTTGAAACTGTTCATTTAATGCTATTTTCTTACAGATGTTCTTTTCTCAATATCAATCTAAGGTGTTTACCTTTTTGCTGTAGTTTACATTCAATATGCTTGTCGAACATGGGAAAAGACCATTCGCTGTCATGACGATACTAAATAAGAGGTATATATTCACCATGCCTTCGCCATTTACTCCATGAATATTCATGTAAGAAATAATGACAGCATGACTATAATTAGAATAATTGTTATAGCAGCATTTGTGCACATGAGTTGTGGCCATGACATAAGCTTCAGAATCATATCTGTATTATATCATAAGCAAACAGAGTAAACCCTGATCAGACCCCTCCTACAGGGGCCGCTTGGTCTGTATCTACTGCAAAGACGTAGAAAGGCGTATTTAAAACATAGATCTCCTTTATTTCTACAACAAATATCATGTTGTGACAACGCTTCAGAACAGTGACCTCCTGTTGATTCTGAAAAGTAATGATAACATAGCTGTTGGGTTTGGAGGAGATCTAAACGTTATTGGCCCTATGTTCCATGAATATTCATTGGAAAATAGTGTATGTTTTACTATTAATTACCTGGTTCTTGATAATGGATTTATGAACGAGGGAGTTTTGAGCAGACCCTGATCAGACAGTTTCTATTTGAGTCGTCTATTTTGGGTCTACTCTGTTGACGAAGGCGTCAAAAATTCCATCTGCAAACAGAGTAGACCCAGATCAGATGACTCCTATAGGAGCTGTCTGATCAGAGTATGTCCTGTTTGCTTAATGTGTAATATAGATCTGATTTTACAGCTTCTTCTGAGCCAAAATGTCATGTGTTCATAAGCCATTATAAAATACAATCTTATTAATATTCATGACGTAATTATTTCCTACATGAATATTCACCAGGGAAAGGGTTAATGCGTTTCTTACGCGTTACCTATCCGTTTCCTATCCGTTTCTTAGCCGTTTCGTTCAACGGGTTTCTAACCGTTTGTTTACGCGTTTCTTAACGCGTTTCCTAAACGTTTAAGAGCCCGGATGAAAGGGGGGGGGTAATCATGGACGAAAGGGGGATAATCCTTGATATGACCTTTCTCTGAAATGGGAGACATTCTCATTTACCTGTTGGGCACTCCTGATATGTAAAATTAAGATCAACAGTATTTAAAATTTTAATTCTCGTTTCATTTCCATAAGATCTAGCTAGATCTAGATCTATATTAAAATATAGATCTGCAGTCTCATTGCGTCCATCTATGTGCTGTAAAATGTCTTTTTTTGCTACTGTACGTACAGTACCGTAGCAGATATAGTAGAAGTATTTTAGAATAGATCTAGATCATATCAATCTAAACTATCTTTAAAACTAGAATTCATAATAATCTAAATTTTAAGTTGGTCTAAAACGTTTTGATTTAACTTTGTGCTGAGCCATAGATCTACAATTAATCAAAACATATTTTTCTTGTATTTTTGGAGAAGCTAACAAATCATACTTTTAGATCATTGGGCACATTGTTTGGTATACTGTTACGTTATAATTCGTAACTTTATTGATAAGAAAGCAGTGGTGTGATCACTGTCAAGACCATTGTCCCCTGCTGAGAAAATAGATAGGGGATTTACTGACCATCTGGCACCTTTGATCGTATATTTAGGCTAGGTAAATAAAAAAGTCTTCAACTAAGACAATTTATTTTCATGCATTCAAAACAATTAAATAGTTAGTATTTTTTAAAACTTTGAATGCGGGGAACAAAAGTACTGACATTTGAAAGCAGTGTAAACACAGACAATATAGCTCCAAAATCAGGGTGTTTATCAGGGTCTTCACTAGTATTTTCATAGGCCTAATTAAAAATCATCTAGCAAATTTAAGCCTGATAATAATGAATGGAATATACAGTTAAACAATAATGGCTATTCCACTTTTAAATGTCGGCATACAAAGGTTTAATCTTCACAAAGTAACAAAATAATAAAAACGTTTTCATAGTAATATGTGAGCATAAAGTATGCTTATTTGTTTAAAACGCTTTAGATCTTACTCATAATGATGAAAACACCTTTGAAAACAGAACAGGTTCAGGTCAGATTGCTCACGTGGAAGCCGTTTGATCTTGGGTCTGCACTACTTGCTTATCCCATTACATACACATGGATATAACATTTTAACACCTTTGTAAACAGAGTAAACCTAGACATAAAGGCTCTTGTAGGAGCCGTCGTATCAGGGCCCACTCTGCTTATGAAATTATATATTAATATACCCGACTATATTTTCTACAAATATAAAAAAGGCGTGTGCACTTATACCATTGTTAAATTCAGCAAGATCTAATAAATACTCATAATGTCATTTTTTCTGACAGAAATGTTCAAATGGGAAATATATCTGAATTCTTTAGTAGGTTTCTTCATTCTAGATCCAAAATTTGGTGGTTTACCTTGTGACAGTTTGTGATCTGAAATGTAGAAACCTACTCAAAAAGAACTAACTCTTCAATCCATTTGTTTGATATACAGTCGAGTTCTGATACTACAGCTTTGTACAAACAAATTTTAAGAACATATCGTTCCCTAAATGAGCAAATCGTCGACACTAGGCAGGATTGAACCGCTAAACGTTCGTTGAGTGACGAATCGATTCTTATTTTTGGCTAACCCGTTTCATTCGGACTTTTTAAGATCCGAAATCTCGGCATGAAACGGAAACCGTATGCACCTACCGCAACGTCTCTGGTATAATCGTTTCTTTACACGTTTAACGCGTGTAAACGGCTTATCGCGTAACCGTTCGTTAAGCTTTCGTTAACCTTTCACTACCCGTTTCTTACGCGTAGAAAACGCGTAAATGGGTAAGACTAGCGTATTTACCACTGTATTTGTCGATAAAATAAGAAAACTTGGTGTTTGTTATGCTCAATCATTATTATGAAGATTGTCAATTTGAACTTATTTCGAAAAATGCCCCTGTGATACAAAAAACAACAACAACCGAATTCATCAATACTTATGATTAATGTTCTACAACATAGTATTATCGGCCTTTTCCGTTTAGATTTTCTGCATTTTGCCCATGATGACCCGATCCCTCCATTGTTTACAGCTTTTCTCGGACTAAAACCTAACCCGACTAAAACTGAGACATCGGGGATTAAAATCAAGATCGTCGATATCAAACACATGGATGTTTTGTAATTTACAACGTTTATTGAAAAGGTTTTCTTGCGATGTACTACTTTTCAGCATATAAACAAATGAGTTTTGTATGTTTTAGGTATTTTTAAACGCGTCGAATGTAGGGACATCCCCTACCACTAGTATTTACGATGCGGAATTAGAGCTCTTTTGTTGGTCTCAAAGGTTTTACTGTACTAATGTATGTTCTTCTTCATTTTTCATAACATGGACATACAGTTTTAATGTGGCAATTATCGTCAATATCAACCGAGAGACAATTCGTGGATATCTTGTAACCAGTTTATTCAACAGCTGCATGTTTACATATGTAATATATTAATCTCAAGCGCAAGGGTAACTAATCTGAATAATGTCCATAACCAAAAGGATAGTATAATGAAACACTTCTGAACTGTCTTCATCCGCATACATTTTTGTGACAAAGGTTATCAAGCAATATGTGCTTAACTGCCTTATTCCTGCTCTCAAACATATCTAAAACTATTTTAACAAAACGATTCTTTAACATTTACATCCTAAGTGACACTCATTCAAATACAACTCAGACTTGTTTCATAGTTCCAATCAATATGTTGATATATAGAACGGATATTGGTCCAACTCGCCCCACGACTCCTGCATTAGCAGTATTTCTTCTCACATTAAATATACATTTACAAAATCGTACGTGAATTCTCTCTCTCGGTGTGTTTTCATTCACCGTAAGCTCATATTTCACCCACATAGCTCAATAAAGGCCAACGAATGAATCAAATCACTGACATAAGATGTTAAAATTCAGTTTAACCCTTTACTCTATAAATACGGTTCATTTTCTACGCATTTGCAAACGGAGTAGACCAAGATCAGAAGGGTCATATAGAAACCATCTGATCAGGATCTGCCCTGTTTGCTACTGGAATAATATAGATCTGATTTCTACATTTTCTGCTTTGGCAAACATTTCACGTGTTTATGCCATTTTGAAATAAATAATCTAATCAATATACGTGATGTCATTATTTCGCTCATGCATTATCATGGAGTAAAGGGCAAGCTTTTGAATTCTGAATTTTCAAAATGGAAGGGACCATCATCCTTTAATAGTTTAGAGTTAATTTAGTGTAAAATCTTATGAAATTAACGAGGAAATTTGAAATGACAAACAGTGCATACCCTTAACAGATGGATCCTCAATGTGTCCTCTGATCTGGGTTTACATTGTATGCGAGTCCCAGTGCAATGTTTCCCATCGTTAAACGGTTTATCTTTTTTTGCAGTTTACTAGCAATGCATGTCATGCTTTAACCCTTTACTACATAAGCTATTTTTAGACCCAACATCCTTGAATAAATCAACCGAAAAGGAGCACTAACTAGAGGAAAGGAAATGTTTAGAATTTTGTAATTTGAAACCATTGTGATAAATAGAGCATATGAGGAGCAAATGCTCTATTTATCACGATATTTTCATACAGAGATTTTATTTTTACAGAGGCGTAGAATGGCGTATTTATGGAGGACAGGGTTAAGTGTTTCTTCTGACTATTTGTTCTTGATTATGAACATAAGCTTAGGTGTAGCTTAAAACCCTAGCCAAATAATTATAATCAATCACAGTTTCTATTTCCCTATTATCATTACGACGGAAATATTGTTTCGTTAAACTCCTGCTGTCTCAACACAACAATCTAAGTGTTGTGGCGTCAACTTTTAGACTCAATGTACAGGGATATTGATGTAATAAATCTAAACATTTTCTGTAAATTTCCCTTGTGTCTCCTTATGAAATAATATCATCAGCAAAAATAAAACGATAGAAATATTAATACAATGTCATTTATATGTAAGTCAGAATATATAGTTTCCTATAAAAGCAATTATATGTCTTCAATGTATACAGAAAACATTACAGGTGAGAGTATCCCCCTCAAGCCTACTGCGGATTTGAGGAAATCTGAAAAACTACTACAAATGTATTTTGTTATACATGTCTTTCATAACATGCAGTAATGTTTCCGTCGATACCAGCTAGCTATACATAACTCTTTCGGTGCTAATTTCGCCTGTTGGCACCATTGAAAACAGTGCAGTCGAAGGTCAGATGCCGCCTTTTCAAGGCGGCATCTGACCTGGGACTTCACTGTTTTCTGTATTATATTAGCCCAAGCATACAGGTTTTTAAAAACAAATGTTTTACTTATATACCTTTATTATTTAGTTAAGAATTATATTTAATATGAAATCATTACTGCAGACGACATTTTTTAATTTGGCGCCAAAATAGTTAAATACGTCAAAGACCATTATTGTATAATATCATACTGCCAAAGGCTTGTTTATCCTTTTCAATGCTGACCTTTTGAACGGACAATTCCAAAATTACAAACATAATGTCAATCTTACCATGAATGTTCAGGGATATTTTGCAATAAAAGTGTAACATGGCATCTACATTGTTTAAAATGTACCTTTCTGTCACATACTCGGGGTTAACTCATTTATCCCCGTATTAGTGAAGCTCGTCCTGATCTATTTTTATCCAACCCATTTTCCATGTTAAAAGGCGAGCTGGCATGGATCTAGCGAGCATCGCATAGACGCAGCGAATGTCTACCCCTTTGTCTAAATATCGAAATTGAGCAAATCAAGTATATAATAAAAAAAATTATACTCGTTATCATTTGAGAAATGTTTTTCTTAAACTCTCCCAGAAAAGGCTCGCTTAATAACTCTTTTCTGGACTCGTTTAAGAAAAGTTGATCTCAAATGTCAACTCGTTACAGATCATCATACTATATATATTTCTCACAAAACTTACATTTAACCTTCTACTCCATGAATAGTCAAATATGATAGTAAAAATATATCAAATATATTTACAGTATAACTTGTCTGTTAAAAGAGGCCATCAAAATGAGATCAAGTTCAGGGTCTGTAAAGCAAATGGTAGCTTAATGCATGTCAAACGTAGTGCATACATATTTGATCGTATATGAGATTTCTGCATTATATTTGCCCTACACTAAACAACCGCCTGCGTATTAAGACTCCTATGTTCGATAAATGAATAACTGCTTAGGACACTGTCAGGTTTTTACTGTACTCGTAAATGTCGACTCATGCAATTTTCTCGTACAACCAATGGTATTTGAGAACACTGCGGATGCTGCAAACAAGTGCAGAAAACAGAATGGTCCCATTAGGCCTTACCGTGCTGAAACCAAACATGTGCTGCTTTTTTTCTAAAATTTTAAGAACAAACTGACCGTGTGTCAACTTACTGACAAATTTCCAAGTAGCTGTAAACGTGACAAGACACCGATTTACTCGCCATCTCATCAGGATCCAAACTGTTTACAAACACCAGACAGGTCACCAATGACATTGCAATGGTTAATAACTTGCGTCACAAGCCAATAATAGTTCAAATCCAATTAGTGCTAAGAGAAATCTAACAAGATAATGATGCAGGCAATTGTTTGTATTGTAAGAGCTCGATCGTAAACATTACACTGTCACCATAATGAAGAGAGTCACAATTCAAACAATGCGATGGCACTGAAAAGAAATAGACGACTTTAGGACAATTAGCAGGTCTTGGAAATCGTAATCTCTACAACTGATGTCTTTATTTTAATTTCTGACTTACGACATATGCTATATGTCGTCAAATATTGCAAAATATTGCCATCTGCACACTATGTCGTCTGCTACAATTTACGCTTGTTTAAGTTTTTCTTTTTTAATATAATAAGAAACAGGTTTGTATCCTGGTGAGACAGCGGGTTAATCTTTCATACTGAGTGTAATCTATAGTTGAGCACGTATAGACCAGTTCATTGTGAGATATACGAGTTGAAGGAGTTAACATAGTACCTACTAAATTTAAGGAGTAAATAGAACCGACTACATTTAAGTGTTTTAAGTTACATCATTTATAAAGGGTTCAATCTTAGATGTAGGTTTAATGTGTATAGATAAGTAGATCAGAAACCAAACGCATATAAATTCAGTTTATAATTGTCTACAGCCAATTTAAACCCCTATTTGTTTGATATCAAATAAAGGTGTACGATTTTCAGAATAGTATAAGAGGGAAATGGAAACAAAAAACAGAAACATGAGCAAGAACGTGTACTTATAGAATACATATTTTCTATATAACTAAGGGAAATCACTTAACGTAACAATCACAGACTAGAGTAAACCCGTGAGTTACAATAAGTGTTTGTAAAAATACAAAATACATTAAAGAAAAAACAAACATTTCGACACATCACATTAAAAATATTTCAATGGTAAGTTTATAAAGCATTTGTTGACATGGATAACGAGATTATTTACTACGGTTTGTGGGTTTTTTCTGTTTTCATGAGATCTACAAGCTTAAGTATATTAGGATAACGCTGAAAGTATGGTTTTATTTAGTTGGCTTTCACCATTGCATAAAACACATTTCGACAAGAAACGAAGTTTGTCTTTCTAGAAGATCGCATACATAACATTTTTTCTCATTTCTAGAGATAATTTGGGATTTGTGCTTATGTTTTTGTTTCTACTCTTAATCTATGGGACGACAAACGAAGTCTTGGTAGACTGTGTAAAACTCTTTTATACAAGTCCCAAGAATGCAATACTAACGAACAGACACATGGCCGAAAATTTTAATGTACGAAGAGGTGGTAGACAAGGCCGACCTTTATCCCTGTACTTATTTATTATATGCATAGAATGTGTGCCCCATGAAATTGCTTGTAATAACAACATCAACAGGCAAACTTTCCCAGGCGAGGAAGTAAAACGATCCTTGTTAGCTGACGATAACAGAGGGTTCGATAAAGTATTTCGAAAACCTTATGTATTTGATATCAAACCTTATGTATTTGATATTAAATATTTAGAAAAGAGAAAGTTTTTACGGACATCAGAAACTTTCAAGCGCTAGGAATTATGATAAACAACGACCACTCACTATTTCTGCAAGAAAAATATTCATCAAAATTAAACGAATTTAAAGTAACCCTTAAAAGATTTCAACATAGAAAACTAACTCGTATAGGTAAAATCAATGTAACGAAAACGTTCGCGCTTCCAAAACTATTATATACATTTAATACTCTTGAAAGTCCTCCCGAATATATAACAAATCAAATAACCAGTATAATGTATAATTTCCTCTGGGATTTTAAACCCGACAAAATAAAAAGAAAACTTATTATTACTCAATGCGAAAGAGGGGCTGAAATTGATAGATATCAACACGTGTATTACTTCTCGTAAATATAGCTGGATAAAACGAATGATGGGTGAACAAAACGAAGAACAGTGGAAACATATTTACTTAGGAATAATGCAAAGTTATCTTTAAATGTGATTTAAATGAGCTATTACTGTAAAAAATGTTAAACGGAAATATGTTTGTGATTGAAATAATACGAGTCCTCTCATGGTCAAAAATAAGCAAGCACGAAAAACGAATTAACCTAAGTTCGCATATCATTTGGAACAATAAATATTTAACTGCAGACAACCAAACTCTGTTTCGGAAAGAATGGTTCGATAAAGGCATAACACGTGTGAGTGATATATACGAATATAGGAATCATACATGTTATACATTCAAAACTCGTATCGATTTCTAAAACCTACCAGACAGGGAAAAATATTCTATAATCATGTGTTAGTTAGAACCAAATCTAAAAACCGTAACAATACAGAACATAGAAACAAAGCAATGATATATACACAAAATTCATTCAAAGTAAACAAGACAACCAACTCTTATACAATTATCAACTCAAACATTATCAAACAAATATACCAAAATAAGGAAAACAAATGGAGTACAAAACTACAAAAACACGACAACAATTGGAAGAATATTGACACAAATACGTTTGTATCAACAAAAGATAATAAACTTAGAATTTATACTTAATGTGGATTATTCCAACAAATAAATAATTACTTAAGTACGAAATGAATAGTAGTAATTTATGTGATATTTGCAACATGAATATTGAAACAATCCGCCATCTTTTCTGGGAATGCTCAAACATACAACATTTCTGGAACAATTTGTCAAACCTCTTTAACAATACTCTGATGGGCGTAAAGATAAATTTCGAGTCATTATCTCTTGGTATGACTGAGAACACACAAGTTATAATTGTTTTTGCAAAATATTTTATGTTCCGGAAAAAGAATTTGAAGGGGATCTTAAATTTTCAAGGATTTAAACATTGCCTATTACAAAGAATAACCATTGAACAACAAATAGCGCATACATTTAATAAGCTAAATATCCATGATATGAAATGGAAACCTTTCCTACAACAACTTGAAGCCGTAACACAGCACCTAACTTTAAATGATACGAATATAGTATTGCTGTATGTATGTGTCTCTCTTGTGTCTACCCTTCTTACATCCATTCAACTTCTTTTTCTCACTTTTTCTCAATGTCTCCCTCTTTTTCTTTCACTTTTCTCCTTCTCCCCCTTAAAACTGTAATTTGTTTTATCTATTGATTGAAATTTCGGAAAAGTGATATAATATAAAATGACCGATGGATGAAATAAAAAATTTCGAAATAAAAACGAAGTCTCGTTTTTCTTTCAATCTAAATAGGTATACATATAGATTTCAGCCTATCTAAGATATGGGTTTAATTTGTATATAAATAGATTTCAATTTAAGATATATGTTTAACTTGTATATACAGGTTTCAATTTAAGATAATAAAGTTTATTATATGCATAGGTTTAATTAGTATATTTCTTGTTCTATTTTAAATATAGGTGTTTCAAATGAATATGTTTCATTTGTGTATATATATATCTTGTGAATTAAGATAACGGTTTAATTTTAGAGAAATGTGTTTTATTTGTTTTTAGACACACGTTTCAATTGTTTAGTCAGCATAAGTTTCTGAAGTTCATAAACAATAACGGTAAAGTAATGGACGGCGTTCGTTTTGTCTGTTTGACAACAGGGTTTGGTAAAATACATTTAACCCTTCGCTTGCTATTCACGTCAATATACCTACCTGTAAATAGTGAAGACCCAGATGAGACATGTCCTGCAGGAGCTGTCTCATCGGGGTCTGCACTATTTACAAGTTGATTGTGCAACCAGTGCACTCCACAGCAGTGATTGCACAGTGAAATACTTGTACACAGTGAAGATATATGACTGTAATTATACAACAAGGCATGGGTAAAGAAGGAGAAATGTATTTTAAAATCCAGCAAGAGAAGGGTTAATCCTTATCCTGTCCGTTGCGACCTGGCTCGCACTTGTAAACAAGTTAATTCCACACACGAGACACGGGTTAACTTGGTGTCTCATCATAATACACGCTGTTTGACACTCAGTCAATGTGTTCTCAAAAGCTTGGTCGAATCAGAATTAGTCAAAACAATTGTACCATATCCACAATCATCCCCTTTACTCCATAAATAACCTCTTTCTACGCCTTTGCAAACAGCGTAGACCCAGAACAGACGGTTCCTATAGTCGGACCATGGTCTACTCTTTTTGCTTATTGAATAATAACGATCTGATTTGTATGTGTCTACTTCGGCAACAAATCATGTGTCAATGTGCCTTTTTAAAAACTAATTTGGTAATATTCATGATCTCATGATTTCTTTCATGAATATTCATGGAGTAAAGTGTTAATGAGACATTTTTCGTTCACATCGTGATAAGAGTTAACAGACGATGTCTAGGCAGTATAATGTATTACTGACTCTGCAAGATATGGACAATTAATAGGTAATACAATGCAGTTTCGCTAATACGACCACTAGTAAGAAATTTAATTCTGGATTTTTAAAACGGGTGGTTGCTTAATGCAGGACAAAAAGTTATACAGAAAGCTCCTGTAGAAGCTTTCTGTATAACTTTTTGTCCTACGTGAAGCAAACAACTGCTTTTAAATACACATCTGATAATAAATGACGTGGCCGTATTATCGAATCTTTACTGTATTGCCTGTTATTCTATCGTCGCTTACTGCTAGACTACGTTCATTTTTTATATAATGAACTTCTTGCTAGAACATCTATCTGACTGCGACATTTTGTTTTTCAGTATTTCCTTTCTGCCAGTTTAAAGCACTGAAGCACATTAGATTCTTATAAGATGCTACTGGGATAATCAGAACAAACGGGCTAAATCAGGCATGTGATGTTTATATAACAGAGTCTCCAGCGTCGCTACAGGCATCAACATAATGCGTCTTCCGTTGCAATCCTTTCACTCTTTTTGGTGCTACATTAAAAAGCGTCTTCTGCAATAATAATTTCATATTAAATATATTTTTAAACTAAATAATAAAGATATATTAGTAAAACATTTGTTTTTAAAAACCTGTATGCTTGGGGCTTAAATAATACAGAAAACAGTGAAGACCCAGGTCAGATGCCGCCTTTGTAAGACCTGGGACTGCACTGTTTTCATTGGTGCCAACTGGCGACATTAGCGCCAAAAGAGTTAACAACAAATTACAGTTTTAGTTACCCCGTATGTATTTGCAATAGCGGCAGTTACCCTTACTAGATATTCTCGCCCTATTACACCCTTGCAAACAAAGTAGACCAAGACCATTCAAGCCCTGACTGATAAGCGTCTGCTTTGTTTCTTAACACTTTACTCCAAAAATACGCCTTTCAATAGCTTGGCAAACAGGGTAGAATCAGATCAGACAGCTAATGTACATGAAGACACCTACTCGACAGGAATTGCCTTACTCGACGTTATTCCTAGTTTAAGTCTCGAGTGGAAAGTAATGTTTGCAAAGGCGTGAAAAGGCGTTTATGTGAGAAAAACATCTACGACAAAGAGTGCATATATATGTTTGTGTAAGGGTTGTTCTCACTTGTACTTGTTACACGATCAATTGCCATTTGACCTCATTAGTCAACAATCACATACATATGCAATGGAGTGTAAGATGGATGTTTACTAGGCAAATTGCTCAGATGTCTAACATGTAAGTACCATCGAGTGGGGTCGGACGGTAAATTGATTACTAACATCACAGACAAGGGTGTTCATTTCCTCTGTCACTTTGCGTTTATCTAACTTCATAATGGGAAAACGAAAATGCTATTATGTCTTGGAAACCACATCATTATCGAAATATTTGCTTCGTTCTCGTTAATCTTTATCCTGCAAGGACTATGTTCGACCAGCTTTTGTTTGTTCTTTTTTTTTCTTTTTTTTTCATTGTATATTTAATCAATGATGAGCTTCAACCTGTTTAACAATATGGTTTGGATCCAATTGAGATGTCGATGTGCTTTGGTGACTCGTCTGATCCGAGTTAATTCTTAATTACGAGTAAGTTCGCGATTATCGATATCGTGATTAATACGAAGTATAATAAAATATCGATTATTCGAACATTTAAATAAGTATCACTGTCGGTCTTTGAAACAGGCGTCAGCTTAATGCAATATGAAAGCCATGCAGTGAGCTCCTGTAGGAACATTCTGCATTACTTCCACACTGCATTAACACATGACCTCATAGGCTATATTTGGATACGACCCCTTTGAATAAATCTACCGAAAAGGAGCATTAACTAGAGAAAAGGATACTTTTAGAGTTTTTTAGCTTGAAAACATTGTGATAAATAGAGTATTTGCTCCCATAGGAGCAAATGCTCTATTTATCACAATGGTTTCACAAAGTGACTTTTACGGAGTCGTCAAAAGTCGTCAATATGAGGGAATGGGTTAAAGCAGCCATCGGCCTCAGGAAGTCTCAGTTCTGATATTTAGTACTATCGGAGTTTACTCTACATAATAAATGTGTAATAAATGTGTAATAAATGAAATGATGACGTATGAAATAATGATTATCTGTTAATTCATTTTCTATAGACGATCAGTCATAGATGATGTACATTTTTCAAATTCTAAACTCGTTATTTCTCCATCACACCTATGTTGATTTGCTACAGCATAAGAATTGGGAAGTGTTTTAACCATTTCCTCCTTTCTAGGCCTATGTAATTATCACTTCTTGAAACCATTGTGATAAATAGAGCAATTGCTCCATCGGAGCAATTGCTCTATTTATCACAATTGTTTCAATACTACAAACTTCTAACAATTTCCTTTTCTCTAGCAAATGCTCCTTTTAGGTAGATTTATTCAAAGAGGTTGGTTCTAAAAATAGCCTATGAGGTAATGGGTTAACAAAATGTTTTACTAATCTCCCGATATTTGCAACCTGCTTCGCATTTGTAAACAGCTCATATTCAGATGAGACGCTGGAATTTGGCGTCTCATATGGATCAAAATTATTTGACAATCGGTTAATATTTTCTAAAGAATATGATCCAACAGAAGTGGTCATACGCAATGTAAGTTTTAGTTGACGTTTGGTTATCTAAACATCCGATAATTTTAACCCTTTCGGCGCCAAATTTCTAATTCTCGTCTGCAATTCAATGTTGTTAAATCATTCGGTACAATTAGGAAATGAGATAAATAAATGCAAATTTCATGGGAATAAAGCACATACAATAAAACCTCTCTATAACGACCACTAAATCACACCAATTATTTTGTGTTAAAGGCAGGTGGCTGCTTAAAGCAATGTGAAAGTAAAACAGAACGCTCCTATAGGAGCGTTCTGTTTTACTTTCACCTTGCTTTAAGCAACCGCCTGTCCTTAATACCAATTAATTAACACAATTTAGTGGCCGTTATAGAGAGGTTTTACTGTATATAGAAACAGGGAATGAGACAAAAAGTGAAGTCCCTGAAAAGGCGGCGTCTGATCTGGGACTGCACTATTTGTCGTGGTGCATTTATACGACATTGGCGATGAAAGCGTTACATATCATGTCTGATTGTCATTTTGTATGTACCTATACTCATGCCAAGCCCGTTATGCGTTGGCGTCTCATTAGGATACTTATAAGCTGTTTGGGAATTTGTCAGTAGTTTCTCAAAAGTGCGTTCGATTCGAATGTTCGAAGTTCAGCCAGTCAAATATTGATCCTTCATTATTTTTCCAGCATCAGAAGGTTTGTCTTACATATTGTGTAACACATACAAAATGCTTAGTTTATTATAATTACTATTGTTGATGTTAACATTTTAGCCCTAACCAGTCTCAGATAGAAATGAGTTCTGCTCAAGTTAAAGATCAGGGTCCATGCTTATAAAACGTTTAGCCTTTGGCTCAAATCTGACCAATCAAAAGCTTGAGAACTCAAATCTGACCAATCAAAAGCTTGAGAACGAAACTCAGACTCAACTAAAAGCTTTATAAGCATGGACCCTGGTGCATGTTTGACGTTTTCCGAGTGTATCCAGCATGCATGATTCGATTTCACTTTACAAGACTGATTTACAATCATGAATCATTCATCGTCATCTTTCGTTTAACGATATGGCACAGTGTGTTGTTTAAACCATGTACAGTGACGGTGACGAATTGGTCATTACATTTGCAAACAGTTTGGATCCAGGTGAGACGTCGAGTTGTCAGGCGTCTCATCAGGGTCCATACTGTTTGACACTGTGACCGCGTTTCTGTAATGAAATTGAAAAACATTGAAAAAAACAACTAACACATTTTAGATATAAAATTAGTCAAATGATTTTTGCACATGAAATAATCCCATGTCTGAATGCATTACGTGAAGCATTTGCAAGGATTTGGCATTAATGATGAACCATTAACAATTTAATCCTTTCAACGCTGAATTTTCAAATGGACTAATCCAAACATAAATAAAATCAAGTTTACTGCTAATATTCAGGGATCATTTTAAAGACAAGTGTAACATGACAAATAGAGCATACCCTGAATTGAGAGGGCGTCTCTAGGAGCCTTCTCATTAGGGCTTAGACCGTTTGCAAATGACATTAATGACACGTTTCCCGCACTGAAAGGGTTAAACACAGCAGGCCCCAGGAAGTATTGGATTCGCAGATACAAAACACAAGAAATGTTAATCCATTCTTCTCAGATATGGCAATAAATAGAAGCATAGTTTGTTTAACCCTTTCCATCATAACACGCTTTTCACGCCTAAGCAAACAGAGTAGATTCAGATCAGACAGCTCCTGTAGGGATCGTCTAATAAGGATCTGCTATGTTATATTATGAAATTATATAGATCCTATACGTTAGTCTAAGCCAAATATTCACTTGCAACATTTACCTTATAAGGAAAAGATGAGTTAGTGAGTATTTGTGAAGGATCATTTAACCCACTAGGCTAGTTTTAGATACAACCTCTTTGAATAAATCTACCGAAACGGAGCATTACATGGAGAAAAGGAAACTTTTAGATTTTTGTAGTTTGAAACCATTGTGATAAATAGAGCATTTGCTCCTATAGGAGACTCGTAAAGAGTCGTCAAAAGTCGTCAATATGAGGGAACGGGTTAATGCATAACTGATCATGAGAGAATGTATAAGTTTTCATCATATATTTCGTTTTACGTGGACACTAATGATCTAGGTATCAGCCTTCAATGTGACATTGCCCTCACCATTTCTCGGCTGTACTGTTTTAGGTGGACATAAATAATGTAGGCATGGCCTTCAATACGACATCATGTTCTTTGAATCATCAGTTGCAATGTTTTAGGCGGATGCAAATAATGTAGGCATCGGTCTTCAGGGTGGCATTCGCACTCACTCCCCCCCCCCCCCCCCCCCCCACACACACACACGCACGCACCAATTCCCCGGTTACAATGTTCATGACATCGGTGGGTTTAGCAAACTGTGCAAAGCAATGTCATTTTAAGGGACGCTGGACACTAATGAGCTAATCCATAAACTACATCGATTCCATAAATGGGATACGTGCAAATAGTCTAGACTCAGATAAAAAGGTTCCATTCAGGAGCCCCCTGTTCTGATCAGTTTCTATGTTATTTGCCTATGTACTTTTTAACCCTTTCCCTGATGAATATTCAACTGGGATTTTTTCTATAATGGCATATGAATATAGGACATTTTGGCTCAGGCAGAAGCTGTAGAATCAAATCTATATTACACCATAAGCAAACAGAGCAGACCCTGATCAGACGGCTCCTATAGCAGCCGTTTTGATCTTGGTTTACTCTCTTTGCAGCTGCGTCAAAATGCGCTTACATAAGGGAAAGGGTTAAACCGCACTCCGGGTACAGTACTTTCCCTGATCTATGTTTATTAAACAAATTTCAATACCTACTGAATATTCATGGACAAAACAATTATAATGAAATACGGAAGATGGAACACTGTAGCCATTTAAGAAACTAAAGAAACTGAACAATAAAATTCCATTAGCAAACAGAGCAGACCCTGATCAGACGACTCTAATAGGAGTCGTCTGAAATGGATCTACTCTGTTTGCAAATGCGTGAAAAGGCGTGTTTATGACGGAAAGGATTTGTTCAGATTAAGATTTAATTTCTTCTCTCAATGTGACCTCAGGAATTAGTATACGAGAAAAAATAGTCAGTTTCATCATGCCTTAATTTGTCTAAACGATTTGTTTGATAAAGACACACTTTAATTGGTCGTACATACGGTAAGCCCATATATAGAGAAGATACAGTAAAAACGTGATTAATCGAACGATTAGATACTTATCGTTTTCGATCTGCACGACAGGTGGCAGCTTAATGCAGGGTGGAAGTCATGCACATATGCCATTACTTGTCTTCATGCGCCATTAATTCCCTCGATCCCATGTATGGGACATAAGCAGATAGTCTCGGCCAAATTTAGATCTGGGTCAAGGCTGTTTGAATGTCCATGGTTTATACCAGTACATTATTTGTTGGCAACACCCCCAATCTACCAAAATATAATTTAAAAAACAACATGAATGAGTTGATAAAGTATTGTAAGATTTGTTTTGCAAAAAACAAGCCTAAATAACGGCAGAGAATATTTTCTTTGTTCTGGTTTCTCGTTTTTTGTTTTAATTTTTCGGGTTTTTTTCTGTTTTATCACATACTGGTTTTCTTGTATAAAACAAGCTCTACCGCTAGATTATCAAAGAATGTTCATGACAGTCCACAACAGAAAGAAATATAATGAATTTTAATGTTTTTAGACACAGTAGTTTTGCTAAATTAAATGGGACCATATAATTTATTAACACGGGAGTCTGTTTAAGCATGGTTGCAGGGTACATGTTATGCAGAAAAGATTTCTGCAAAACCTTAGTCCTGCATTAACCACGTTCTGGTTTAAAAATCCAGAAAAAACTTACTTTATCGAAAAAAAGAGTGACAATCTGAGCTGTACATTAGAACCGTATCAAGTGTGGCATTAAAATAATCTTGTTTAACCCGTTTTCTCCATACAAACACATTTTCACGTATTTGCTAACAGAGTAGACCAAAATATTTACTAATTCCGGTCGAACAAGCCTAGATAAACTATTGACCAAGTGACAAACAATGCTTGTATCCTGATGAGACCCTGTGTTACTCGGTTTCTCATCTGGATCATAGTTGTTTGCAAATGCGAATCAGATGGTATAAGGGTTAAGAGAAATCTGGGTTTTTGGTTGCTTAACCATTTCGGCGCCAACTTTCTAATTGTCGGCTGCAATCCAATTTGTGTTAAATCATTCGGTACACTAAGGAAATGAGATGAATAAATGCAAATTACAAAGAAATAAAGCACATGTATAGAAATAGAGAATGAGACAAAAAGTGGAGTCCTTGATCAGACGCCGCCTTGAAAAGGCGGCGTCTGATCTGGGACTTCACTATTTGCCATGGTGCATTTATGCGACATCGGCGGTGAAAGGATTAAATTTATATACTTGTTGATAAAAACAATTTGCAAAAAATGAGATTTGCAAATAGGATCATCTGGAAATGATTACATCTTTTAATTCTATAATATTATTTATTGCTGTAGCGCAATATTTCAGTTGACTCAATTATAAACCTGCTTCAGTTCTATCATATTTGTATTGGCGCAGTTCAACTAGTAAAACCTATTTCAGTTCTGTCATATTTGTTATTGCTCTTGCGCAATCTTTCCGTTGACTCATTTATAAACTTGTTCACTATATTCATAGCATTTTAGATTCCTGATTGTGTTTCAAAAGGTCACCATCATAGACAAATGGTCACTATCATAGACAAAAGGTCACCATCATAGACAAAAGATCACAGGTCACCATCATAGACAAAAAGGGCACAGGTCACCATCATAGACAAATTGTCACCATCATAAACAAAAGGTCACCATTATAGACAAAAGGGTCACCATCATAGACATAATGTCACCTTCATAGACAAAAGGTCACCATCATAGAGGTTAACGATATACAGACGAACCTGTCCTAAGCGGCCATTAATTTATTGAACACGGGAGTCTTAAAAAGCAGGTAGTTGCTTAATGCAAGGCAAGAGTAATGCAGGAATCTCCTAAATTTGCTGCATTGCGCTTGACCTGTGTTAAGCTACTACTCACCTTACTGGCACAGGGGGCCATTTCGTGGGTCTACATGGTCTAAAAAGTCAAAAACAAATTGATTGAGTCGGAATGTACCAAAAGTTAACTTATTTGTCCCAGCTTCACGTTCGTACCAAACATTAGTGGGTAATTTATCTTGATAGCCCAAAACCGGGCGTTATTTCGAATCGGTCGTGAAATTTGCGAATGGGTAGTTAGACCCCTTGTATATAATATAACACTAAATCGACCCAATCAATTATTTTGACTTTTTAGACCATGTAGACCCACGAAATGGCCCCTGTGCTTACTGGCCTATAATTAGACATTTGATTGCCGCCTAAGACAGGTTCTATTGTATGTCAACGTAACTGGATTATACAGAAACGTCTCGCTAAGACGATCACTCTAAAGAAATGTTTCTAAAACAGGTGTCCGCTTGATTAAATTAAATGTAAGTTAAATGTCATGCATTAAGCTGTTCTAAAACAATTCTGAATCACAATTATCCTGCATTTAGCAAACGCTAACCTTTACAGATGCTTATGTTAATGAATAATGTATTAACCAAACGTTACTCTATTGGCCTTTACTAATATATATTTTTGCGAACAGAGTAGAGCAATACGAGATACTACTATAGAAGGCGTATGATCAGGATAATTATACTCAATGAATTTAATAGCTCTGCTTCAATCATTTCTGTCATGGCAAAAACATCCTGTGTTTATGTACCATTAAACGTTCAGTTGATTAATATTCATACAGTAATTATTTCTTACATGATTTTTCACCAGATAATTGGTTAGTTTCATAATGCATTAAGTGCATACTGTGTGTGAAGAGAATTAACCCTTTTATACAAACGCTTTTGCAACAGAGTTGCAGTGGCTGTATAGGGGCTGTCTGATCAGAGTATGTTCTGCTTGATTATGCAATTATAATAGATCCGACCCTACAGTTTCTACCAATACCCAAAACATTCATGTGTATATATGTCATTATAAAACATTTCAGCTAATAAATATTCACTGTGTCAGTATTTCTTACACGTATAATTAACAGGGAAGGGTATAACAAAATTAGAAAAAAACCGGAGTCAGAAGCACAGAATGGTTTTATACTGAAATTTGCCAAATAGTGTCATTATAGATGTTTGTTATCACCATAAACAGACAAAATCTGCCTCATCACCTGACGGCCATGTTTATTACCCATTTCTTATGTGAACAATGCACTATGAACAAGGGATTGTTTCTAATAACCGAAACTGTAGAAATATATTTATATTACGGAATAAGCAGACAGAGCAGATCCTGATCAGACAGTCCCACAGGGGTCGTATGCTCTGTGTCTACTTTGTTTGCAAAGACACAAAGGCATTGTGTCTGATATCCTATCAAATACGCGCTTTTTGCTGACGATACTGGTCTGTTTCGTGGTCAGTCATGTTATGTATACTGCTAATATACTCAATTATCACATACTCAGCCTTGTGTGAGTGCCGTAACTGAGTGCCGTAAATCGCGGAAATGCACTAGTGCATTTTTTTATGCAAATTTGCAATCGTTAGCCAATCGTAGCGCTCATTTAAGCGTTAGCAAATCGCATCGCTCCATGTGCACCGTCCGTTGTTTTACTACGCTGTTTGAAAGGAAAGGCCGAAACAGCCGTAGCTATATAGCATGTTTATTTTTCTATGGTATTTTAAAGACTAAAGCTCGTGTCATATCATTATAGTAAACTCGTTTCATAAAAACAATGTGTAATGAACACTCATGTAAGATCCTCTATTTCCTATACAGTTGAACTTCAATATTTTTCAATAACTTCAAGGGACGATACAAATAACTGCGACATAACAGAAGTACGAGTCATCCAATTTCTAATATATCTCTATTTCACAGCTTTCTAAAGTATTGCTGAACGCTCCCGTAGTAGCGTTGAACATTTCTTTTGACAAGTACTAAGAGGAAGTCCCTACATTCGACACGTTTCAAAAATACCTAAAATATACAAAACTCATTTGTTTTTATGCTGAAAAGTAGTATATCACAAGTAAACCTATCCAATAAACGTTGAAAATGACAAAACATCAGTGTGTTTGATATCGACGATATCGGGTTGGGTTTTAGTTTCGTATCTGTTCACCCTTTTCGCGTCTCTAAGACCACTTCCGAGAAAAGCTGTTACGTAAACAATGGAGGGATCGGGTGATAACCGGCTATACGCGGAAAATTTGAACGGAAAAGGCCGATAATACTTTGTTGTAGAACAAAAATTATAAGTATTTATGAAATCGGTATTTTTGTATCACAGGGGCATTTTTCGATATAATTTCAAATTGACAATCTTCATAATAATGGTTGAGCATAACAAATATCAAGTTTTAATTATATTAATGAAAACATGCGTTCATTGTAGGGACTTCCTCTTTAAGCTATCACATGTGTTGACAGATATGCGTTGTGTTTAATTTTAGAACAATTCTGTTTTGTAGGCCCTACATTTTGAAGGGCGGAAATTTTACTTAGAGCTATCCGAAGTTCAAGTTATCCGAGTTCGACATATCGAAGTTAAGCTGTATTTTCAACTTATTGAATGGTAAAATATTGACAGGTATCTTCCATCCCTACAAAGATCTATCTTAATATCGTAAAACGTAGACTAAAGCATGATCAAAACATTGGAAGCACGGTTTGGTTCGGTGTAATAATATCAATATCATATGCGTGATATTCTATTTATCCGAATGTCTCAGAAACGGACATGTAGTATTTATACAATAGCACTATGTATGTACTATTATTAACTCCTTATTTCTGCAGTATTATTGACAAACGTAGTTTCTCGGATCTAAGGTGCGGTAAAATGGTAGGAAGTTTTGATTCTCAGATTACGTATGTTTTAAGTTCTGAAAGTTAAAACCCCATTGACATTTTAATCGACTCTGGTAATGTTTTGCTATTTAATGCTTTTCCTTTATTGCACATCAGTGTCTTACTAAAAACCCAAAACACTGATCACGTGCTTATAATGGCAAAAATCCGACACTAACATTGTCTGGAAGAAAATAGAGTTCAATAAACTACGCACAACAGGCAAATTAAATTCTTCTTTCATCTCTTTAGAACGCCACGAATCAAGAGAATTGCGTATAAAAGACCATTTAGTTTTCTTTAAGACAATGTGATCATTAGGTATTGTAGGACGTATTGTACAGCCTTTCATTATGTACAGATTTGCAATTTGCAAACTCGATTTCAGTTAGACAATAGTGTTATTATATATAGGCTAATCATTAGCCAGCTACCAATGAATTTTTGATTACCTTCGCAAAATGTCTTGATCAAAATGAGAATACCGAGTTATAAGTTATTTGGTCAGGATCCAAACCGTTTGACACTCTGAATGCATTTGTATCGGTTTTATATCCTATATTTGGCATAAAAGGGCATAACTGTGTGTAAACAAACTTTGCCCTGCAGACATAAGTTTAAGATTGACTTTGCCTGTCTTTTGCGATTGTTTTATTGCATCGATGATTTATTGCACAAATCGTTTCTAACACATTGCCTCATAGGTTATGTATAGACCAAACCTTATCTAATAAATATACTGACAAAGAACATCTACTAGCAGAAAGGAAAATAATAGAATTATGTAGTTTTGAGCACACTGTGACAAAAAGAGTGTTTGTTGCTAAGGAGCAAATGCTCTGTTTATCACAATGGTTTCAAAAAGCGATTTTACATGTGTGTCAAAAGGCATCAATATGATAGAATGAGTAAAAAATACCTAATGATTTGTTATAAGACAATTGCCTTTGTATGGCTCTTCAAAACGATGATTTGTTTTCTGGTTTTCGGGATCATCAGTTTCAGTGCTTTGTTTACGAAATTTTGAATACAGCTTTAGAATTACCGACATGAAGAACAACATACTTTATCCACCTTCCTCATTCTGGTCCCTACTTATGTATTTGCTAATGCGTGGGATATTTCGATAATAGAACTCGGAAACAAATACGAAATTGTGTTACAAAATTGTTTTATGACAAATACCATAGCTGTATCCCTGCTGAAGACGTGTTCCAGGAGTAAAAACAATTGCAACGTTTGCATTCTTCATCAGAAGAAGGAGGACGAGGCCCTGGAGACACCGTACGATGTAGCACGAAGAACATCTCCATCTTGATGAGCGTTATTAATTATATTGAAAATCTTGGAAGTCATTCACCCAGTTTGTCATATATTTTTTAACTAATAAGGTAATTGATGTAGACCGATCTAGTCAGAAAAGGTGCTAATATTTCAGGCGAATTTGTTTCGTTTAACGAAGGTTCTGTTGGGGTGTATAGAAAAACAGCAACGTATCAAACTGGATTATCAAGTTTATGTCTTCCAAATTTTTCATTGAAGGCATTGCGAACAATATAAAAAGTTCCCGTGGGAATACCAATAACTTGACGATATATGGCATCTCATAATTCATACAAATGTAATACAGAAGAAAGACAAGTGATTACAAACATCGGAGCAAATCCGCATAGTGTAAAACTTAACCATACCGCACGTCAGCATTGCACACGTGAAGCATTTTTTCTCGCAACCGTTTTTTTAATAAGAATGGTTAATTTATTTTTATAAGATCATTAGATAGAGTAGTGTATAAAGTAGAAAATATCGTATGCACTAAGTGTGGATGCTGAACACTGTTTGTGCTGTATTCAATTAAATTTATCAAATCAGACGTTGTTCAGTATTGTCGTAATTTGTATCAAAATATAGATTTACGTGTTCTTTAACTAAGCAATATGTCAAATATTTTGAACCAGTTGTAATTGTTCAAGTTTGCTTTCATGGTACAGGGATTGATTGTGTTTATTGTGCCTTCACTATCGTCAGAATAAATTTATGATTTTTTCCCATTGAAAAGACTTCTTGACAACACTTGTCATGTTTGTGAAAAAAAGGCCTTTTGCAATATCTTCCAATATTTCAGCGCACGAAAGAAACAGCCTTGTAGTACTTAGGAAGTTTTTGTTGAATGTATTATACGCATAGAGATAGAATCTGTTTGACTCCCGTCCCACAAATAACAGATTGTCAGTGATGAGGTTCATTGCATGCAACTCTATGTGAAAATCTTCAGGTGACCCTTTGAATTATGTAATAGTGTTCCTAATATACCCATTTATATTTCTCTTACTAGGAAAGTCTATCGACATAGATTTACAATAATTTAAATTGATTATTTCAGTCTTTTACAGCTTACCTTTATTTGCATATGCTAGCAATGCATAGTCACACATGCGTTTATATTGTATATCTATATAATAATCATATTTCCTATTGCGACACATGACGCAGTAACATTTAACATGTCAGTTTGTAACGAAGTTAGAGATTGACACGTGACCAAGTGACATAAACATGACGTCACGAGGTCAGATGTATGACGGTCAGATGTATGAAACGAGCGTAAGTGACAGTAACACGTAAGCATGTCGTTATGTCTTTGTTATTGAGTCGCGAATGAAGGATCGTGTTCCATTAGGTTGGACCAACGTACGGAACTGCGGCAGACAACATTACCCACTCATTCGGATCTGAAGCCTTGCAATTTCTACTTTCTCTTAATTTCCTGCTCAATATGATATTTTATGTCGGTGTGTGAGACATTCATATTGCCAACCATATATGAGGGCTCGACATCACCAAATGTGCCACTCCAATGTTTCAAACCAATTTCACAGCTCGGCATCACCTCGAGTGATATTCTGTTTCTCAGATTGACAATAAGAACTTCTCACACACTGCCATGTAATATTTATATAATGACACTGTATGTATGGTAGTATTTTACTACAGTAAATTCCTTCTAAACCGAACGTTAAATTTAGTCTAAATATCGATCGTGCACGACTTCCACCCTGCATTAAGCAGCAAACTGCCTTAAAGTATCTAAATTATTCCCTACTAGAATTCTGGTTTAGGGGTGTGAGTGGTAGGGTACTATACATGGTATCGCACGTATTGATTTTATCATTTTACAACGAATTTATCATCCAAATCGGTAATGTAAGTACTTGTTTAACTAAATCGAACTACTTATCTTTGTGCATTGTCAGACACACTTGAATAATCTAATGACTGGGAACCATAGACGAGTATAAAGAATACTACTTTTGAAACACTCGTCCACTTCATATATACACACATTACGCCATTTGCTCAGGCTGGAATATATTAGCCAAGTGGAGAACGATTTCGATGCTGGTAAGAACTCGAGTTACGCGAGGAAATATCTGATCTGAGGTACGTGCAAATGGCATAAAGTTTCGAATCTAAGAATATGTTTTAAGTATACTGTAAGTTCTAAAGATAAAATCCTACTGACATTTAAATTGACTCTCAGTAATGTTTTGTTATTCACAGTTTTTCCTTTATTGTATGGCAGTGTTTTACTGAAAACCAAAAAAGCACTGATCACGTGCTTATAATGGAAACCATACGGAATAAAGATTGTCTGGAAGAAATAGATTTCCATAAAATACGCACACCAGGCAAATTAAATTCTCCTTTCATCTATTTAGGACTCCACTTAGAACTACTGAAGTATCAACTGAATTGCATATATAAGACCGTTTAGTTTTCTTTGAGAGAATTTGATCATTAAGTATTGTAGTAAAACAGTCCTTCATTGTATACGGGTTTGCAATTTATAAAACCAATTTTTGTAAGATTATACTGTTTGTGTAGAGAACCCATTTGTGCTCAGTGTCCCTGAAGAAGCCATCTAAGCAGGGTCTGTACTGTTTACTGAAGTCATTCTCAATGTTGTCATATTTTCTGGTCCTTCGGGATCATTATTTTGATGTTATTAGTTTTGAAAATCGAATACTGCTTAAGCCGGTGCTAGGTGGTGTGAGAAGTGTTTCACATTTAATTACTACTCATGAACAGACTAAATAAAACCGAGCCTGCAAGTTTCCCTTTTCGCATTGCTACTTTTGCTTTCGAAGGTTCTCCCATTTTCAGAATTTATACCAGAAAATATTTCGTTTACCGTGCCTCCTCAAACTAAACATTGGATGGGTTCCAAAACACAATCTGGATGAGTGTCTTTAAATAATATGGGAACAAATGGGCTAACCTTTAGTTTAGTCAGCTGCGGTCGATTCTATAATGTCTTCATTCCATGTTTCACTATGTATATAGACATTTGATACATTTGAATCTACAAAAGTAGTTTATATATGATCAAACAAATTGGTGACATATAGGCCCAAATGTCCTGGTGTTATTTGTGGATTTTTTCTATTAATTAACTGTCATAGATATGTGCAATACACAAGTCTCAATAATAAAACATATCTTAACCCTTCGCTTGCCATTCACGTCCATATACCTACCTGTAAATAGTGTAGACCCAGATGAGACAGCTCCTGCAAGTCCTTATTAAGGAAGAGTTGAGAACGTTTAGGCAGATGGCTGCTTAATGCAGGGTGGAGTCATGCAGAAAGCTCCCAGAGATGTCTGCATTAGTTTCATCCTGCATTAAGCTGACACATGTCTTAAAAACCTATAATGCTACTTATGTGAATGTCGAATTAGCAAGTTTTTACTGTAGTCTCAAAACCTGAGATATACTTACTAAACGCCTTATTCTGCAACCTGCTATCTACGATATCCTTCACAAATTATTTGGATTCCGGTGATACACCGTGTAACCTGATATACCAAGAACTAATTTGTTTGACATTGATTACATTTTTATTATTTCTATATCCCTTTTGACATTTGGATACAGACTTTTCAGTGTGGATATATCCATACAGTCCATAAAGTGTGAACGGATAAACTTTGCAAGAGAATGTTGAATAACAAGCAGTACACTACTGTGATCAGAGCGCTCCTCTATAGGCTATATGATGCGTATGTGTCTGCACTGTCTGTAAATGCCAGAACAAACCTAACTTGCATTTAAATGGTTAAGTGGACATTATTGTGCGCAAACAAAGTTTGTACTGCAGACAATAGACCAAGATTGACTGTTCCTGTATTTTGCTATTGATTCATTGAATAATAAAATGATGTTTATACCTTATAATTTGGGATAAGAATATGATTTCAAATAGACATTTTGTTTTATTTCCTTGTTGTTTCTGTATAGATGAATATTCGGATTACAAGTAAGACATTTGTGTACCATTGCCTTTGCCAAGAATTTTGGCATTTAGACAGGAACATGTTATAGAAATATACTTAGGGGCTAAAGAATGGACCAAAGATGGTGGGTAAATCAGGAGAGGCTTATGAATGGCATCGTGCATTACATATCAATACAAATCGCTGTCTCTGAGACGTATCTTTTAGACATGAACATGTTATGACAATTATGGATGACATTGTGCATTACAGACCAAGATCAGTAACTAACTGCTTTGTCAGACAGGAACACATTATAAAGAAATGAACACTTAGGGGCCAAAGAGAGTTGGTCAAATACGTGAGACGTATGGATGAAATGCATTACAGACCAAGAGCAATCGCCGTCTGTTAGATAGGAACGGTTTATAGAAATGAATTAAGGACCAACGAGAATGGGTAAAATAGGCGAGGCGTAACGATGTGGGTGGCATCAGGCAATGCAGACGTAGATCAGTCGCAGTCTGGTTTCTATCTGCATATAAATATCTTGCAGTTTACCTGTTTCGGGTTCGTTTTCGTTTAGTGCATCGCACCATGCACAACTTGCAATACAAGCCACTATAACATCTATCTCTGTCCTGTGAAATAGACATTTTTGTACTAGATTCGATAACGACTTTGCTGTTCTCAGATCTAAACAGATGGCCTCGGGAGACAGAAGATTAAACTTTAAAATATTGATCTATATTTAACCACAATTTCGTCCACTTAACCCATTCCCTCATAGGCTATTTTCAGATACAACCTCTTTGAATTAATCTACCGAAAAGGAGCATTAATTAGAGAAAGGGAAAATTTTAGAATTTTGTAGTTTGACACCATTGTGATAAATAGAGCATTTGCTCCAATAAGAGCAAATGCTCTATTTATCACAATTGTTTCATAGAGTGCCTTTTCAGAGTCGTCAAAAGTCGTCAATATGAGGGAAAGGGTTATTGTTCAAAATACAAAGCCGGTATAGGTTAGATACAGTTTCCGCAATTAATATATAGCCAAAGTATCAAACATTGTACAACTCTGGTGTGGTGTCGAGTTCCTCGTCTTGATCCAAACTGTTTGAAAAAGGCAATCTACATTTCTCTTATTGCAAAATTTAAAGCCGACATGCACACGGTAAGATTATACATGTAATTTGATTCTTTCAGACTGTGATTATTAGGTACAGTTACGTAGTTTGATGGTGATATATTTGTAAAATTCATTACCAGTCAGACAAATCTATTTCTGTGCACAATTGCCTTTCCTTGGTGTCATTTGGGGGAACAATTTTATATCGAAATTATTGCATCTAATCTATCAAAGTCAAAAATAGTCCTGAAACAATTCTCGTACCAAGGTTTACAGTTTCTAAATAAAGAAGCATGGGGACTGTCAAAAGTAATGTTGGTGTGAAACACGATTGACCCACCTTTGATCGTCGATCGATGACTGAAATTCGTTGTCCTGAAGAAATGAGCCGTTTCTATTTATAATATGAATATAACTTGTAGACGTTGACTTTATGACAGATAACGTCTTTATGCTCTGGATGCTACTTGTGTGACGATGACATTCGGTCATTGACCTTGACATTCTGTAATTCATATCATGACGCCATTGCCTAATATATCGAGTAAAAGGCATACCAGTTGTGTTGTGTATGATTGTTCAAATTCCATCGTATTTTATTTATTTGTAGTATATACATGTACTTGTAATGTAACGGCAGATAGGATGCGTGTTTAAACTGCATGTATATATATAAACCAAATTTCTAAACAACTAAAATTAAATACATATCCATGTAAATTATCTACACATTTTTAGACGGATTCAAGTCAAAGTTGTAATACACCATTATACTCTACGAGAACGGATCTCTAATAATTCGCAAGGGAGATGCCAACAATCGATAAGTGATGAAAAATGAAACATGTGTACAAAGTGGTACATCAGTACCTTGCGTATTGACAAAACTATTCTAAGATATACAGAAATAAATGTTAGGAAATTTATTTAGATGTATAATACTACCAACAGCCAATGTCTCAAGAGTTGTGCTCAAAATTCGCGTATGGTTCTCTGTCTCAATATATTATTTCTCAGTCAAATCATGCTAGTACTGGTCCAAACGCCTGTGTAACAGGGTCTTCTCTGTTTGCTTTGATATAATTTATAGATAATTATGATTCTATAGTTTTTGCCATGGTAATAAATTCCTGTGTCCATATGCTATTATAATAGTATTGTAATTAATACATGTATATAATTTTACAATGTCATTATTTCCTGCATGCATATTTATGGAGTAAAGGATTAAGAAACTTTGGATCGATCGAGTTTTTTGGGCCTACACAATACGATATAGCTTATTGCATCAATCATACAAGTATGCTTATAGAAATTTACAAACTACCTATGAAAATGACATGGCATAACAAATGTATGTAGATGAGTTTCTTATCACTGTCACATAATTATTAAATGGTAAAATGCTTAAATTCCGCAACGTAGGCCAGTTTATCTCAATGCTGAAAACTTAGGATATGACAATAATAAGTGATATGCATACGTCTCTAAATCTTTGAGAACTATGTTTGTTATACAAATAGAGTTAAACAGTTATTTTGTTTTCAGAAAGCAGACTAAAATGGTAGAAATGTTCCTCTATCGATTATCAAGCCGCTTTGTTGGTATTAAAACAAAGCCGTTAGGTGATGGAGCAGATTTGCCTATCTATGGCGGTAACACTGGGCAAGGTCCAATATAGTTCCTTCCTGTGATTCTGTTTCAAAGTTAATTTAAAAAATGCCAAAACTGTTCACTGGGGCGATCCTTATTTTCATCATTTTGTTATCTACCCCTTTCACTGTTAAATATTAATTTAAGAAATATTGAATGGAAATGATGACATCATGAATATCTATTAGCTGAAGTTTTATGATGGCATATGTACACATGAGTTTTTGGTATTGGGGGAAAACGTAGAGTTAGATCTATTATAATTTCATAAGCAAACAGACCAGACCCAAAACAGAACACTCTTATAGGAGCCGTCTGGCCGGAGTCTACTCTGTGTGTGCAAAGGCATGAAAAGGCGTGTGTATGACATAAAGGGTTAATCGAAATGTGTCCAGAATATGTATTTCTAAACTACTTTTTAGAGTTCAATACAGTCAAGTGACAATGTTCCATTGGTGACACCTTTAAATTGTTCAGGGCTATATGATTCGTCAAAAACAGGGTTGCAAAGAGGGCTATGCTAGCTTTCCTTGTATTGCTTCATTGTGTGTTTCAAATATCTTAGAAAGTATTAGCTGTATTTCCAAATGAATAGCATACAGTGTGACAGAAATGTTCCATTGACGAACTCCTACGAAACAGCTGGAGTCACTGATTCGTTAATGGCATCACACAAAGTTTGAGAGGGTGTCTCATAGCAATCATTTGACATTATTCAAACGCCGGAAATGAAGTTCTCAGTAGTAAGAATAGTGATCTGGTGTTCTAAAGTAAGTCCATGTTAGTGTTCTAAAATATAGTCATGTCACAGTTTGTTTTTTGTTGGGGTTTTTTCATGTCACAGTTTATCTAACTACAAAAGGTCAGTAAGAATGTGTACACTTAGGATATACAAAACATGTTGTGTCCCTTTTATCGTAACGAAGGTACCTTCCATCTATAAGTATTGGCGTTTGCTACGCTTCCAAAACTACATTCTATTTCTTTTCTTTTTTTCAGAAAACAATGAAAGTCATCCGACTTCTTATCTGGAATCCACCCGTTTGGAAAGATCGTCAAAAGTCGATCTATAGTGTTGAATGGAAGACAAAACAATGTACCCGTGTTTGTGCGAACAGTATGAGAGGAATGGAATGGTTTAAGTGGTGATTTTCAACTTGTCAAAATGGGAGCCATACTAGAGTCCCAATAACACAATAATTACTGAAAGACTGTACATTGTAGAAAAGGATTCATGCAATAGATATTGGCATGTAGTCATTAACCCTTTCGCTGCCAATGCCGGATCTGTGATTACCTATGCAAACAGTTTGGATCCAGATGAGACGCCGAGTAACTCGGCGTCTCATCAGGATCCAAACTGTATGTTACTGTTACTATGTTTTTTTAAAAAAAATGAAGAAAATAAAAACAAATGAAAATTTATAGCAGACGACAAAGTTAGCAGACGACAGAGCTTGGCAGCGAAAGGGTTAACTAGGAAACGGATCAGCCATTGAAAAATAGATACAGTAAAACATGTCTACAGCGACCATCTAAAATAAGTCTAACTCTAGGTGGTAGCTTAATGCATGGCGAGAGTAATACAGAAAGCTCCTAGACAAACGTTTTGCATTACTATCGTCCTACTCATTTGCATGTTTATTAATGTTGTGGTCGGTGTACACGTGTTTTACTCTATATAATACCCTGTCACCAGTAATTTCATTACAGTAACCCAATCTAAACCGGAATTTTATTGAAAAACTATTTAGGTCTCATCAGGCAGGTTGCTGCTAAATGCAGATTTAAAGTAATGCAGAACGCTCATAGAGGAGCTTTCTGCATGATGTTGAACCTGCATTAAGCTGCCACCTGTCTGAAAGACCGACACTGATATTAATTTTATCGTCCGGTTTAGGAGGGTTATACTGTACTTTGATTTGAAAACGTTTCTCAACAAACTTTGTTTAAATGTGAATATCTGTGTTAACCCTTCGCTTGCTATTCACGTCAATATACGTACCTGTAAATAGTGAAGACCCAGATGAGACAGCTCCTGCAGGAGCTGTCTCATCAGGGTCTGCACTATTTACAAGTTGATTGTGCAACCAATGCACCCCACAGCAGTGATTTCACAGCGAAATATTTGTACACAGTGAAGATATATGTAATTATACAACAGGGCATGGGTAAAGAAGGAGAAGTGTTTTTTAACATTCAGCAAGAGAAGAGTTAAGCATTTCAGCATTCAGAGTGGAATGAACCAATCAATGTTGAACTATAGCGCCCACTCAGTATGAAAAACGTCAAGTTGGTTGATGGCTCTGAATGACCAACACCTGCAGACCACGGTCAGAGGACTCATCTAAGAGCCCTCTGATCTGGGTCTACATTGTTTGCAAATGAGATTACATGCGTGTCCCATTTTCAAAGTTTTAAGTCACGGCTATTTGTAATGATAGCTAGGGCAGAAATTATGTTTGCTTATAAGGCTAGAGTAAATACTTCGGAATTTTTAAAGTTTAACTGGAATTGTCTAGTTTGCCTAAAACATTGTTTCTTAAGTAATCTTAAACAGTTTTGACTTTGTCAAAAGCATTGCCGCAAGGGGTCTAAAGTAAATAGTCGCTAGAATTCTAACTGTTCATAGATTAAACGCTGTTTTTCGCCTAATAGTTGAGGTGGTTGAATGGACAGGATAATGGGGAGTGTGCGTCTCTTACAGACGTGAACTTATATTACACCACATTTAAGCCAAACGGCACTGCTTTGACATTGACCTTGCAGATAGTGATCTTAAGTCTAATGCTCAACACACATTTAAGTTATAGTTTACATTTGTGTGAGATTATTTGAAATTTGTCAAAGCATAATCGTTAGTGAACGTGAACGAAACTGCATTTCAATCCTTTTAATGCTGAATCGGTCATCATTGTTTAACTATAGAGTCCATTCAGTATGAAAGGCTAAACTTGCTGAAATATATTGAATGACAAACAATGCAGGCACAGATCAGAGATCCCACTAAGGAGCCCTCTGATCTGGGTCTACACCGTTTGCAAATGACAAGTGCATTCGTGTCCCGCATTCGAAGTGTTAACTTTGTAGCCGCTTCTGCTTTGAATTTGAGCGTAACCCTTTCAGCGCCAAATTTCCAAGTGTCCAAGTAATCCAAGTTTGTTAAATCATACAGTAAAATAAGGAAATGAGATTAATAGAATCAAGCATGGGTTTTGTTAAAGACGGGGGTTTCTATACCCGAGGTTGGTCTGTTCCAGTCGGAAACGAGCTTTAGCTTTAGCTTTAGTATAGAACCCCCCCCCCCCCCCCCGGCTTTAACAAATCCCATGCTTGATTATTTTTCTCGCTGAAATACGCCCTAAAACCAAGAAAATTAACGAATTTTGTGAAGTACTACTTTACATTGCGTAATACGACTTCCATATCTAATAGCAACAGACCGCAGCATAACTTTAGGCGTGACACCAAATTCTTGCATAAAACGTGCTGTTGTAGTCCCGCTATATTCTCGTGCTCACGCGCTGTTGTTGACCGGTTTTAATTATACTTATTACGGGCCTAAGGTAAACAATGGACGCGAATGCTACAGCGTTTTGGCCTAAGCTAGGTGAACGCCGGGGTGTGAGTATTTCCAGGAGCACCGACAATGAACTGGTTTTAGTGATAGACATATTGAATGAAATTCCGTGTAAACGGTATTTGATACAATCATGAATTGACGTCGAAAAGAAAACAGTGGCCCGGAAACAGCATAAATCGACGAAGTGTCAAAGAAGTGTATAGTTTTGCTGCCGTTGTTTTGCTTGTATTTTGAAGAATTAAATTGATGCAGGAGAGCAGAAAATTGGTTTTATGCAAGAATAGCGTTAATACACGTTTGTTTTCGGGCAATAACATCTGCAGTGTCCCTCGGGACTGTTGTTGCCCTCGGGACACTGTAGATGTTATTGCCCGAAAAAACGTGTATTAACCCTCTAATGACGTCATTTGTTATGACAACCACAAACTTAACGTTTTGGCGTAAATATAAATGACTGAGTGACTACAAAACAACGTCTTCGGTTAATTAAATAGGCTTTTAAAGTATTTATATGATAAATAGAATTTCATATTCGTGCTAATTACTTATATTAATTTCAATTCGTAAGGTTGTTGCCTATAGAAATGTTGGTATAATTCTGTAAGAAGTCCTTCCCTTGTATTGATTTTACCCAATCGCGCGTATGAATACACTAGTCACGGGGTGTTCCAGATAAGGATTTCTAGTACGGCTATGTTTAGTAACTCAGCTTATCTAGCACGACTGAGAAGCGAGAAAAATAAATGCAAATTTCAAAGGAATAAAGCACATATATAGAAATAGAGATTGAGATAATAGAGATAAATAAATGCAAACTTCAAAGGAATAAAGCACATATATAGAAATAGAGATTGAGACAAATAGTGAAGTCCCTGGTCAGACGCCGCCTTTTAAAGGCGGCGTCTGATCTGGGACTGCACTATTTGTCGTGGTGCAGTTATGCGACTGTGGCGGTGAAAGGGTTAAAACACATCGGTTCGAGTCATGTTCGAGATACGCACTCATGTTAAAGCGAACATTTCGTGTGAAACTTTTCTAAATTGGGCCAAAGTTGTGGAGTAGTAACCAAAATACACTAATATCAATAGTATCCTATACCGTGACATCGACCTTCCGGCTTTGGGTTTCACATTTGAGAAATTACTTGAAAATTGGACAGGGGTGGTAAGGTTATGTAATAAAAGCCAAAATGCTAACAAACTGACAAGACAGACAGAGTGGCTAGGAGAAAGACAAACGGACGGACAAACGGACAGACAGACAGGCAGTCTGACTGATAAGCAGACAGACATGCAGACAGTCAGAAAGACACAGAGAGATACATTTTGTAGTCAAGTAAGTCAATAGA